>BSBK01000146.1:600000-1090000 GCA_027943335.1 Chamaecyparis obtusa
CCTCTGAGACTGCGTGCTTTGCAAGCTCACCAAGAAGAGCCAACTTAATGACCATTTGCACCTCTCATGAGGAAGGAGAGAAAATAGGAAGATTTAATTTGAACTTTAAAAAATATACAGAACCACAAAGAAAGCCTTTAGATCCAAGTCACAGGAAATATATGAAATGGGTTTGCGAGGATAAGACACAAGGCTAAACTCATAGATCTAACCATGCAGTTGCGTATACAGCAAGGCGTGCTATGCATTAATGCAAAAAAAAAAACATGCAAAACAAATGACTTGCGGAAGACAAAGTCACAAATCTAAACAAACAGATCTACCTGTAAGCGTGATGGAGAAGAAAAGGGGTGAGCTCATGGACCAAAACAACCACGACAAGGATCGAGAAGATGCATAGCATGACAACAGTTACAGTGTTACAAAGTGGTATACCGGTGTGCTGCCCTTTATCATCAAGTCGAAAATGATAGAAAGAACTTGATAGAAGAAAAAGGCGAGCAATATACCAACGAGCTGCAAATACAGATCTAGGGTTTTGAAAAGAAGGAAACACAAATGGATCTAAGAAGAGAGTGAGCGGAGATGAGTTGGTTAGGATAACTCAAAGGGGAAGGGTGGTGCTACTAATGTTGAGGTTGACACATGCAAAAGAAATGATATTGAGCTAGTAAGTATCGATTTTACATCCAGGAAAACATACGCTAGAGAGAGGTTAGAAACAACAACAATTAGATCAAGACGAGGTAAAAATGCAGAGATAACTTAGTTAAGATAATATCAAATATTAATGATATTTGAAAAAAAATACATACAAGGCTAAATTAGAAACAATGATTAACAACTAAATAAGGCCAATCAAAAATTAGAAAACAATGATACCAACCGACATATATAAGATTATAAAGAAACTTTTAGAAACTAAAATAGTAAAGCAATGATTAAAAAATTTAGAGACTAAATTAGAAAAAAAATAACACAATAATGAGAACTAAAAAGACTAATTTAATATTCTATGATATTTTCACCAACTAAATTAGTAAAGCAAGAACTAAAATTAAAAAGATTAATATAAATGAACTGAAATAAACTAATTGTAAAAACTAATTGTAATAACTAAAATGAGATTCAAATCTCTCTACACGTCTCTGAATTTGGAGTGCACCAAGATATGGTAGCTCCTTTACCTACACACTCAAAACATGATTAAACCAACACGCTCTGATGCCATGTTAAAATAATAACCAAAGTATGAGAGACAAGAAATTATTTAATGTATTGAGCAAGGAATAAGAAGATTTACCATGAATAATCACAAAACTAGGAGCATTCACCAAAGAGAAAAGAAACAAAGGAGACAATATTTTGAAGGGGGGAAAGCATAAAAAAACCCCCGTGCTTAGCTCATACAATAGTGTTCAAGAAGAAGAAGTATCTCATGTGTGAGAGAAGGAGAGCCATCTCTTTAATAGAGATGTGAGGAAAGAGTTACATTGTAACTCCCATTTCTATGTATGCCACATATCACTAGTGTGTGAGACAAGTGTAAGATTCCTCATAAGGAGGAATATCTATTTTCCTTAATAAAGAAATTACAAATATGACATGTCCTCCCACTTAGACTAGAGGACGAATACAATAGGATACCTTGGTTTATCCTTTAAATACATATTTTACCAAGGAAAGATTAAATTCTAACACTTTTACTATTACACCAAATGTCTTTGACTCAATTATTCAAGAAGACTTTTAGATAATCACTTGTCATGTATCCCTACAACAAATTGTAATTTTTATCCACTACCAAAATTCATTAGGTGGTCCTTAAAGTTTTTTCTTTTTTTTTAAAGGGAAAGGCAGCAATTACCGCTTGGGGTCCAATAATCACTTCCTTATTATCATAGTGACCCCTCAATAACTGTCCACTTAATTAATCTAACATGTACCAATAATTGATCATTTATGTACAAGTTGTACACACTAGAATGTGCACTTCACTAAGTCTTTACTTTCAAGGGAATCCATGAATGGGAAACCTTAACAAGTGACCTAGAGCTCCCTAGGCATGGAGTGCAAGGATATTAAGAGTGCTCTCAGCTAGAGCTATTTAAGCCTATGACCTTGCTAGTAAACCTGATGCAGGAGCATCCTGGGTGTAAGAGCAATCTTGCATCACCCAAAAATATTTTTGTTTTTATATTCAATAAGGGCTATTTTGTGCAGAGCTGCTATTTATGGAAAGTTACTATTTTTGGTAATTTTCGTATGTGCTCAGAATGATCTGATTTCTTTCTTGGAGGTTCATTTTGGTCATATAAGCCTGCCAGTAAAGTTTCATTGCCAGATCAAGTGTATATTAGAAGATATTGAAGATTTTCGGTATTGGCAGTAGGGTACAGAAACTTTGAACTCAGTTTTGAAGGCTTTAGAGGCCCCAGATGAGGTCAAAAATTTGGGTGACGGGCGCTTGCGTGGGTCAAGCCTGTAGAGCGCTTCGTGGCATTTTCAAAATGGGGTTATAATAGCCGATCGGGTCAACTGGTGATGACTTATGGTCTTCGGAAGTTGGGCCACCTGAAATGGCAGAAAATAATTTTTCTTCAAAATTTCTGTTCGGGTTTCAAAGGTTATCTTGAGCTGACTATGATGTAATAAAATGTAAAATAAAATAATTCTAAGTTTGGTCGGCCTTATTGGCTAAAATTCTGGAACCTTCCAGGCGGTGGAAAATTGCCTATATAAGGAAGGCTGTATTATTGTCTTAGGCAGTTCAGAATAGTTCTGGGTAGTAGATCTGGGTAATAGTTCAAGGCTTTGTCCTACAGAATATTGTAAGGGAATGCCCATGTGGCTTTGCATATTGTAATTCTGAAAGTTTGTAATTCCACATTTGTGGAGATAATAAGAAGCCAATTTTCTGTTCTTGCATATTGTTGTTGTTTCTCTATTTCTGTTATGTGTTTGTGGTATTAAGGAGAGCACCCTTCATCAAAACCATGCAATGGGAGATTCAATGGAGACAAGGGAAAGAATGCCAATATCTTCAAGAATCAAGATGAGAGTGAAATGCAACTATGCTAGAAATGAGAATGCAAGCTAAGCTATGAAAAGAAAGATGCAAGTGTTAGAATCCAAGCTAATTAATCTATGTGAGCTAATCTAGAGCATAGAAATTGATGAAGGGTGCTCCCCTTAATACCACAAACACATAACAGAAATAGAGAAACAACAACAGTAATATGCAAGAACAGAAAATTGGCTTCTTATTATCTCCACAAATGTGGAATTACAAAATTTTAGAATTACAATATGCAAAGCCACATGGGCATTCCCTTACAATATTCTGTAGGACAAAGCCTCGAATCAATACCTAGATCTACTACCCAGAACTATTCCGAACTACCTAAGACAATAATACAGCCTTCCTTATATAGGCAACTTTCCACCGCTTGGGAAGGTTCCAGAATTTTAGCCAATAAGGCCGACCAAACTTAGAATTATTTTATTTTACATTTTATTACATCATAGTCGGCTCAAGATAACCTTTGAAACCCGAACAAAAATTTTGAAGAAAATTATTTTCCACCATTTCAGGTGGCCCAACTTCTGAAGACCATAAGTCATCACCAGTTGACCCGATCGGCTATTATAACCCCATTTTGGAAACGCCACGAAGCGCTCTACAAGCTTGACCAATGCAAACGCCTGTCACCCAAATTTTTGACCTCATCCGGGGCATCTAAAGCCTTCAAAACTGAGTTTAAAGTTTCTGTACCCTGCTGCCAATACCAAAAATCTTCAATATCTTCAAAACTACACCTGATCTAGCCATGAAACTTTGCTGGCAGACTTATATGACCAAAATGAACCTCCAAGAAAGAAATCAGATCATTCTGAGCACATACAAAAATTACCAAAAATAGTAACTTTCCATAAATAGCAGCTCTTCACAAAATAGCCCTTATTGAATATAAAAATAGAAATATTTTTGGGTGATGCAAGATTGCTCTTACACCCAGGATGCTCCTGCATCAGACACCCAGGGTAATTTGAGAAGTGACCCTGTCACGACTCAGGTGTGCAGAGGAAAACTAAGATGATTAACCTCCTCCTTTGTTAGCCATGATGAATCTTCAACAGGTCATCCTTTCCATTTGACCAAATACTCTTCATATGTCCTATTCCTTGTGCTTCTACCAACACGACTATCCAGTATGTCTTCAATCTCCTTGATATCTGAACTGGTTGCTGAAATATTCCACTGTGCTGCTGCAACCTCATCTTCAACACCTCCTTCATGATACTCTGTCAAATCTGAAATGTTAAAAACTGGTGAAATATTCAGCCCAGTAGGCAATTCTACCTCATATACATTTCCTGAATCATGCTTCTTCAGTATCTTACATGGCCCAAACTTCTTCATTTTCAACTTGTTATATGTACCAACCAGAAACTGCTCCTTCCGCAAATGAACCATGACTTCATCACCAACCGAAAATTCCTTATGCCTCCTTTTCACATTTACCTTAGCCTTATACTGTGCATTCATCTTGGCAATATGCTTCCTCACCTCCTCATGGATGTTCTTCAAATGTTCTGCAAAATCCTCAGCTTCAGCACTACTTATTTCTCCTTTATCTATCTTCCTCAATTCAGATGCATTTCTCAGACTACTTCCATATACAATCTGGAATGGTGATTTACCAGTGCTCTTGTTGACAGAATTATTGTATGCAAATTCTGCCTGTGGTAAAATCAAATCCCATCCTGTTGGCTTATCTCCAACCAAACATCTCAGCAAATTTTCCAAACTCCTATTCACCACCTATGTCTGTCCATCAGTCTATGGATGATGTGATGAACTGAACTTCAAATCTGTCTTCAACTTCTTCCACAATGTACGCCAGAAATATCCAACAAACTTAGTGTCCCGATCTGAAACTATGGTCTTTGGCAAACCATGAAGTCTCACTACTTCTCTGAAAAATAATTCTGCTACATGAACAACATCATTAGTCTTCTTGCAGGGAATAAAATGTGTCATCTTTGAAAATCTATCAACCACCACAAAAATTGAATCATGTCCCTGTTGAGTCCTCGGTAAACCAAGAACAAAGTCCATGCTGATATCCTCCCAAGGCTTCTCTGGTACAGGTAATGGTTGATACAACCCTATATTCTACTTCACTCTTTTCGCCATCTGACATACTCTGCAACTCTGTACAAACTTCTTCACATCTTGCTACAACTGTGGCCAATAATAATTCTCACTAACCAAAGAAAGGGTTTTGTGACGACCAAAATGTCCAGCCAATCCTCCGCTATGCTTCTCCTTGATGAGATTCTCCCTCATAGAACTTCGTGGAATGTACAACTGACTCCCTCTGAATAGCATATCATCCTGGATGATGAAATCCAACCATTTCGTCCTGTCTAAAGTAATAGGTTTTGTACAAGCTTTCCAAGCTTCAACAAAATCAGGATCCTCTGGATACAAATTTTGGAGTTCCTTGAACCCAACCACTTCAATCTACATTTCTGTCAGCAATAGTTGCCTTTTGCTAAGAGCATCTACAACCCTATTAGACTTTCCACTCTTGTGTTTCAAAACAAATGTATAACTCTGCAAAAACTCAACCCATTTCAAATGCCTTTGATTCAATTTTCCTTGACTATTCAAATATTGCAAAGTTTGATGATCAGTATACAAAACAAACTCCTTACGAAGCAGATAATGTCTCCACTTCTTCAATGCTTGAACTATAGCATAAAATTTCTGATCATAAACATAATATTTTCTCTTGGCATCATTTAACTTCTCACTGAAATAAGCAACAGGTTTACCTTCTTGGCTCATAACAGCTCCTATTGCAGTACCACTAGCATCACAATCTACTTGAAACACCTTATTAAAATCTGGAATTTCTAAAATAGGTTGTTCTGTAACTTTTTGTTTCAACAATTGAAAACTCTTTTCTGCCCCATTAGTCCACTTAAACTCTTTTCTATCCCCTCTCATTGTTTCAGTCAAGGGTCCACAAATACTGCAAAAATTTCTGATAAACTTTCTGTAAAAACTAGCCAAACCATGAAAAGATCTTACCTTAGTAGCACTCCTTGGAGTAGGCCATTCAAGGATAGCCTGTACTTTCTCTGGGTCCATTTTTAGACCTTCTGCTGAAACTACAAATCCCAAATACACTAACTCTTTCTTCACAAAACTGCACTTCTTCAAATTAATCAACAATTTCTCTTCTCTCAACTTCTCAAATACCATACGAATATGCATCATATGCTCATCCAATGTCTTACTAAAGATCAAAATATCATCTAGATAAACAATGACAAACTTACCCAGAAATTCTTTCAGAACCTCATTCATGAGCCGCATGAAAGTGCTCGGTGCATTGGTTAGCCCAAAAGGCATGACTAACCACTCATACAGTCCTTCATTTGTCTTGAAGGAAGTCTTCCATTCATCTCCTTCTCTGATCTGAATCTGATGATATCCACTCTTCAGATCTATCTTTAAGAAATACACAGCTCCACTCAAACAGTCCATAATATCATCCATTCATGGCAATGGAAACCTGTACTTAATTGTGATCTTGTTTATTGCTCTTGAATCTGTACACATCCTCCACTCTCCATTCTTCTTTGGTGCTAATACCACTGGTACAGCATAGGGACTCAGACTCTCACGGATCAATCCTTTTAGTAACAACTCATGTACTTGCCTGTTCAACTCCTCACTTTTTGCAGGTGTCATTCTGTGTGCTGCCTTATTTAGCAAACTCACTCCTGGGATCAAGTCCATCTGATGACTGATCTTCCTGACTGGTGGTAATCCATCAGGCATGTTATCAGATACAATATCTTGAAACTCATTCAACAAATTTGCAACCTCTACAGGTACATCCTCTACTTCTTCTTTCCCAACTTTTGGAATTAAAGAAAAACACACATGCTCATGCCTCATACCATCTAGGAATTTCCTTCCATCAACAAAAGTTATCCTTGCATTACCACATACCTTTTCTTCAGCCTCCTTCAATGGTTTTAACTTATGTCACACTCCATCCTTTGTTAGGGAATAGGTATTCGCATGACCATCATGTACAGCACATCTGTCAAACTGCCATGGTCTACCCAACAACATGTGACATGCATCCATAGATATGATATCACACAATACCTCATCTTGGTATCCGCCAACCTTGAACTTCACTAGGCATTGTTCATTGACCATGACCTTGTGGTCATCCTGTACTCAGGCAATCCGATATGGATGTGGGTGTTTCTGTCTCTTGAGCTTCAACTTTGTCACCATCTCTTCTGACACCAAATTGTTAGTGCTTCCACTATCAATAATCACATCATAACATTTACCTTCACACTTGCACCTGGTACGAAACAGGCTCCTCCTTTGCTCAGGTTCATTCTCACCACTCAACAGGACTCTTCTATTAATCAACGTTTCTCCTCTTTCAACATCTTCAAAATTTGATGATCTGGCATCTTCATCTACATGTGCAACTCTGGCCTGGCCTTCATTTCTCCTGTCTGTTCTACCTTGGTGCTGAGGACATTCAAATGCCCTATGACCTTCTTCTCCATAGTGAAAACATGTTCCACGGAAGCCACCTCTTCCAGATCCTTGTCCTCTTCCTCTTCCTCTCTGATCTCTATTATTCTGATCCTAGAAGTGATTGAAATTATTTCCTCGCCGATTCTGACTGCTACTGGCCTCATCCTTCTTTTTTGGATCTTCATTTCAGCCACCATATGACCGTCCACCAGATCATCCACCGTGACCTCTTCCGTTTTGTCTGCTCTCAAACTTCTTGTTCAACTTTTCCTCTACTTTTAGGGCAAACTGGTATGCCTCTTCAATACTGTTCATTCGAACCAGATTCAGCTCCTCCTGAATGCTTGGCCTTAACCCTTTAAGGTATCGGGCAACTTTCTTTTTATCAGCTTCTGCATGGCCTATTCTGATGAGAAGTCAATAGAACTCCTTTGTATACTCCTGAACAGATCTTCCTGCTTGCTTCAAACTTTGCATTTTCTTCAGTAGGTCAAACTCATAATCAACAGGAATGAACTGTCACTTCAATTTATCCACCATCCGATCCCATCTCGTGATTTTCTCCTTTCCCCTTCTATTTCTCTCCAACTGAATCTCTTGCCACCATATCTTCGCATGACCTTTCAGTCTGGCCTTCGCAAATTTGACCCTATCAGGATCCTCAACATCTTCATACTCAAAATATTCTTCACATTCATTGATCCAGTCAATCAATTCCTCTGGGTTAAGATTTCCAGAAAATGTAGGAACCTCAATCTTAGGTCTTTTCCCAATCTTGGAAATCGCCCAAAAAAGTCTTTCTTCCTCCTGGTTCACAATTTCAACTTCTCCTTCTTGATATTCTTCTTCGGCTTCATCCTTGTTTTCGTCTCTGACATTAAGATTCATTCCTCTGTGAATCTCTTCTTGCAATGCTCGCACTTGTCTCTGTAGCTCTCTAACCTCAGGTGTCACAGCACCAGCTCTTCCGCCACGTTCTCTTCATGGAGGCATTTTCGCGATGCGCACTGAAACCCTAACCACGGTCCTGGTGCAAATTGCCTCACAGTCGGCGATCTATTTACACACTCAAGAAAACCTGCTCTGATACCACTTGATGAAGGGTGCTCCCCTTAATACCACAAACACATAACAGAAATAGAGAAACAACAATAGTAATATGCAAGAACAGAAAATTGGCTTCTTATTATCTCCACAAATGTGGAATTACAAACTTTTAGAATTATAATATGCAAAGCCACATGGGCATTCCCTTACAATATTTTGTAGGACAAAGCCTCGAATCAATACCCAGATCTACTACCCAGAACTATTCCGAACTGCCTAAGACAATAATACAGCCTTCCTTATATAGGCAACTTTCCACCGCCTGGGAAGGTTCTAGAATTTTAGCCAATAAGGCCGACCAAACTTAGAATTATTTTATTTTACATTTTATTACATCATAGTCGGCTCAAGATAACCTTTGAGACCCGAACATAAATTTTGAAGAAAATTATTTTTCACCATTTCAGGTGGCCCAACTTCCGAAGACCATAAGTCATCACCAGTTGACCCGATAGGCTATTATAACCCCATTTCAGAAACGCCACGAAGCACTCTACAGGCTTAATCGGCGCAAGCACTCATCACCCAAATTTTTGACCTCATCCGGGGCCTCTAAAGCCTTCAAAACTGAGTTTGAAGTTTCTGTACCCTGCTGCCAATACCGAAAATCTTCAATATCTTCAAAACTACACCTGATCTAGCCATGAAACTTTACTGGCAGACTTATATGACCAAAATGAACCTCCAAGAAAGAAATCAGATCATTCTGAGCACATACAAAAATTACCAAAAATAGTAACTTTCCATAAATAGCAGCTCTGCACAAAATAGCTCTTATTGAATATAAAAATAGAAATATTTTTGGGTGATGCAAGATTGCTCTTACACCCAGGATGCTCCTGCATGAGAAATGAAGCTAATCTAGGAAAGCATAAACATGAAACTATGATGTAAGAAATGAAAGATGGATGCAAGAATGTCTTAAAAAAAGCTCCAAAGTCTCCAAGAAATCCTGCAGCATAAGGTTAGTATTCAAAAGATGGATCTAAGAATGAGAAGAGAGCTCTCCTTTTATAAGAAATGAGAAAGAATGGACCATGGAGATTAAGAGGCAAAAGATTTAATCAATGGTGGAGCATCAAAGAGGAGCAATCCATGTGCACAAGTATCCTCCAATGAGAAAATAAGAGTTGACTTTTGTGTCCATATGAGACAAAAAGTGCTTTTTCCCTTTTTACAAAATAGGAATAATGCTTTATTTCTGCAACTTAGGATAAGAGGAAAAGTGGGGGGCTTTTTATTTATTAAAAGGGGAGGAAATTCCTTTTAAATAAATAAAGACTTAGGATAAGATGGTTAGCCCATAGAATAAAATCAAATAAATGATAGAACTAGGATTTGATCAAGAATACGCAATTGATGATTTTAGCAAATAATGCTAGAAAGGGGCTAATAGTCTAGATGACCATTTTTAGATGATTACACAAGTAACCGATCATTTTTTAGATTTTTTAATTCATGATTGGACCATTTGTGCACCACTACTAGGACATTTCTACACTACTACTGGGACATTTATCCATGAGCACTGGTGATTTTGAGTGGATGATAATTGGACCATCTTCAAGCAGGTATCAGACTACACTGTGAAATAGCCACTTTTTGACCCTTTCACACATAACAACTCTTACAACGTACATTGTTACTACCCAATAGTTGAAACCTTTGTTTTAAGCAATTAAGTCACATAAAGAGACAACAATTTTTTTTGTTGAAATCCGATATACCTTTTAGGATATATAACTACGCAAAGTTGGCTATAGTGACTGCATGTGTCTTCCCCCTTGTATAGTCCTAAAATGTTAGGACCTATTACTAGATACTTTACTAGGACCTATTAGACCCTATTTTTGTGATTTCAAGGTTTGAATGCCCATTATGCTTGATCCTATCTATTTATCTAAATCTTAACCTTAATTTTATGTGTAATCATAATTATATAAATATAACTCTAACATCAATATTAACCTCAAGTGAACCCTAACGCTAATGTAACCTTAATTTTAACCATAATTGAACCCTAAACCCATGCCTATCTCTTATCGTGCTTGGACCTTAATTGAACACTAATCCTAATTCTAACACCATCTCTTATATAACTCTAACCCTAATTGTGATTACAGTTGTGATAATTTATTAGGATACTAACAAAAGAAATCTCTTTATATTCCCATTACTCTTCTTCTCGACCATATCAACATGTTAGAGGATCAACTAAGATCTAACTAATAATCTCAACAAATTCAAGAATTGTATCCCACCCATAAGAGAAATTTGACATAGCCACCTTCTATTGTCATGTCAACAAGAAAATCAATATCAACTTACATCACATGATCACTTTTCCACCTACACCTTCACTACACTTTCTCTTACCTAACCCTTAGCCATACATGTTCTATTCATCCATCCACACAAAAACATTTGTGTGCTAATTTTTTTGGATGGACACTTGTATAATATCAAGGAAAAAAGGAAGCACATAATTGTTCTAATTGCTCAAAATTTTAGATTTTGAAAACTAAAGATTTTTTTATCATATTAATTTCTTCTATTTTTACATTTATGTGCACATACATTTAATTTTGCATGTACATGATAAAATGTAGAGAGAAAAAGTGCATTCATCACTTTTCACCTCTATGTTTATGTCATTTTGTGAAATTTTTGATGCATGATTCTAGCTCACTTTTTCCATTTTTGGGATACTTACTAAGCAAAAACATAAATCCAACACTTTGTTATGCCATATAATTCTACTCAAAACTCTCTAGATCCATTTCCCATAAAATTTATTATATTAGAGTAGATTGCATATGCAATTTTATCCTCTTGACTTGATCAATGGTGCAAACTTGCCGTCTATTCCAAAAATTCAAAATACCCATATTTAAATTTTGGCAATATCAAACATGAAACATGCTGCCCTACATGTGCCCCCAAAGGTCAAATTATTCCTAGAGTTGTGTAATCATAGATATTGTCCCAATTATTTTTATCATCATGTTAAGTATAAATTAATAGTAATTTGTATTAACATGTTCAACCACATAGTATGTTAGTCTTAGTTGCATCAATTACAATTGCATGAATACATATAACTTCAATATTATTATATTTTTAATCTTTATTGTTGTTGAATCAATTTAAGGATCAAACTACTAGAAAGATAGTTGAATACTCTTCCCACTATCATATAAAATCACCACAAAATATTCTTGATATAAATATAACTCAAACAACCATTCTCTAGAAGTTCTTAAGATAAAATTCTAATGAAAAGAAATTGCACCATTTGGACCAAATCACAATGCAGTCAAATCATAGCCCCCTCAAATCATCATGTCTTAGTTGACACAAGATTCTTATTGTTTATCCAATACCATATTTTTATTTCTATCCCTTTTACATCACATCAACAAACCACAAGTCCACATCACACATCTTTAATCTCAATTCATTTCAATTTATTCTTTGAATCTTTATATATATATTTATTGTTCTCAAAGTTAGTTTATTTAAAGGTTGAATTGTATTTATTTATTTTTTGAGCATTACTTATAGGGCATGCGTTTATTCTCACATTATTATAAGAAAATTAAAAATATACAAGAATTTCTCTATAAGGTAACATATATAAAATTGATCATAGTCTACTTTAGGACCAACCCACATCATCTTTGGTGTGAAACAAGTAAACGAAAGATGCCAAAAGAAGAATGGAAAGAGAGGATATCTATCTTTAGTCCAAGTGAAACAAATGGAATAAATGAATTAAAAAAATTATTTTAGAACATAAAATTTGTGATGACATTTGACCAAATGCATAAAAATTTTAATTGCAATTTCTCTACAAATGTGATTATTGTAAAATAATCAGAAAACATATAAATTTATCAATAAAATGAAATTTAAAAATTGATTTAAAATAACTAAATAACTAGGTCAATTGCCCTATCCTTCTTTTGGCTACTATTGTTTTGCTGGTAGTTCTACTGGCAATCTGTGCTGGGGGGCTTTGTAAAGCTTTTCTTCTTCCCCCAACTGTCTCATTTTGGTCTATGCTTATTTTTCCTATCTTTCTCTACTTTTGCATAGGGTTATAGTTCCCTTAAAAAATTGAATGTATATGGTTTTGGGGCCCATTCAAAACCTATTTTTACCTTAATAAAAAAATAGGTCATTTGCCCCTTATATTTAACCTTGTGATAATTAAAAAACTTGTATTCTAAATTTTGCCTTTTCTTAGAAAGAAAACACAGTGCTATAATTGGTGCCACCATGTGCCCATATTAAATTTTAAGGATGACAAAAGTAATATTATCATATTGGTATTGTATACAAAGAAAAAATGCTTTCACTTGTCCAAATTATTGGGAATTAGTGTTCACATTGGTATTTACGTCAGCTATAATATTGTTGACAAATAGCTTAATATTATTATTATTAGAAAATAATATTGTTAGTGTGGTTTGTTAGAATAGTATAGGATAATATTTATTATTAGTTGTACAAAAGATTATAGATATGTGAGCTATTAGAACAACTCATAATATTAAGAAATGATTCTTATAACACAATAGCTTACATTCTTATATAAGTTTATAATGCATTAAACAAAAAGTGAGATTAAAAAGTATAAATTATATTATTATGTGCACTCTAAAATCCAATATGGTATAGCTAGAAAGAACTTGACATTCTCACAAGAGGGGATCAAATATGAGCATAGCATATTTATTTTAGTAGAAACATTAGAGTAGCATAGTTGTATAGAGATTTATGTTTTTGTTAGAAGATTGTAGAAATTATTCTGGTGAGATTTTTGAGTGGGAATGAGAGTTGAAAAAATTAAAAGATTAATTATCTATGCTAGATTGCATAAATATGTTGGGTGCCAATGCATGGCTTTTAGGTTGTTGGAACTCATTACTAACAACTTGAGGATCGACTAAGATCTAACTAATAATCTCAACAACTTCAAGAATTGTGTCCCACCCATGAGGGAAATTTCACATAGCCACCTTCTATTGTCATGGCCACATGAAAATCAATATCAAATTAGATCACATGATCAATTTTCCACCTAGACGTTCACTACACTTTATCTTACCTAACCCTACACCTCAAATGTCCTAGTCATTCATCCATACAAAAACATTTGTGTGCTAAATGTTTTGGATGGACATACATGGCATATCGAGGACAAAAGGAAGCACATAGTTGTTCTAATTTCTCACATTTTTTGATTTTAAAAGTAAAGCATTTTTTTATCATATTTACTTCTTAAATCTATTTTTACATTTATGTGTACATACATTTAATTTACATGCACATGATAAATTGTATAGAGAAAAGGTGCATACATCACTTTTTACCTGTAAGTTTATGTCATTTTGTGAAATATTTTGATGCATGATTCTAGCACACTTTTTCTATTTTTGGGACACTTCTTAAACAAACATAAATCCAACACTTAATTATGCCATATAATTATACTAAAAAATCCCTAGATCCATTTCCCATAAAATTCCTTATCTTGGAGTATATTGCATATGCAATTTTATCCTCTTGACTTGATCACTGGTGCAATCTTGTCCTCTATTCCAAAAATTCAAAATACCCACATTTAAATTTTGGCAATATCAAACATGAAAAATGCTTCCCTACATGTGCCCCCAAAGGTCAAATTGTTTCTAGAGTTGTATATTCATAGATATTGTCCCAATTATTTTTATCATCATGTTAAGTATACATTAATAACAATTCACATTAACATGTTCAACCACACAACATCTTAGCCTTGGTTGCATCAGATACAATTGCATGAATACATATAACTTCAACATTCTTTTTTAAAAATCTCTATTGTCATCGAATCAATTTAAGGTTCGAATTGCTAGCAAGAAAGTTGAATACTCTTCCAACTATCATATAAAATTGCCACAAAATATTCTTGATATAAATATAACTCAAACAACCATTCTCTAGAAGTTCTTAAGATGAAATTTTATCGAGGAAAAATTGCACCATTTGGACCAAATCATAATGCAATCAAATCATAGCCCCCTCAAATCATCATGTCTTCGTTGACACAAGAATCAAGTATTGTTTATCCAATACCATATTTTTATTTCTATCCCTTTTACATCACATTAACAAACCAGTGCAAGTCCACATCACACACGTTTAATCTCAATTCATTCAATTTATTCTTTGAATCTTTATATATATTTATTTGCCCCAAGTTAGTTTATTTAAAGATTGAATTGTATTTATTATTATTTTGAGCATTACTTATAGGGCATATTTTTATTCTCACATTATTATAAGCAAATAATTAATATACAAGAATTTCTTTGTAAGGTAATGTATATAAAATTGATTATAGTCTAATTGAGGACCAACCCACATCATCTTTGGTGTGAAACAAGTAAATGAAAGATGCCAAAAGAAGAACATAAAGAGAGAATATGTATCTTTGGCCCAAGTGAAATAAATGAAACAAATGAATAAAAAAACTTTATTTTAGAACATAAAATTTCTAGTGACATTTGACCAATGCATAAATTTTTAACCATAATTTCTCTACAAATGTGATTATTATAAAAAATCAGAAAACATATAAGTTTATCAATAAAATGAAATTTAAAAATCGATAAAATAACTAAAATAACTAGGTCAATTGCCCCTTGAATTATATTTAGTCTTGTGATCATTAAAAACCATGTATTCTAAATTGTGCCTTTTCTTAGAAAGCAAAAGAAGTGCTATAATTGGTGCTACCATATGCCCATAATAAATTTGAAGAACCACAAAAATGATATTAGCATATTGGGTGTTGTATACAAAGCAAAAACGCTTTCACTTGTCTAAACTATTGGGAATTAGTGTTCACATTGATGTTTAGGTCACTAATAACGTTGTTGACAAATAACTTAATATTATTATTAGAAAATAATATTGTTAGTGTGGTTTGTTAGAATAGTGTAGAATAATATATATTATTAGTTGTACAAAAGATTATAGATATGTGAGTTATTTTAAAACAAATCATAATATTACTTGAAATGATTCTTATAATACAAGAGATTAAATTCTTATATAAGTTTATAATGCATTAAAAAAAGTGAGATTAAAAAGTATAAATTATATTATTATGTGCACTCTAAAATCCAATATGGTATAGCTAGGACAACCTTGACATTTGCACAAGAGGGGCTTGAATATGAGCATAGCATATTTCTTTTAGTAGAAAGATTAGAGTAGCATAGGTATATAGAGATTTATGTTTTCGTTAGAAGATTGTAGAGACTATTCTGACAAGAGTTTTGAGTGGCAATGAGAGTTGAATAAATTGAAAGATTAATAATCTATACTACATTGCATAAATTTGTTGGGTGCCACTGTGGCTCTCAGGTTATTGGAACTCATTACTAATAGCTTCAAAATGTTAGCATTCTCTTTATTATATGTGTGAGGACGTGGAACATAATGGGAACAAGTATATCTTACTTAGTGTTCATTGGGCAACATTATCAATGCCAATACAAAATATGACTCTCCTTCAGAAGGCTTCAAGGTATTGAGCATGATAAGGAGGTATTTGCTTATGAGTGTGATCCTTTAGAGTTGAGAGATGATTGTGAATCAGGTTGCAATGGTGCACTTATGACGACTACATATGAATATACAACAAAATATGGAATATTGGAAAGTGAGGAAGACTATCCATAGACTAGAAGAGATGGTACTTGACCATATGTTCTTTCCTCACAATTGACCGTATGAAAAGCCTCAAAAGAAATTTTTTCTAAGTAACAAGCTGAACAGATGATGGAGGCACATAATATTGGAGGAGATTCAATGACCTCTCATTAGTTCTTGTGATTAGGCCATGAAATTGCATTGGAGACAAAAAAATATTTGTGCAACAATTTGACTAAAGTCAAGATCAATTTTCTGGCGGTAGTGGAAATCATCTTATATCATTTGTGATTAGAGAGGCAATGCTATATAATAATGGTTGCCTACATGACAATGAGGACTTGGTTCACAAAAAATTATGTTGTGGTTGGATGTATTTGTCCCCAATCAAAGTTGTTGGTTTTTTTAATAGAGTTATTTTTTCCCATCCACAAGATGATGTAAGTGATTGGATGTGTTTGTACCCAATAGCAAGTTTTGAGTAATTATGATTGGACGTGTATTTCCAAAATCATAGTTGATGTGCTTGAAGATGTGTATGTCCATGTTCATAACCTTGATGTTGGATGGATGTGTCTGTCCCTATCCAAACTTGATGCAAGAGCTTAGATATATATGTTGTTCCCTATCCGTGGTTCCATGGATGGATGAGTTTGTACCTATCCTTGGATGAAAGTGCATTAAGCGTAGTGTGAGTAGTTCTATTATTGCTTGACATGAGTATATATGTATGTCCCTACTCTTACCTTATATTTTTGGTGAGCTACTAAATGTGGTCATCAAGTACTATGATGTACTTTAACCCCATATTCACACTAGGGGGGTTGGGATTTAGTGTTCAGATAGGTGTTTAGGTTAGCTACAAAGTTATTGACAAACAACTTAATACTATTGTTAGAATATAATATTGTAAGTGTGATTTTTTAGAATATCATACGATAATATATTTTTTTAGTTGTACAAGAGATTATAAATAAGTGATTTGTTAGAACAGTTCTCATACTATTAGGGAGTAGTTATTATAATGTATGAGAATAAAATCCTATATAAATTTGTAACATAGTAAATGAAAAGTGATATTAAAAAACATAAATTATATTACTATGTGCACTCTAAAATCCAATATAGATGGATTTTTTATTTAAGAATCTAAAGTGACAATTTATAAGGACTAATACTTAATATTTTATAGAAAAGTCTCACTACACCACTTTATTGTTGAAACAAAGATTTATTACCAAATTTTCACAAACATACTAGTTGTTGAAACTTCTGGTGCATCAAACAAATGAGCTTAAATTTGCACTTTGGAAATAGAGAAAAAGAAACTACTTGAGTCTAAATAAATGTTCTTGCCAAATATAGTTAGTCAAGTTACTAGATCCATTTATCGAGGTAGTTGTTATGTTGTTTCATCCCACAGATGAGTGATCTGGCTATCCGTCAATTCCAAATAACTTGCAAGTTCATTCTTTGAGGTAGTTCTTTTGCCAAATAATCTCTTAAGTTTCTAGCCATCAATCTATCTTGGATTTTTAGCTTGATTAACACCATATTTATCTTTGGATAATTTTGTATGTTGTTTCTTACTTGTTTATGCACATAATCATAATTTTTCTTACATCTATATAGGCACTTGTACCTACCTGCCACATTGGTATTATGGTGCTCCATATCATGATGATGTATGACATAAAGTTACTTGTGACATGTTTTTCACATGCATATGACAAGTTTCACCTTGGCTCAATATACCTGATGCAGGAGCATCCTGGGTGTAAGAGCAATCTTGCATCACCCAAAAAAATATTTATATTTCTATATTCAATAAGGGCTATTTTGTGCAGAACTGCTATTTATGGAAAGTTACTATTTTTGGTAATTTTTGTATGTGCTCAGAATGATCTGATTTCTTTCTTGGAGGTTCATTTTGGTCATATAAGTCTGCCAATAAAGTTTCATTGCCAGATCAAGTGTATATTGGAAGATATTGAAGATTTTCGGTATTGGCAGTAGGGTACAGAAACTTTGAACTCAGTTTTGAAGGCTTTAGAGGCCTTGGATGAGGTTAAAAATTTGGATGACGGGTGCTTGCGTGGGTCAAGCCTGTAGAGTGCTTCGTGGCATTTCCGAAATGGGGTTATAATAGCCGATCGGGTCAACTGGTGATGACTTATGGTCTTCGAAAGTTGGGCCATCTGAAATGGCAGAAAATAATTTTCTTCAAAATTTCTGTTCGGGTTTCAAAGGTTATCTTGAGCCAACTATGATGTAATAAAATGTAAAATAAAATAATTCTAAGTTTGGTCGGCCTTATCGGCTAAAATTCTGGAACCTTCCCAGGCAGTGGAAAATTGCCTATATAAGGAAGGCTGTATTATTGTCTTAGGCAGTTCAGAATAGTTCTGGGTAGTAGATCTGGGTAATAGTTCGAGGCTTTGTCCTACAAAATATTGTAAGGGAATGCCCATGTGACTTTGCATATTGTAATTTTGAAAGTTTGTAATTCCACATTTGTGGAGATAATAAGAAGCCAATTTTCTGTTCTTGCATATTGTTGTTGTTTCTCTATTTCTGTTATGTGTTTGTGGTATTAAGGGGAGTACCCTTCACCAATACCTCATTATATATAACATCTAGTACTATATCAAATAAAGAGTGCGCAAACCATAACAACACATTTTCATTTATCCCTCTTCTTCCTTCTAATATATCTTAATCCTTGCATCATCTCTCCCTTACCTCCTATTCATAATCTAGCATCCTCTTATATATATCCTCTCATCCATTTCAAAACTACACTTGTGTTCTCTTGAACTCACTTGTCCTCTTGAAGGGGGAACTTCATCCTTATCCTTAGTTTCATAATCTTTACTCCTTTGAGTGAGGACCTTTTTCCCAATCTAACTATTCTTCTTCCAAGAGCTATATTATAATCTTCGTTGAAATGATGCTAGTTTTTAACACCTTTTGAAAGAGACACAAATTGGAGACACCAAAAATTGAGCATTGTTACTCTATAATTGGTTGGGTACAAAGTTAATTATTCAATTAGCCAATCCAAAAATAAAATAAATACATCTATTTATTATATTTTATATTTCATCTGCACTTTATTAAGTGGGTTAATCCACTTACAATCTCTTCAATCCTCCACTTGCACATCCAAAATCTAGTCAAATCCTCCTCAAATCATACACACTCCCACATGTGTACAAAGACATCGGCCTTTGTACCTTTGACATGGTCTTGATACTCCCATCCATCTATGGTTAAACAAACAACTAAAATGTAACTTATATAAAGAAAATTGTGGAAAAAAAAAAAGGGTCCCCTTCATAAGATATGCATTTTAGTTTGTTGTTTAGGTGTTTCCCATCAGTCTCTCCACTTCAAATTATCCCAATGTACTTAATTTCATCTTATCCCTCAACTTCCTCCAAGGAAAACATCCTCCTTTGTTTTCCCCTTAATTCTCAATTTGATAAATAAATGTGATGAATCCAATGGGTTGAATAGACAATCCAGACTTTTTCTGCGTGACATAAGCCCGTAGCTAAGCAAATTGCAACTGAAATGAGCTTATTCATTTCAACTTTATTCTCATATGCACATTAATCAAAGTGATTCTTTCCACATGTAGACAACCAATTTGTAGTGGCCTCTGGATTTGCCATGAGAAACTGTTGAAAGAAAAGTCGCGCCAAAATTAAAATATGCACGTGGAATGGTTTGACGCCATCTAGAAGAGCATTGCCAACTATTTAGGGTTAGATTGAAAGCATCCTTTCCATTCACCTTTCCAAGCAGAAAGGGAGATGGCGGCTTTTATTTTAATATTTTTAGCGAAAACAATTCAAATTTAACTATAATGGTCTGCTCCAGACTCTACTTCGGACTTTGCCAATGTATGGAGTTAAAAAGATGATAGAGATCTGCCGTTTCTAGTGGCTAATGTGGCCTAGCAGCTAGTTTGTTTTGATTTTGCTTCTGAGCTTAGTCCACGTGCTTGTTTGTTTTATTCTTTATTGAGGCACTACCTGAGTGACTCATGAGGAGTGAATCTTTCTTTTCCTTGGTTGTCATGTATTCTGATGATGGATCATGTAGTGTGATCTGAAATGTTGATGATACAAAATTATTATACAATGAACCCAGAAAAAAGTAAAGCATTTACATGAATTGTGGAAATATGATAGCTTTGATTTATATCCTCCTACTTTTTTTGGTTATTTTTTGTGAATAGTGCACTATTAAATTTTTAATGGAAATGCTTCGTCTAAATTTTTTTAACTATTGGTAGTCAACTACCTCGAAAAACTAAAGCTTTCAGCTGACCAAACTTGTCGAGTAGTTTATGGTTTCCAAACATAATTTTTATACTTGAAGGTACTCTTGAGGTGGTAGATTATAAATATATTGGAAATGACTTTAACAAAAAATATAAGTTGAAAAAGTTGTAGAAAGAACTGAATTTTGGGAGGTTGAAAAGAGTTTTATGTTTTTGAAAATAGATGTAGAGAGGTAAAGCTATGGGATTGGAAAACTACCCAAACTCCTTTAGTGCTTATGGTTGTACTTTATGGATGTGAATTATGGACCAGCAGTACCTCTATCTATAGTAGAAGGAAATTGAAAAACTTAAAAAATACTAGATTACAAACAAGTTCAAACTTAAAAGTTTAGTCCCTTATGGTATCATGTTGAGTGAATTTGGGGCTGATCTTATTGAAACAATTTCCAAGGCAAGAATCATAAGGTATTTAAAAAGAATTGAGAAAATTGAAGAGGGAAAATGGACCAAGGTTGTCTTCAATGATGGTTTGGGCAAAAGAAAGAAGACTTGGATGTGTCAAAACAACAAATGGTTTACTAAATGAGGTATTTACTTTAACATGCACCCCACGAATAGTAAAGAGACAAAATGATTTTGTTATGGTAAGTTCCATAAGCATTCTTGGGATATAGGGCCAAGGAGAAAGAAAAAGTATTATCTTGAAAAGTTCAATCCCACTCATAATCATCATCAAAAAGCATACATAGGGGACAATATCTCTTGGAGAGCCTATTGCTCACTTAAGAACTAACTCTCATAAGCTTTGTTGTGAAACTAGGTGTTGGAAAAGACCAAAATAAGTGTGTGAAGAAAGAGTGTATTTATGCACTTTCAGAAAAGTGAAAACAAAAAAAATATTTCATTTTATAGTGTGATGACTTCGAGGACAACATGGAGAATTTTGTAAATATCTTGACAACTAATTACTCTTGAGTTCATTTATTTAGTAAGGGGATAGTTGAATAGTTGAGGGCACTCATCATCAAGTTGCATAAGAAAAGATTTGAGCTGTAGAAAATAAATTTGTGAGGCGGTCTATCCCATAGGCTATTTTTAGCTTTATGGAGGTTAAAATAATTTTTTTCTTTCTTGACTTCCCCTCAAAATTAAAATTTAGGTTTTGAGAAATAAATGTGTATTCTTGGAGCTTATACTTAATAATGAGTTTCATAACTCGTTAATCTAAATTTGCAAATCTTGTGAGAGGAAGTTACTGACTAATGGCATCATGTACTTTAACTATTAATGGTGTTGAGACTAAGTTGTGTGTTGACTTGTTTCCACCACAAAAATTAGGAAATCAACCTTCTCCCAATCTAACATATATGTTTCTTAATGTACATAGAAATCATGCTTCTCATGATGAGGAAAATCCTTCAATACAAGTGTTTAATAAATAATTAAAGAATCTTAACAAGGAATTGAAATGTCTTCAACAATTTGTGAGTACATAATACTTGGTTGGAGAGTCAATCCCCTCGATTGAGATCCTAAGGAGATTGATACATGGTGATATGCACTGTATTGATGTTCTACATAGCAGAGCTCACATAGTGGCTGATATAATACCTAAAATAATACCATCTTTTCCAACATATAAATTCGACCTATTAAATCTACTGCTACATGAAATATTAATGTCATTCATGTTAGTAATTTACATAATCCTATCAATCAATATACCTATGTGCCACGATCATCTGATATGCCCTTTATTTCTTAAAACATCCATCAACTATCTCCAACTCTCACATTTCATAATGTTTCACATACGAGTACCATAATGTTCTATCAAAGCCACCATCAAAACGTATTTTTTCACAAACTAATTCACTTATCGATGTTGTCATTGACCAATTACTAAAAAATATATCATCATTACGAAAAAAACTAGCCAACATCCCAAACTCAATTACAACCTAATATTTAATCATGAGGCACAAGTAGTCCAATTTCATTTGTCATTCTTAAGGCTCTCAATCCATAACTTATGGAGATCCTTGGTTTTGAGAAATACAATAAAAAAGGTGATCATAATACTCACATGTCCTATTCTCTTCCTGATATTGATATTCAAAGAGTTTTCATGATAATTTATAATTATATATTATAGATAAGATCATTTCCATAAAATTGCCATATTTCACACACTTATGCACAACACTTTGTGATTATTAACTTTTAGAACTAGTCAATATGAAGGTTATTCCTTTATGATTCTAATTGATGAATTAGAAGTCCCCCAAAATTACCAAGGATTTAGGTTACAAAACAAGAACTTCATTAATATAAACACTCATTATTTTAATAATGTTAAAAAATGAGTTGCAACTATGACACCTCAATAACTCTAACTTCTTTGTCCAACTAATATAGGAATTGGTTTTCTATTGGTTCTATTTCTTCATTAAGGAATCACATAAGGTTTTAGTAAATGTATGTTTTCTTTTACTCAATAATTTTTCTACCTAACTAATATAGGTATTGGTTTTCTATTGGTTCTATTTCTCCGCCATCATAATACATTCAAAATAAATCATTCTAAAAATATTTTAGTCTACATTTTAAGTAACTTATTGCCACATTTAAATGCATGAGACAACACTAGGAGTTATCATGAAATATTTTTCAAAAAAGTGACTTTTCAATTAAATGCATGAGACAACACTAGGGGTCCAATTACCATAGAAATAATATTATTTCAGAAAAGTGGTGCTTCAATTACTCTTAATCTTTTAATGATATTTTTAAAAATTACCATTTTGTAGATATCAGAGTCAATAATATCCTTATATAGATTTTATAATGTTTTAATTAGACATAGTCTATTGTAATTAAAAAATATTGCAAATAGGTATTTTAACAATCAAGGAGATGTTGATTTGGAGAAAGAAAAAAATAGTAAATCATATTAAATAAATTTGGAAAACATATGGTGCACTAGAGGAGAGAGTCATATTCAAGAATATATATTTCTTTTTTTATTAGGATATATTTGTTATGAAAAATATGGTGGGAGGTGAAAACTGTCGATTTCAGGCGAGTTAGAATTTGAATTGTTATAAAAGAGAAAATATAGGTCACAAACCAATTTTTATTTTTTCATGCACTATCTATATATGTCATCTATAACATATTTTGAAATTAGGGTCCAAAAAATGTTTATTTACATATAATTGTTTGGTGGGAACTAGATCCCTAATTTTTAGTGATTGAAAAATCATCTTTAAAAATTAAAAAAATATATCAATTCTTATTCAAAAAATTTATTAAAAATATTAATCATAAATTTCATCTATTTTAACACATTTAATTAGTTTACATCATCTTCAAATTCTAAACATAAATGATATTTTTATACTATTGAAGTTGAATAACTTTGATTTTGGTAGCCTTTTCCTTTATAAAAGGGTGACAACTTATTGTGCTTTTACCCATACCTTTTTAATGATGTATATTATAGAACCTTAAACAAACCCCCTTAGTTCAATTGGGCAAAAAATGAAGGAGTTTTTAGCCAACTCAATAATTGATCCTTAGTTTCCCAAGCTTAATCATAAATGTATGGTTTCTTCTCCAACTTTGACAACCTTGACATTTAGGAAGTCATTCAACTTTAGTGATTGAGAAATAATATTTTAAATCACTAAAAGGAGGAAAAAAAACATAATGAATAAAGGATAGAAAAGTATAAGACGCATATATCATAAAACAAGCCTTTTCAAGCTTCAAACATTTTCCAAAAATTTCAATGCTTATATTTAAGGAGGAATCAAATAAAAAATGATGTAAAGCCTCTTATCCAAGCAAAAAAGAAACACTAAGAGATAAGGTTTCTAGAAAATTCCTATCTACCTTGCCACCAATATTTTATATTCAAACAAAAAAATTAAAAACATCGTATAAAATTAAGCATTTAATATTTTTACGATATTGAATACATTTATATAAAAGAAAACTTTGTGCAAACTTTCAAACACTAAAAAAGATAAATTTAAGATATGCAAGATGCACATAATCTCATACTATATAGTTTTTTAAAAAATGAACAACTTTAACTCACTTTTATAAGACCTCAAAAATATGGAGTAATTACAATGGGCATTTGATTTAATGGAAAAGTCCATGTTGTAGGCATCTAGGGGTAGAGTGTCAGTAGTCAAGCATGTTCTAATAGTAGTGCACTACATTTCACAATTTATAATCCTACTAGAAAATCATCTATGAGCCACTAGCCACCCATTTTTTGGAAAAAAGTTAACAATTGGATCAATTTTGCAAGTTTATTAGTAACAAAAGTGCAACATGATTGGGGCATTTATGAAAAATTTACACTATTATTGGGACATTTGTGTAAAATTATTGGATTAATTGCAACTAAAATAGTGTTGTCTTAATTTATTCCAATGTGAATTTACTATTAAGAAATCTATTATCCTCTTCTATCACAAGCTTAGGAATATTATCAGCAACTGTTGTTGGGAGTTTAAATCAAAGTATTCCTAATTTTTTAGTGTGTTTTGGTAAAAGCTAACAAACTCTCTTGCCAATTGTTGAAGGTTTCTACCAGTACTCCCCTCTCATTTTTAATTTTCATAATTCTATTAGTGTACCTCCTTTTTTTTGTGCTATTGTGAAAATTTTTTGTGTTCCTCAATCTCCATCTAAAATCCATGTTTCTCTTCATTTCTTCTTCCAAAAGGTTTCTTATTTTTTATAAGAGATCCTCATATTTCTAAAGTAGCTCCTTCTCTTTAAGGTATCTAGTGTTGTCTATTCCTATTTTAAAAACCTCTTCAAGCAGATTTTGAATATCTCTTTCTACCATTTCTTTTTCTACAAAATATTTTTAAAATGATCTCTATTCCATTCCATAATTTTTAATTAAATATAGGTTTAAGTTTTGATAAAAAGCAAAACATTTTGGAGTCTTCAAACCTCTCCCCCTTCTATCATTTTTCATCCAGTCTAAAGAAATCCTTATCCTACAGCCACATGTTTTCAAATTTGAAGGGATTCTTATAGGGTTGGCATTCTTCCTCAATTTCTAGTCTTACAGGAAAGTGATCTAAACTCGACATCGCTAAAATGCATGATGAAAGTAATCCATTGAAGACTCTAAGATCTCCCTTAAATATGAATCTATCCAAATTTTCAACGATATTACTTAATCCTTTTCTTCTATTTGTCCATGTAAATGTACCATTGTTAATTATGATATCTATAATGTTGATGTTAACCACCCAATAATGAAAATCTTTAAAAGTTTTTGATTCATGTTGAATTACTCCTCTTTTTTTGCTTAAATCCATTATGGCATTAAAATCACATCTAATGATGTACACTTCATATCCCTATTATGATAAAAGCATGTTTGCAGCTCTATCCATACTTCTTTTTTGTTGTTTGTGCTGACTGGGCCATAAACATTAATAAGGAACTAGCAGAGAGGATTTATAATAATATTGACCCAATGGCCATCCAATTTGGTCTCCTTGTATTGATTTCAAAGAAAACTTTCCTAGGGTCCCAAATTATAGCCATGCCACCTGAGGCTTCCTCAACATTGACGCTTTTAATTTTCCAGAGGCCAATTTTCTTCTTAAAATTTATTCATTTCTTCTACATTCATCTTAGTTTCTTGTATCATTATAATATCATATTCCAATTTTTTAAGGTTCCTCTTTAACAAGTGTTTGTTGGAAACTGCAATTGAAGCAATTATTGTATTGTCATTGATGTCAAACCTTAACTGGTAAGACTGTTGCTACTTAGGAAAGTACTATATCTATTGTGAGAAGGGAAAGAAAGGATGGTAACAATAGCACCTAGGGAAAGGTTGAGTTATCTTGATACTGTAAAGTGTACTTGACTATGTTGTACAATGATGGGACAATGTATTGTTTATCTTAGTAAATATTAAGGACTAAACTGGTAGGCTTAACCAAGAAAAAATGAAGAAATCATGTTTAAGTCGAGCTATGTTAGTGTCGACCGAGTTAGTGTATGCCAAGCAAAAATCTAGTGTTGACCGAGTATCAGTTAATTGCTGAGGAAGACAATATATGCCAAGGAAATAGTTTTAGTAGTGACCGAGCGTTTTACATGAAGACCGAGTGGATGATCACAGTATTGACCAAGCATTAGCATTTTTATATTTGAAGAGAATTTAGATTTGGAGCCGACATTGTTGAATTATGAGATTATGTAAAACGTGTTGACTTTATTTATTGATTGTATGGAAGCATTTAATGCTTTGTAAAATGTTTTATTGTAAATCTTTATGATATTTGAGATGATTCTAGAAGAGGAGACAAAGAACATGAAGCGGGTAGATTCAATGAATCTGACCTAACCCTAAGATCTACGAAGGAGATTAAGCGGAAAAAGATAAGTCAACCTAACAGAGAAAAGTATTAAGGGAGCCTAAACATTAGGTATGAGAATGCATGGGTGAAATAGATGCTGGAAGAATAGTAAGTTTTATTGACTACATAAGCAAAAAGGCTGAAGGAGAAGTGTGGTGATTGCTTGAAGAAAAGTTTCGAGTAGATCAGAGATGGAGATGGAAAATTTTCAAAGTCAGTAAACTAGCATTTGTGTATGGAATTGGATCTGATATCTGCAAAGTGAGTTGTATATTTTTCAGATCAATACTGCTGCTACTTTCTAACCATTGTAACAGTCAAAATCCTTTTAACAGAGGTTGACCTAACAGTCATATGTTAAATCCTTTAAACAAGGTTGCATTCTAATGGAGTGTATGTAAGTCCTGTAACAAGGCTCACTTTTAATAGGGTGATTGAAATCCTTTAATTGGGTCACACCTGATAGTGTGCATTGCAACCTTTGACAGGGTTGGCTTTTAACCGAGCTCACTTCGGAAGAGTGAAAATAATAGTAGCATGTTACAAAGTGGGTTTTCCCATATTGGGTTTCCACTATAAATCCTGGTGTAATACTTGTGTGAATGTTTTGGTTTGAACATTTCTATGTTTTACAAGATAGTTACAGCTGGGTAGTGGACTGTAGTGTTATATGTTTCTATTATTGAATCAGTGATGACCGAGTTTGTTTTGGTTGCTTGATCTGATTTAAGGAAAAGTTTTTGAAGTTATTTTATACATCAGGACCTGAGAACAACTGATTCACCCCCCCTACTCTATTGTTCTAAATCATATTAACAATTGGTATCAGAGCCAGGTTGCTTATTGGTGTCTACAGAAAACAACTTTAAAGGGACTTGAAGCAAATGATCAAGATGTATAAGAAGGAGGTACTGAAGCTGAACAAAGAAAACTTCCCTGCATGGAAAATCTTGATGAAGCTGCATCTGGCCGGTATTGGTGATTCTGCAAAATACTACATTGAGCATGACTATGTCACACCTGTTGCACCTTTGATTGTCAAGGAAATGAGAGCTAAGAAAGAACATAATCAAGAAATGCTGGAAATCGCATCTACCCTAAGCTATCAAGAATTTGAGGATATTAAGGACTGCACAACTGCTAAAGATATGTGGGACACTCTTGCAAAGATCTATGGTGGTGATCTATATGTGCTGAAAGCTAAAGCCGAGAATCTTGTTACCATTATTTTACTCATCTTTGGTGACCTAATTACTAGATGAGCTACAACACCCTAGTTTGCATTATTTAGTGGTCTTGCTTAATATTTTTGTTCATTTTCATTGCAAAGTACATGAAAGGGAAGGAGGTAAATTTTTTCATCTAAGATTACATGCACATATATCAATGTTAAGCATGTTGCAGGAGGTAAGGAACTAAAAAAGAATAATTATATGAGGCTCACACATGCCGTGAGCATAGCCATTGCTAGAATTGCATAAATGAGTGCAAATATACATATATAAGAAGCATAAATAGTACAGGGGTACTAGACATTACCTGGTAATGAGTCTTTCTCCATGATGTTCCCGGCGTGCTCCTGTGATCCTAAACCTGCAAAAAGAGAAATCAAGAAGGGGATTAGATCCATGGATCTAAAAAATTCCTAGTATCACAATACCTATCTACAAGCATGCTTATGTGCACTCAGCTATACACCTCTGACATAGGTTGTGCTTAGGGCAGGTGCATGAGGGAGGCTCTGGAAATAAAAGAAGTACCATTTTTTTCAATAATATGTTTGTTCCATGTGCAGAGATATAAGAAGCTGATTCATAACAAATAGTAGAATACCGGGATCCAGATGAATGATGATGCCCTGTGATGTGGGCTCTCTCGAGAGGATCTCAAATTTCCTGGAGAGAGACCACATCACAGGCCAAGAAAACCCATGCTCAATGGGGAAACATTCAGTAAGTGAAACACTCAAGAACCATAGATCCATATCAAATGAAGCATGTTTGAAGCATTGACAATAGAGCACTGGCACAGGGGCATTTAGTGAGGCCATTCAGTGAGCAATCAACAAATAGACATGAAATGAACACCATAGCAACCAGATGGCACAACATTATTTAGAACATGTAGGGAGGCCAAGTACATAGGTTCCATAAACGAATAGATGCCAGCATGATCATGCTTAACCACAACTCTTAGTGAATATCAACAATAGGATTCAGCTCACCAAATATGTGAAACAGTAAGTAATTAAGAACCCCCCAGATCTAAAGCATTGTGCAAAGGATATGATAGCTTGCGGGCCAATCATCATACAATAGTTGTATACAAGTCATAATGGATGGTGCCAATATAAATAACAAGGATATCTCATAAACATATGTAACACCCATGCTGAACAATGTTGTAATAGCACATGCCAAAAATTAAACACCAATGCCTTGAGAAAGCTAAGAAGATATCACATCAACAGTAAACATCATAGTAATCATGGCATCAAGAGTAGGAAAAAGGGAGTTACAATCATAGTAAATACTTTGTGCCCATAGCATATGAAAGGAATCAACACAAGCTTATTAAATAATCTAGCAGCGGAGATCAAATCCCTAGATCTTGGGCTACAAGTCAGAAGCTAGGCTCACAAATCATTGATTCCCATGCCAATAGTGATGCAAGATCTAACTCTTGGTACCAGTTATGAATTCAAAAATAGATGCAGTGATGCCTTGGGAATGCAAGTCTACACCATAAGGATATGTCAAGCATCAATAATACAATAAACAACAAGGGAATGATAGAATACAAAGCAAAAATGTAGCAGGTTCAGGTCCTCAAATATAGTACCGAGCTCGACCCCAAGCACAATGACTAAAAAATAACAATGCCCTCAAGGATATAAGATACAATGACCTAGCAGTTAGCTCATGCTAGCGTAGTAAGAAGCAGACATTGCATTGATGCCCACAACAATAAACAACATATTCAAACCAGTGCCCTAGTTCATGGGCCACAGACATGGCATTAAATAAAACAAAATGCCATCATTGAAAATAACAAATAGAGAATAAATCATAGTACTTTTAGTTGAACCCAGAAGTAATGGAAATGTCGTGAAGCTATAGTGCTTCAAAATTGCATAATGCCATTGATTTTGTGCCCTAGTCAGCATTAATGGAGACCATATAGGGATGCCCTAGCCTTATGGCTCATAGGCTGTTAAAACAATGAATACATGCTTCGAATGCATAAGAAGATTGAAGTAATACCAATGCTAAACATAGAAAATGAATGATAAATCACAGTGCCCTCAATTTTCAAAGGAATTATGAAATGAAATAAACCAATAGATTCAAGCAATGGGTACTCAGTGCCCTCAAAAACATAGAGATAGCCGCAAGCAGAGAAATGAATGATAAATCAAGTGCCTACCTCAATCAATATGCCGAGAGGAGAGAGGTTGCTATTTCCTTAATCAAACTTGAAGATCAAGTGCAGAGGTGCCAGGAAGAAAGGGCAACTTGCCAAGTGTGGATTGGAGAAGTCCAAGTGCTAGCAGCGTTGCTTTGTAGAAGGGTTTTGTAAACGGTTAATTAATGTATTCTCCCTTTTTTATTGGGTTGAGAATATATTAGTTATCCCTTTACTAGTGTTTTCTTGTAGGGGCATGGGTTTTATCCAATATAGGGCCATTAATATATTTATCTCTTTTAGGGTTGATATATTAATTATCTTTTGATGCCAACAAATTTTTCAAAGCATGGTGTAAATTGAGAGTCATTTTTGACTTAGGAGATAATTTTTTAAAATCCATGTTTGATTTTGGCATGGGGGGAATATTTTCATGTAAAAATCATTTCTCTTACTATTGTAAGATATCGACAAGTGGTATTTTTATAAACCCTTGTCAGATATCATTTATAGAGCATGACTTAGTGGATAGAGTAGTCTTCTTTGAGTAGCTATTTTTAGGGGTCCCACTTTCCTCGCCCCCTAGAATCTCAAAAATTTGGCATCCAAATTTATGAAGCTTTTATAACCCTATATGCAGTTATTTTTCTATCTTTAGGAGGTGTGGGTCATGATGCAGATTCCTAGGATTACTTTTTATACCTCTCACTTCTATGATTGAGGTTAGTTCTTCTTTCCTTCTTTCTTGGACGTGAAAGTTTTTAGCTTTGGAGAAGCAAGCTGTTCTTTGGCTCCCTTCAATTCAGTTTATAGCAATTTGTCCTTCTTTTCCTACAACTTTGCGAGTTATTTTGATGGATTTGATGTCATCTATTGTGATTAAAAATTAGTCCTTTACTTGATATTTTGTTCATTTTGATGTTCACAAGCATTGTTATTTCTTAAAGTCTCAATCTATGTGTGTTTCAATGTATTTGGGTTTGTGGAAATCATTTTCCCTTCTCATCTACAACCAGCACCTAGTTATTTCTAAGGGAAAAATCAGATTAGGAAGGAGTTGTGATGCTCAGGTTATGTTCTGAATCATATTGTGAGTTTGTTTTTAGTTTGTGGATCTATTAAAGTTCGGTGAATCACCTTAGTTTTAGTTTCAGTTTCATGCACTCTCTATCCCTTTTCCTTCAAAGTTCAGTCAAGTTTCAGGTGATTCAAAGGGAAGCCAACCCTTAATCTGAAGGTCTATTCTTGAATAGGATACCCACAACCTGAGAATAGTCCCATGTTTCACAGGATTGCTAGGTTCTACACTTAGCCATAATCGGGTGCAATCCCTAGTGACAACAAGTCTCAGAGGTAAGTTTGATGAAAAGAGAATGAATGAAGATGAAAACATTGCACAATATTGTGGTAGAATAAAAGAAGTTGTGAATGCTATTAGAGGAGAAAATGGAACTATTGATGATGAGACCATAATTGGAAAAGTGCTAAGAACTCTGCATCCTATATATGCTATTAAGATCTCAGCTATTCAGGAATCTAGATGTAACTCTGGAAATGTGCTTACCTTGGAAGGTTTGATTGGCAAACTGACTACTTTTGAACTGTCTAATTATGATAATTTCACTGTTGGTAATATTGGAGATGTTGAATTTGCTTTTAAGTCATAGTTAGTTCTGAACAAGCCTAAGAAAGAAAAAGAAAGATGCACCAGTGAAAGTGAAAGTGAAAGTGAAAGTGATAGTGACACTACTAATGAAGATCTTGAAGATCTAGAAGCTCTTATGGCTAGAAGACTGAGAAGAGGAAAAGGAAAATATAAAGGTAAACTCCCTATTATATGTTTTTCATGTAATAAAGTTGGTCATATAGCTACTAGATGTCCTGACAGGAAGGATAAAGATGAGGAAAGAAACATCAGACACAAAGACAGAAGAGATGACAAAGGCTACCGAAGGTACAAAGACTACAAAGGAAAAGGTAAGAAATCTTGTTACATTGCTGAAGAAGAGACTGACACTAATAGTAATGATTTTGAAATTGAGGTAGTCTATGTTGCAATGAAAGATGAATCTGATGAGGATGAGAAAACTGCATTGATTTCCTATGTGAACAAGAATGACAAATGGATTATAGACTTTGGTTGTTCACATCACATGACTGTTGACAAAAGTAAGTATGATGCACCATGTCCTATTAGAGGAAAAGGATTGATTAAACTGACTGATAAAATCTCTTGTGAAAATACTTATTGGGTTGACGGATTGAATTATAATTTGCTAAGTGTTGCTCAGCTCAACATAACTAGTTACCGAGTGTAATTTCATCACAAGAAAGCTAAGATATTTGATGCTGCTAGTGAACTGATTGGAAGTGGTGAGCAGACTAGAGGTAATTTGTTCTATCTTGACCTATCTGAAGAAATATGTATGATTGCACAAATTAATGACATTTGGTTATGGCATAAGAGGCTATGTCATGTTAACTTTGACAATCTAGTAGAGATAAGTAAGAAGAAGAAAGTAAGAGGCCTACCTAGATTGAAGAAACCTGAGAGTGTGATGTGCAAAGAATGCCAGTTAGGAAAAATGACTAAGTCAAGTTTCAAGAGAAAAACCTTTGCTTCTGAACACATTTTAGTTTTGGTTCATACTGACCTTTGTGGACCTATGGGTATACAAAGTTACTGTGGAGCTAGATATTTTATCTTGTTTGTTGATGATCATACCAGGATGATGCATGTAATGTTTCTAAAAGAAAAATTTGATGCTTTTCAATTTTTTAAGTGGTATTTGGCTAAGGTTGAGAAGGAGATAGGTAGGAACCTGAAATGTCTTAGATCTGACTGAGGTGGAGAATTTACATCAAATGAATTCAATCTATTTTGCAATGATAGAGGAATCAAAAGATAGATGTCTGCACCTAGGACACCTCCACAAAATGGTATAGCAGAAAGAAGGAACATATCTATTTTGGACTATGCAAGGACATTATTGATTGAAAAGAATGTGGCATAGAAGTACTGGAAAGAAGCTATAAGTACAATTGTTTACACTCTTAACTGGGTATAGATCAAGAAAGGTACAAATCTGACACCCTATGAATTATGGTATGGGCATGCACCAAGTGTTAAATACTTTAGAATCTTGGAAGCAAGTGTTACTTATTGAAATACAATAGGAATGGAAAGTTTGATGCCAAAAGTGATGAAGGCATACTCCTAGGCTACTCCACAAAAAGTAAAGCTTATAAGTGTTTGAACTCTAACACTAACAAAATTGTGGAAAGTGTGAATGTAAAAATTGATGAGTATGCAGAAAGAAATGAAGCCAACAACAAAAGAGAACCGGAAGATTACAGATCTTTTGTGTACATTGAGGAAATAGAAGAGGCAGGTAACAAACTTTCACCTGATGCTGAGTCTCAGGCAAAAAATGTTGAGCGACAGGAAATGATTGTTGAGCGTTAGGAAAACAATGCCGAGAGAGAACAATAACATGCTGTGCTACAAGACAATGCTATTGAGTATCAGGAAGAGGTTGCCAAGCATTCAGAAGCTGAATCTGACAATCTTGTTGGGGAACCTGATGAAACAAAGGAGAAAAATGCTAAACCTATTTTGGAAAAATATGTAAGAAGACATCACAAGCTTGAACAGATAATTGGAGATAAAGACACTAGAATTCAGACCAGAAGCAAAACCAAGGATCCAACATGCTTACTATGTGTGTTTGAACCTAAGAAAACTAAAGATGCATTAGAAAATGAGGAATGGATACAAGCAATGAATGAAGAGATTGACCAGATTGAGAAGAATGAAACTTGGACTCTCGTGCCGAGACCTGCAGATAAGAATGTTATAGGAATAAAGTGGGTGTTTCGAAACAAGTTGAATGAAAAAGGTGAAATCACTAGGAACAAAGCTAGGCTGGTATGAAAAGGCTACACACAAGAAGAAGGAATAGATTATGGGGAGACATTTGCCCCTGTAGCTAGATTGGAAGGAGTAAGAACTCTGCTTGCATATGCTGCTTATAAAGATTTCAAGGTATATCAAATGGATGTCAAGTTTGCATTTTTAAATGGTGTACTAGAAGAAGAAGTTTACATAGAACAACCAGAAGGTTTTATTGATCCAAATAGAAGACACATGGTATGCAAACTAAACAAAGCATCGTATGGATTGAAACAAGCTCCCAGAGCATGGTATGAGAGGTTGCATAACTATTTGATGCAGATTGGATTTTCTAGAACAAATGACACAAGCAATCTGTACTTGAAGGATGAAGAAGATAAAGGTATTCTATTGGCCAAAATTTTTGTTGATGACATTATTTTTGGTGGACAAGATGCATTGTGTAAAATTTTTTCAAAAGAAATGCAAACTAAATTTGAAATGAGTATGTTTGGTGAGATCAAATTCTTTGTTGGTTTACAAGTATATCAGATGAAGAAAGGAATTTTCATTACACAGTCTAAGTATGTTAATGAAATACTGAAAACTTTTGGAATGGAAGATGCTAGACTAGTGGGAACTCCTATGGTTACTGGACAAAAGTTATCTAAGAATGATGATGCTGTAGAAGTTAACTAGACTTTGTACAGATCCATGATTGAAAAATTGTAGTATGTTGTACATAGTAGACTAGATATTGCACTAGCTATTGGGATTGTGGCAAGATTCTCTACCAATCCTAAGGAAACACACATGATGGTGGTGAAAAGAATCATGAGATACTTGAAAGGAACTGCTAACTATGGGTTATACTATAAGAAGAATGAAAAATTTGAACTTAGAGTATACACTGATGCTGATTGGGTAGGAAATGTAGATGACAAAAAGAGCACTAGTGGTGGAGCTTTCTTTCTTGGATAGAGATTAGTCTCCTGGACAAGCAAGAAACAAAATTGCATTTCCCAATCTACTGTTGAAGCCGAGTATGTTGCTGCTGTAGTAAACTGTTCAAATTTAATATGGATAAAACAGTTGTTGATAGGCATGAAAGAAGAAATCACTGAACCTGTTGTTATTTTCTGTGACAACACAAGTGCCATCAATATTTCTAAGAATCCAATGATGCACACTAAGACCAAGCATATAGAAATCAAGTATCACTATTTGAGAGAATTGGTACAAGACAAGGAAGTCCGAATGGAATATGTGAATACAAAAGAACAACTAGCAAACATATTCACTAAAGCTTTACCTAAAGAAGCTCATGAGTATTTGAGAAGTCAATTAGGGGTCCTTCCCCTAACTGAGGCTGCCTAGTCAAGCTAGGAGCACTACATCAAATATGCTATAGCAGAATAATTGACAAATTGATGCAGATGATTGTCACACTTTAGGACTATCCTAGAGCTGTGAAGAAGAAGCAAAGACAACTAATCAGTCATAAGTAAGATGATAGAGGGAGAAACACTGAGCTACACAGATATATCTACATCTGTTGGATGTAAGTTTTAGTTGCTACTTTGGCATTTTTGTCAAAGAGGGAGATTGAACTGAAATGATATTATAACACATGAACTGAAGAGTAGGGATGATGAACAGAAATGAAAGATCAGGATAGAGGAAGATCCAGATACTTCTAATGGTCACAGAAGTGAGATTTATAGATTCTGAATCAGAATGAAGCTAAGGATATTATAAATTTTCTCTGATGGATAGATAAGTTTTTGGATTGGTTGGTAATCCATGTGTTATTCAGGTGATATCATATGGTGTTGCCATCAATGACAAAGAGGGAGATTGTTGGAAACTGCAATTGAAGCAATTGTTGTATTGTGATTGATGTCAAACCTTAACTGGTAAGACTATTGCTACTTAGGAAAGTACTATATCTATTGTGAGAAGGGAAAGAAAGGATGGTAACAATAGCACCTAGGGAAAGGTTGAGTTATCTTGATACTACAAAGTGTACTTGACTATGTTGTACAATGATGGGACAATGTATTGTTTATCTTAGTAAAGATTAAGGACTAAACTGGTAGGCTTAACCGAGAAAAAATGAAAAAATCATGTTTAAGTCGATTTATGTTAGTGTCGATCGAGTTAGTGTATGCCGAGCAAAAATCTAGTGTCGACTGAGTATCAGTTAATTGCTGAGGAAGACAGTATATGCCGAGGAAACAATTTTAGTAGTGACTGAGCATTTTACGTGAAGATCGAGTGGATGATCATAGTATTGACCAAGCATCAACATTTTTATATTTGAAGAGAATTCAGATTTGGAGCTGACATTGTTGAATTCTTAGATTATGTAAAACGTGTTGACTTTATTTATTGATTGTATGGAAGCATTTAATGCTTTGTAAACTATTTTATTGTAAATCTTTATGAGATTTGAGATGATTTTAGAAGAGGAGATGAAGAACATGAAGTGGGTAGATTCAATGAATCTGACCTAACCCTAAGATCTGTGAAGGAGATTAAGCGGAAAAAGACAAGTCAACCTAACAGAGAAAAGTATTAAGGGAACCTAAACATTAGGTATGATAATGCATGGGTGAAGTAGATGCTGGAAGAATAGTAAGTTTTATTGACTGTATAAGAAAAAAGGCTGAAGGAGAAGTGTGGTGATTGCTTGAAGAAAAGTTCTGAGCAGATCAGAGATGAAGATGGAAAAATTTCAAAGTCAGTAAACCATCATTTGTGTATGGAATTGGATTTGATATCTACAAAGTGAGTTGTATATTTTTAAGATCAATACTGCTGCTACTTTCTAACCATTGTAACAGTCAAAATCCTTTTAATAGAGGTTGACCTAATAGTCATATGTTAAATCCTTTGAACAAGAATGCATTCTAATGGAGTGTATGTAAGTCCTGTAACAAGGCTCACTTTTAACAGGGTGATTGAAATCCTTTAACTGGGTCACACCTGATAGTGTGTATTGTAACCTTTGACAGGGTTGGCTTTTAACCGAGCTCACTTTAGAAGAGTGAAAATAATAGTAGCATGTTACAAAGTGGTTTTTCCCATATTGGGTTTCCACTATAAATCCTGGTGTTAATACTTGTGTGAATGTTTTGGTTTGAACATTTCTATGTTTTACAAGATAGTTACAGCTAGGTAGTGGACTGTAGTGTTATATGTTTCTATTATTGAATCAATGATGACTGAGTTTGTTTTGTTTTCTTGATCTAATTTAAGAAAAAGTTTTTGAAGTTATTTTATACATCAGGACCTAAGAACAACTGATTCACCCCCCCCTCTCTATTGTTCTAAATCATATTAATAGTGTTATTTGTTGGGGGAATTTATGCCCGAACATTCTATGTTGTGAGCCTCATTTTTCCTTGAGAAGGCCCTTCCCCTTCCCTTCATAAAATAGATATGTGAGCTTAGCTTGGCCCTCAACTACTCCTACTTATTCTTTGAGTTCATTAAGGAAATTCTATCCCCTTTTCTTCATCTATTTTCCACAATATGGATTGTCAATTACCTGATAGATTGTTGCAATTCCAAACTTCATAGTAGTACTCTCCTCTTAATCTAAAGCATGCTCTTTTGGTTTCCAAATTTTGATGATTTCCTCACAATCTTCCCTATATGCCGCATCCAAATATAAGATACACGATTGATCAATTCTCTCCTTACTTCTTCATTTTGTTCATCACCTTCCTCATCACTATCCTCACTTATTATGTATTTATCTCCAAATGCTTGATTGATGCCAACCATATTATAAATAGCTTCTAACTCAACTGGTATTTGATTTTACTCTTCATTCTAGTATTGGGAGAAATCCTTTCAATACCATTATCTTCCCTTCTAGACATACTAATGAGACCATCTATGAGATTACTAAAAATTGCCTCTAGCAAGTTAATATGATCCTCTCAGTGCATCGCCCTCAAATGATTAATTTGAGTCATGCTCACACCATTAACTCACAAACTCTCATTAGACATGTGATCTTTGTGATCTTCTAATTCCAATTTATTATATTCTACTCTCAAATTGTTAGCCAGAGGAACCTTACCTCCCCTTACATCCTCATTGGATTCATCCTTCAGCTTGGTCCAACAAGTTAATTCTTCTCTAACCTCCTCATGCACATATATAATTTTTGACAGCAAGCTACACAAGATAGACAAATTTGTAACAAAATTTTTACATACCTCTTCTTGACTTGGGTTCATTGAAGTTACATTGACTGGGGAGTTTCCTACATAAGGATGATCCATTAGTACCTCTACTGCTAGAGATTTCAATTTCTCTATCTTACTAATACCATTATTGGATATACTAAGATTAACTTTCTCTGTCTCTGCCACTTGTGAACTACTACCAATGTTGTATTAGGAATTTGAATCCTCCTTCAACCTCCTTAAGTTTAGTGTGAGTACTTAAATTAGAAGTAGGTTTACTAATGGGGGAAGGATTCCTTGAATTGTGGAAGTAAGAACTAGGAGATTTAGACACATAATTAGATAGATCTAATATTGAACCATCAATAGGTCCCAAATAAGTTTTATAAAAGGAAAAATGTTAATAATTCCAAATTCTGTAGAAATTTCTATTTCACCTAGGATACATAGTTTAGGGTTTGTCTCAACTAGGATTTTAATTTCTATAGTATCATAACTAGGTTTTTCATAACCCATAAATTTACCTATTTTATTACCAATGAATTCTAAAATTTACCCATTTATCATTTCAATAGGAGGATACCCAAAGATTATCCAACATGGAATTTTAATAGTGTTAAACTCAAATGCATCAAAGTTTGGGATCCATTCAAAAAATGAAAAGGATACCCTTTATAAATGAGATGTTTACCTGATAATAGTTCATTTTTAATATTAACATTTTTACAATCAACCACTAGAAACTTCTTTACTAGTTAAGAGATACTTACCTGTCCATGGAATGATATATTCCACCATTGTTCCAAATCTTTCATCTACAATATCATGCCTTCCCACATCACTAGTAAACCAAATTTCTTGTATTTATCATAGATTGGTGCTATTAGTTTCACATCAATGTTGATTGCCAACTTCAATATTCTTTGCTTAAATAGTTTGTTCACTTTTGGTTGCCCACTTAAACTGTGGTTTTGATTTTCTCTGAGAGTACCATTTGCAATTTGGAGATCTTGACACTCAAGATGAGCATCTTTCCCATTAGGAGAAAGCTCAGCTTCATTGCCCAATCTAATACAAATGGTACTTATGGAAAACACTAGAATCGAGCTTGATAGGGGGATCGCCTATACTCCTACATACTTTTGAGGAGGGAAATTATTTTTAAACTGAGCAGGCTTAGCAACGCTCTAAGGATTCGGGTTTCTATGCAATTTTGGATAATGCTTATAATTTTGTCTATTTGTCAGTGGATAGAAATGCATGGATTATTCCCCTAAAACCCTGGCTAACAAAGCATGTAGATTTCTCATTTTTTTGATTAAAACCAAAAGGGAGTATGTTAATTCCATTGCGAGAGCCTGCCATTCTGGAGGTGTAAGGTTGAAGGCCAATGGAGACTTATATTTTTCCTCCAAGTGTTGGTTGTTGGGTTTCTTGTCTTTATTCAGCCTATTTATGCTTTTGTTGTAGCATTGCAATGTAATTCAGTTTTTCAAAACATTAATAAAATTCCTCTACTTAGTGTGGATGTAGGAAATTTTTCTGAACCATGATAAATTATGTGTTCTTTATTTTATGCTTGTGATTTGTTCTTTCTATTCTATTTTTACTATTTTTCTTCCAACTCAACAATATCAGACATGGTTGAACAACTGATTGGGAATTTGGCAAAGAATTTCCAAAGTTATGGAAGATTTGAGGGTGCAAAAATTCTTAGGGAAGAATTTTGGGATATGGAAGATACAGATGCAATCATTACTGATTAAGCAGAGTCTCTCCCTTGCACTTGGGGGAAAAACAAAGAAGCCCAACACAATGAGTGATGAAATTTGGGAAACTCTTGATGAAAAGGCCAAGGCAACAATTTTTCTCTCTAAATGATAATGTGATGTACAATGTTGCAAATGAAGCAACAAAAAGGAGGTATGGGATAAGCTCACAACCATGTATGCTATGACATCTATTGCAAATAAAGTCTTCATCATGAAGAAGTTATACAAGCTCAAGATGAGAGAAGGTGAAACCATGGCAAATCATATCAACAAATTTAATACCTTGATCAACCAAGTGAATTCAGTTGGCATGACACAAGATGATGAGAACAAGGCTCTCATATTATTATGTTCTCTTCCAAACAACTAGGATGGAGTTGTAACAACCATCAACACTTCAACATCAAGCTTGAAAAATTTATCCTTTGATGAGGTTTCAGTGACTCTTCTCAGTGAAGACATGAGAATAAAGAACATGGAGTCTTCAACTAGTGAAGCCTTAACAATGGTGAGTACCAAAAATAGGGGAATAAGTAATATTAGAGGCTGAAATAATTACAATAACAGGTCTAAATCTGCAAGAAGATCACAGTCTCAAGGTAGACAAGGTGATTGCTAGTTTTGTGGAAAAGCTGGACATGTCAAGAAGGATTGTAGAAAATACAAGAAGAAACAAGAATAAGTGTTGGACAATGAAGAAAAAATAACTCATGATAAGGATCCAGGTATCCTAATACTATCAACTACTGACACAAAATCAGATTTGTGGGTTATTGATTCTAGTGCTTCCTCTCATGCCTCTTCTTGCACAGAGGCTTTCACAAATTACCAAGAAGGTTATTTTGGACATGTATACTTGGGTGACATAAAATCTTGTGAAATCATTGGAAAAGGCGATGTTATTTTGCAGCTAGCTGGAGTAGTCAAATGGTTGATAAAATATGTACAACATGGTCCCAAATTAAAGAGGAATCTAATTTTTGTAAGTTAGCTATACACACAATATTTTCTCACTACTCTCATAGACACATGGAAAGTCTCTAAAGGCTCCTTAGTGATTTCAAAAGGAGAAAAATAAGGCAACCTCTATATCATAGAAACCACTAGTGAGGCAGGAGCTACTATGATTTTTGTGGGCAGCAATGCGGCTCTTTGGAATCAAAGATTAGGCCACATGAGCAAGAAAGGAATTGAGGTTATGCTCAAACAAGAACTATCAGATCTTCAATTTGTAAATTTAGATTTTTGTGAACATTGTCTTCATGGAAAACAAAAAATGGGTTAGTTTCTTGAAGGATGGACACGATAAGAAGACCGCATCATTGGAGCTAATACACTTTGATGTTTTCAGCTCAAAAGAGGTAAACTCTTATGGAGGTGAAAATTACTTTGTTACTTTCTTTGATGATTGTACTCAAAATTTTTGGATTTATATGATTTCTCAAAAATCTGACATGTTTTTCAAATTAAAATTTTTTAAAGCACTTGTTGAAAATCAAACTGGTCATAAAATCAAATGTTTAAAGATCGATAATGGAGGTGAATTTTGTTCCTTGGAGTTTGATAATTTTTGTGCAGATCATGGCATTTGAAGGATTAAGCTTGTCCCCTACACTCCTCAAGAAAATGAGGCAGCAGAAAGACTAAATCGAACCTGTTAGTGCTCAAATCTGTAGATGATTTATGATTCATAAATCATGACAAAACCATAACTCCAATAATCCCAATAGATGCATCTAACAAAATGCAAGCACTAAGGTGTTAAGGTTGTCAAACCTTCTTCACTGCGAGTATGAAACTCAAGCGGGTTTACCTATAACAATTCACTATTTTCAAATGAGGTTTGAATGTGAATCAACTCCTTCATTGTTATGCTATCCCTTTCAGAATTGACTCAATAAGACATCACAACTCTTAGTAAAGCCCAAATTATCTTGATACAAAACACTATGATGAAAATTATGAAAGCAATAACATGGAAAAGTGGCATAAGGACATTCATCCTTCTTCTTTTTGAGAGTTAAACTCAAGGAATGATAACCTCTTTCCAGTTCTTCTTTAAAGCATTACAATATACATCCATGAAATTTTCATAGATGATTCAGATAATAACTAAGAAATAAAAGTAAAATTAATCAATTATTTGTATCTTCTTGGTGGTACAAATGTGAATATAGTTTAGACCAGTGCCTTATCTACTTGGGTATCAGAGTCAAACCCTACCTCCACAAGATTCTATTAAGACAGATATACTAAAACCCAAATGAAATTCCTAACATCCCATTCCTTTAATTCCTACACCTGATATCAAATTTATACATGGAAAATGAATTCACAGAGACCCTCCCCTTAAGATTTTACTCTTTCATTGAAAGAACTTAAGTTCAAGCCCTGTATTCACCTTGTGAACAATGCATTAAAAAGCCTTACAATTTAATGCATAAGAAAACTAAGACATCCATACATAAAGACAACAAGTAGAAACAATATAATTTTAGTATCTTTGTATTAATATTCAAAATGTATCAGTACAGTATCACCATGACTTTAGAGAAATAAAGTTCTATATCTTGGAACTTTTTTTACAAAATGTATTAACCACCCCTGAAAAGAGTAAAAACTTGCTATATATACCCATAGTCATCTTGGAATCCTCAAAAGGATGCAAAAAGCTTCAGATGGCTGTGTAAACAACTTGCATAATAGACAAATAGTACAAATCAAAGATTGTGACTATAACAATAGAAAGCAGTTCTCAACTACTTAACAATTTTACAAGTGGCACCTTTGTCTAAAGATATTTCAGAGCAGTTACATAATTTGTTGCATGAATGATGATTGCCATATGGCTAACCTACATCATCCCTTTTTTGAAACATGATCTCCCTCAAATTCTAGATCAGGTGTCATTTGTACTCTATTCTTCTTCCTCTTTTGTCATTTGGGTAGCTGGCTTCTTCTTTTTCTTCTTTGTTAGTTTGTCCCATGCTGCCACATCATCATTAGATGGCCAATTGTAAGCCTGCAACTCCTGTAGTGATTTGATCTACTGATCCCACATGGAATTAGTTACACTTTTAGCATCTGCTACAAACCATATGCAATCACTTTCAATTTTAAATAAGTTGTCAATTATACTATTGCATCTTTCTAAATCCAAAGCACTATCACTGTTAAGGAAAGCATCCTGCTTAATTATCATTTGATCCATTGATACTTTCCACTCATCTATACTGATAATACCCCCACCATTATCATATATTGGAGGCAAGTACTTACTGCTATTCCCATCAAACATAGCTAGCTTGGCTGCTATTTGGTTAGACTTACCTTTATAGAACTTTGATACAACACTTACTAAACCAATCTTTTCAAAAACCCCAGTCACTACCTTAGGAATATTAGACCTATATTCCTGCAAATAATCAAGCTTATCAAATAGTGAGCTCCTCCCTAACCATGCACTAAAAAGTGGCTCCAAAGTAGTCAAAAACTCATTCACTTTTCCACTGGCCTGGTGTAATAGACTGAATAATTGATGGACTGATTGCATCCTATCCTTTATTTTGTCCTGCCTATATTGTACAATCCTGGCTACAGTATCCAAGGATGCATCTAGTTTTATTTTTTCTAAGTCCTCAGCAAGATTTTCAAGAGCCTATGTATCTGCCTGAACAAGGACCTCAATCTACAAAGGAGGGGGAAGAACTACCTTTGAGGCTTCTTCAAGCCTAACCTTCAACTCAACCAACTCATCTTCCAATTTCTTGATCTTCATCATTTTCAAGTCCCTATCTTTGGCCATTACACTTGCATTCTCAAATAGTTTTGCATACCTTTCAGACAACTGAGCTGTCTTTGCTTCATTCAAGTTAGCAAAATGGGTCACTGCCTTGGAAACCTCAAGATCAGTTGTATTTTGTATAGTCCATATGATTTTATTCCCTTCCATCTAATCCTCTATACTTAGTAGAGATGGCTTTTGAGTCTTTGGGGCAATAGACCACATTGCAACAGCCTAGGATCTTGGGTCATAGCCACTTCCTCTTATCATTTCACCAATATGAACCTCATAGGATAGACTGCCCTGTGGTTCTTTCTTATCTGATCAATGATAAAAGTAGAGGTCAAATCCCATCCCGGAGTTAGCAGCATTCCACTTGATCTAACCATTTCTCTAGCTTCATCTATAGTTATAGCATCAAGGCTAGGATCATAAGAGGTTAATGCTCTCATGGTTTCTTCACTTGGCTCTACTCCCTCAGGCATAGCCTTAGCCACATCTTGTTTCTTTTTCTAGATAAGAAAATTCTTAAATTCATCACTCTTGATGAATTGGTCATCACTTAAGAATTCCTCTTGATATACCTCTCTAATATATTGTCCTGACCACAACAACTATTCTTCATCTCCTTCATTAGTGGCCACCATCTTACTGGCCCTTATTGTTTTCCTTAATTGGTGATGGTAAGCCCTATCACTTGGTACAAGAGCAGATGCTCTATCAATCCCCCCTCTCTATTTGTTCTACTTAGAAGGCTCTCCCTCTTCAAACCTCTTCTTCTTCAATGGTGGCTCTGGAAGGTCCTCTGCCTCTGATTGGTCTTTAATAAGATCAATAACTGGTAAGTCTCCAACTTGTGGTGGGCTATCTCCTTCTTGGGTTCCATTAGAGAATTCCTCATGATCAGAAGATGAGTAATCCTTCTTTTTCTTTGTTTTCTTCTAATCAATCAACCTTTCCAATTGATTTTACAGAGTGTCATGCATCTCTATCATCTTGTTAATTCTTTCTAAGTAGGGAAGGTCAGGGAAGAAATCATCAAAAGGAATTTGGGCTGCTTTCAACTGAGTTTTCAAATCCTTTAGGTCAAAAAACTTGGTCCATCTTGTAGTGACCTCATCCTTCTCCACAATATTCCTAATCACATCCTCCTCATCAAGGCCCTCATGTTCTCTATTGACACCAATACCAAGTATCAGTGTCAACCTTGCAGTCTTAATGAAGCCCTTAGGGTCCACATGTCTACAAAAACCAGATACCATCTTGAATTGATTTAGCCAAGTGGTAATTTGTGGGAAAGCCCTCTTACCAATCAAGAAATCACTCATTTTGAACTACCTAGGTGTGAAAGTACCTTTCTTATGAGGGGCCAAAAGTTCTCTATTTGTCCACATCAACTACCAAACAAATTATAAAGAAGCAACTCTTGGTGGCAGAAATTTTGGTAACAAATGTGGGGGTTGGGGGAAACCATAAACTCTTATAATTGTAGAATTTTCTCCTAAGTAGAAATCACCCCAATTATGGTTTCCCTCCCATTTGTCCTCCCATTACATAGGTCTTAGCAGCCTTAGAACCTTAGGTGGCCGTAACCTTGTAACATTGATGCCCAACCATCTCAGAATAGGAAAAATAATGAAGTTCTCAAAAACAAAAAAGTCACACTTATTTGAAGTACTATTCCATACCCTTACCCATAGTTTTACTAGATCATGTTGATCTAGGAAGGTGAATTATGGTTTCAACATATTCAAATCAAAACTGTTAATATTGAAAAATAGAATTAAGTGCATCAACATAGAGTAATGCAAGAACTTGATGGGCTTCTTACTTTCTTTGACAAACATTAACCCTTCATGCATCCTATCGATTACATACTGGATGTAATCATAATCTATGTTTACTAGAGAATTCTAGATATCTAAAATCATCATCAAAAGATCAGCTGGCAAAAATTCTTCATCCCCATCTATTCCCAATACTCTACACAACCCATAAAAGGTCTTCTTCATATAGTAATGGAGGGATTTAAACTGGTAAGGGGCATTCATGTTATTAGGGAGGGGAGCTATATATGTGCCCTACTTTGGGATATGCTTCATCATCTGGTCTTTTACTAACCCTATATTTTTTGTATACCTCTCTCTCTCTTGGCTCAGATTAATTTCAGTAGAGGAAGATGTGAAAAAACTAAAAGCTTTCATGAAAGAACCCCTGTCAAGAGTAACCAAAGGTGACTGGTATGCCTACCTAATTGTTTTGGAGATAGGATCATACAACCTAGCCAATGCAACAATTAAGTCTACGTCTAAAAACACATTAGGGACAATCAATTTCCCTAAACCCAAAGCCCAAACATTACAAACAGGAATTGGCCCACCCCTATTTCGATAAAAATAACTGAAAATAGTATAACCTGAGTAGGATGGTGTAACAAGATCTTTGCAATGACCTAGAACATCTTCAAAGACATCATCATGAGCTCTTTTGTTCTGACTGGAACTAGGCAAAAATTTGAGAAACTCGTTTGAATAATTTGGCTTGTTTCTATCTTCCCCACCTTTCATTCTGGCTTCACCACTAGAAGAAGTCATGCTCAGCTCTGGTTGACTCATTTTTTCTACACAATTGCTTGGAATTCTGCAAACTTGATTTGCTTGGCAATCAAAGGTTGCTCCAGAAAACACAATTCTCTTCAAATGACTTCGAACATAGAAAAGAATGAGTTTAGCCTATTTATTGATGCAAATTGAAATGTGTACAATTGCCAAAATCATTTCAAATCTACCTCCAATTACTTCCGCATTCAATTCACATATCACCAGTTTTCAAATCAGTGCTAGTCGATGCAGGGATATTGACAGATAGATTTAAAAATTCAAAAACAAGGCAAAAAGGCAATGATTACGGTTTGGTACTCTATCACCCTGCTTACGTGATAAAATGCTCCTTTAAAATTTATTGGATGGCCAACTTCCTTTTCTCCATCTCGACAGTGTACTTTATCCACATGGCAATGACCTTTAACCTTTTATTATTTTCTTCAAATGAGCCCGTTTCAGAGAACTAGCGACTAAAGGTTCTCGCAATCGCTAAATGAAAAGATAACCCTGGCTCACATTTAGAGAATTAGCGACCAAAGGATTTTCTTATTTGTGAAATGAATTTCTTAACTCTTCCTCCATTTAGCAAACTAGCGAACAAAGAAAACCCTGCCCGAGCAACTAACCAGGGTCACAATTTGGAGAATTGGTGACAACGCTATTTTTGAATCTCTTAATGTTTTAGTTGACTGCTAATTTATTATGATACTTGGAAACCAAAAGCTTCACTTATTTTCTGAATGGAAGCCTTAACCATATGTTTAATAGGAGAACTAGTGAATAAGCTTACTCTCTAAGTCACTGAATTCTTTCCCAACTGCCTGTTTCAAATCAAGACTTTGACTCAACCGTTGATCGTGACCTCAATTGACAGCCATCGCTGATTCACTGAGACTATAAGACAATCATCTTTTGATTATGAGACTTAGCGAACAAAGGGTTAAAACTTACTTGACTACTTGATTCGCCCATTTGCTAAATAATTTTCATCATAACCAACCTTTTAAGAGAATGCGCGACCACTTCATTTGCTAGATCGCCAGAAGATTTAGAACTTTTCCAAATTATTTCAAGATCATGTGAACAATAGGGAAAACCACTTTTGTCCAATCTATTAAACCAAACTATTGGAGCCACCAAACTTAGAGCACATAGAACTTATAACACAGTTGCCGAATCACCAAATCAATTTATGTAGGACCCAAATACTTTGAAATTAAAACATAACCGTCAATCATATGGGTAATCAACGGTCCTCACCAGATTGCTAGATAATACAAGTCTTAACCACCTGATTCTGAGAATGAGAGAACACCGCCTTGCCAGGTCACTAGAAGTTAACAGGAAACCGCCAAGAAATAAGCAAACATGAGACTACATAATCGCTTGTTCGTGCAAAGGTTGAGTAACCGCTGAACAACTTGGAGACTTAGCGACTAAAGAAAACATACATGGGTTTTTACTCATTCGCCAGTTCGCTGAATAACTCAAAGACATAAAACAATACTATGTGATTCAATGAACACTGGATGGAAATAATCACGTGCATAATCAAAACACTTAAGTGGCCAAAAAGTAACAATGAAATATAAGGATTAGGGCACCTTAAGGGTTTACACGAAAAAACAAGATTTCTCAAAAGGGAAAAACCTAGGGCAAGGGTTTTCTTTGATTGTAACATATTTGATGGATTTTTGAAAACCTAAACCCCAAAAATTAAACTTGTAGAAGGATTAAACCATGACTTGGAACTGAAAACCTCACAAAACCTGAAAAAAGCCCAATAGAACCATTCTTGAGAAAGCTCAATGTATGATTTCCAATGATGGTTTAATCAAATAATTCTGGGTGGAGGCATGCAACACAACGGTTTATTTAATTAACTACAATCCTTCATCTCGGTTGGAATTTTGTATTCCGGAAGAAGAATGGCTCGACAAGAGGATTTCTTAAAATAACACTTAAAATACACAACCACATAATTATGTTGGATCACAGTTACAATACATAACCACACAATTATGTTGGATCAAGGATTTAAATATGTAATTGGATTAAGTTTGGAAAACTTTAATGTCCTAGTTTATAGATCAATAAAAGTGACCAAATATAAAAGACTTGAAAATAAAGTCAAGATCCTTTGTTCAATTTCATAAGGTAAAACTCTAAAACTTGAATTTGTTTCGATTTTGCAAATTTTTGAAAGGGTCTAAATGCAAAATGAGGATATACGAGGGAAATATGAAATTAAAGGTTGATAATGCAAACTTTAGAGGATTCTAAGTGTGATGCAGGAGCATCTCGGGTCCTTGGCAATCCTGTGTCACCAAAAACATTTTGGATTTTGTCTATGTTGCCCAGTTCTTTCTTTGACCGAGTTGGTCGGTAGTTGGTTGGTTTCCTTTGGTTATTGAGTGTGGTCAGTCATTTCCTAGGCAGTCAGTTATTTCACTGGCGCTTGGCATTGCTTGTCTGTTGCTCGATCATCCTTGCTAACTCAGTTCGATTGCCTCTTGTATAAATGTAGTTATTTGGTTGTAGATTAGAAAGGGAGTTTTTGGATAGAAGGTAGGAGACATTAGATTAGAAATTTGTAGTAGATCCTTGCATATTGGAGGACTTCTAAGATTATTTGTAATATCAGGCCGTAACTGGGAAGGGCTTACAACCCAACATGTATGATTCTATTGCTGAAAATATATGAAAGATTTGGCATTCTCTCTATTGCTGCTGTGTTTGTTTGCTTCCGCATGTGTTGAGCAAGCTTGGATCATCAGGGTGTGCCATTATTTAGCCCCTCTTGACCCCTGCCTTGCGTTAGGTGGTATTAGAGCGAGGTGAGATCTTGATCTAGGTCTGCGAATCTAGGTTTGTAGGTTCCTCTTGAAGCCCTAGTTGATTGTTGTGGGGTAGCAGATTGTGATCTGACCTGTAATTGCAAAGGGTTGTCAAGATGGTTCATGGGAGGTGAGATGTAGATCCAAGATTGGCAGATATGCTAAGGTAGATTGCTGCTAGGTTAGAAGTAGTTGAAACAGCCCAAAGAAGAGGCAAACATCTTGAAGATGTTAGTGATGATGAAGTTGAAGAAGAACAGGCGAATGCAGAACCTGCACCTATTATGGATCAAGGTGAAGAAAGATTTTTGAAGGCTTTGACAAGTTTGAAGTCAACACCAAATTTCAATCCTCTTGAGTATGGTGGAAAGCTAGATTCTGATGAATTGGTGGATTGGATCACCGAAATGGAAAAGTATTTTGAATATGAAAACATTCCTGAAGATAAGAAGGTGAAGATTGCAAGCACTAAGTTGAAGATTCATGCATCCCTATGGTGGGAACATCTGTAGTTGGATAGGAAAAGGAAAGGCAAAGATAAAATCAAGGTATGGAATAAGATGGTCAATAAGTTGAAAGGAAAGTTCTTACCCTGTGATTATCAGATTAACCTAGTTCGGCGAATGCAAAGTCTAAGGTAGAAAGATAGCTCGGTAAAAGAGTATACTGAGGAATTCTATAGATTGGATATTAGATATGGAAATGATGAAGATGATGTGGAAAGAATTGGTAGATACCTAAATGGTTTGAGAGTTTCCATCCAAGATGAAATCAGTATGGTCAAGTTGGAGAACATTGAAGAGGCTTATTAATTTGCTTTGAAAGCCGAGGAGAAGTTGGACAAAAGACATGAACAGAGACAAAGAGGAAGAGGTGGTAGATTACCTAGAGGAAGAGGTAGATCTAATGGGGAAAATCATAGATCTAAATGAGAAAAGACTAATCTGGACAATGGCAAGACCGAATGGAAAGGTGAAAGTTCATCTAGAGGTAGAGGCAGTAACTATCAAGGTGGTTATAGTAGAGGAAGTTTTTGTGGAACTTGCTACAATTATGGAGAAGAAGGACATAGGTCATTTGAGTGTACAAAAGTAAGTAAGAAGGCTGGTAGCAGTAGAAATGCTTTGGTGCAAGATGAGCTAGTGAATGAACCTAAGAAGGAGAATAACTTGATGGTAAGGAGAGCACTATGGAATAAAAGCAATAAGGAAGATCCAGTAAGGAAAAGTTTGTTCAAGACCAGATGTAGAGTTTCTAATAAAGTTTGGAAGGTAATCATTGATAGTGGTAGCTCAGAGAATCTGGCATCTGAAGAGATGGTCACAAAATTGCAGTTGAAAAGGCTGGAACATCTAAAACCCTATCAAATTTTATGGATCAAGGATGAGCATACACTCTTGGTAAGTGAACAATGTTATGTGAATTTGAATATTGGAAAATACTATGATAAGGTGTTGTGTGATATCATGCCTATGGATTGTTGCCATATTTTGTTGGGTAGACCTTGGCAATATGATAGACATGCTATATATGATGGGAGATTGCATAAGTATACTATTGTGGCCGATGGAAAGAAACAAATCTTGTTACCATTGATGGAAGAACCTGTTAGTAATGTTTGCACATCTATGAAAGTTTTCCTGATGGAAGGAAGAAAGTTTGTTAAAGATTTGAAAAGGAATGATGTATGTTTTGTTGTGATTCCTAACAAACCAAGTAAGAAAACATAAGATAATGTTCCTTAGGAGATTGATAAGTTACTCACTGAGTATAGTGAAATCATTTTTGATAATGTACTTGATGGTTTTGCACTAAAGAGAAGCATTGATCATTGTATGGATCTAATCCCTGGAGCTAGTTTATTGAATAAGGCACCTCATTGGCTAACACCTACCAAGAATCAGGAATTGAACTAGCAGATTCAAGAGTTGTTGGAGAAAGGTTTGATTAGAGAAAGTTTGAGTCCTTGTCCAATACCTACTGTATTGGCACTGAAGAAGAATGGAGAATGGGCACTGATTGTAGAGAAATCAATAAGATAACAGTGAAGTATAGGTTTCCTATACCAAGAATGGATGACATCATGGATAGTTTGACTGGAGCAAAGTATTTCACAAAGATTGATTTGAAAAGTGGATATCATCAGATCAGAATCAGAGAAGGTGATGAATGGAAGACTTCTTTCAAGACAAAAGAAGGTTTGTATGAGTGGTTGGTTATGCCTTTTGGTTTAACTAATGCACCAAGTACTTTTATAAGGCTAATGAATGAAGTTTTGAAGAAATTATTGGGTAAATTTGTGATTGTATATCTTGATGATATTTTGATATTTAATAAGACCATAGAAGAACATTTGTTGCATGTTAGACAACTTTTGCAGAGATTGAAAGAGGAAAAGTTGCTCATAAATCTGAAAAAGTGTTCATTCATGAAAGAGGAGATTTTGTATTTGGGATTTGTGATTTCACCTAATGGTTTGAAGATGGATCCTAAAAAGGTTGAAGCTATTTTGAATTGGCCTACACCTATGAATGCTAGTGAGGTAAGATCATTTCATGGTTTGGCAAGTTTTTACCGAAAGTTCATAAGGAATTTTAGCTCAATTTGTAATTCTATGACTGAGACTATGAGAGGAGACAAAAGGGAATTCAAGTGGACACATGGAGTTGATAAAAGTTTTGAGAATTTGAAGTAGAAGGTTGCTGAATTACCTATTTTGGCATTACCTTATTTCAGTAAAGTATTCCAAGTAGAATGTGATGCAAGTGGAAGTGCAATTGGAGCTATGTTGAGTCAATAAGGTAAACCTATTGCTTTCTTTAGTGAAAAGTTGAATGATGCTAGAAGGAAATATTCTGTGTATGATCAAGAATTCTACGCTATTGTTCAAGCATTGAAGAAATGGAAACATTATTTGATACCGAGTGAATTTGCATTGTATACTGATCATAAGGATTTAAAATATTTGGGTAGTTAGAATAAGTTGAATCAGAGACATATGAAATGGGTTGAGTATTTGCAAAGTTATACATTTGTGATAAAGCATAAGAGTGGAGTCACTAACTGAGTTGCTGATGCATTGAGTAGAAGAAGATCTTTGATGACCGAGATGAAAATTGAAGTTCTTGGTTTTGATGAGATGAAAGGTTTGTATAAAAATGACCCTAATTTTTTTGAGTCGTGGAGAAAGTGCAAAACACCTATTCAAGATCAACAAGACACTAAATGGGATGAATATTTTATTCAGGAAGGTATGTTGTTCAAAGATATTTAGTTGTGTAAATCGATAGGAGTAATGAGAACTAATTTGATAAAAGAGAAATAGCAGTGGTTTGGCTGGACATTTTGGTATTGATAAAACATGGAATTTGCTTAAGGAGAAGTACTTTTGGCTGCAGTTGTATAAAGATATTCATAAATTTGTGAAAAGTTGTGGAGTTTGTCAAGTTGCAAAAGGAGTAAGTCAGAATACTGGTTTGTATGCACCGATTGCTATACCTGAGAAACTTTGGATTGACATCAGTATGGACTTTGTTCTTGGCTTACCGAAGATAATAAGAGGTAATGATTCTATATTTGTTGTTGTGGATAGATTTTCTAAAATGGCACATTTTATACCTTGTAGAAAGACATCAGATGCAATACATGTAGTAGATCTTTTCTTTAAGGAAATTGTCATATTGCATGGATTACCAAGGAGTATTATCTCTGACTGAGACAGTAAATTTGTTGGATACTTTTCGAAGACCCTTTGGAAGAAATTTTGCACTGAGTTGAAATATAGTTCTACATTTCACCCACAAACTGATGGATAGACTGAAGTTGTGAATAGAAGTTTGGGAAATCTTTTGAGATGTGTAGTTGGAGACACACCAAGCAATTGGGATTCTGTGTTGGGACAAGCAGAGTTTGCATACAATAACTCAATGAATAGGAGTACTAGGAAAACACCATTTGAGATTGTGAATGGCATACAACTGAGAGGAATATCTGATTTGAGAGACATTGATGATGAAAATAAGAGAAGTGCTGAAGGAGTGAAGTTTGCTGAATACATGAAGACATTGCATGAAGATGTGAAGCTGAAGCTAGAAGACAGTAACCAGAAATACAAAGATAGAGCTGATAGATCAAGAAGACATAAGACTTTTGATATTGGTGATGAAGTGATGGTTCATTTGAAGAAAGGTTGGTTTCTTGTTGGAACATATGGAAAGTTGAAGATGAAGAAGTTTGGACCTTGCAAGATTTTGAGGAAATTTGACAGTGGAAATGCATATGAGATTGAGTTACCTAATGACATGGACATATCACTGATTTTCAACATTTCTGATTTGTATGAGTATCATGAACCTGATGAAGAAATGATAGTACCGACAGAATATCTGAAGAAGTAGAATGAAGAGATTGAATGGATTCTGAATCAAAGAGTTGGCAAGAGCACAAGAGGAAAACAATATATGGAATATCTGGTTAAGTGGAAGAATAGACTGATGGAAGAAAGTTCATCAATTTCACAGTCTGAGTTAGATGTAGCTCAAATCATACCTACCAAATGATTTGGAGAATCATTTCAAAATAACCCCAGGTGTCTGATACAGGAGCATCTCGGGTCCTTGGAAATCTTGTGTCACCAAAAACATTTTGGATTTTGTCTATGTTTCTCGGTTCCTACTTTGAACAAGTTGGTCGGTAGTTGGTCAATTTCCTTTGGTTACCGAGTGTGGTTAGTCATTTCCTAGGTGGTTGGTTGTTTCACTGGGGCTCGACATTGCTTGTTTGCTGCTCGGTCATCCTTGCTCACTGACAAGTTTAGTTTTGTTTTCTATTGAGGCTGACTTGTACATTTATATTGGATCATGAATTTAATGTTGGAATCCATCATTAGGAAGCATGTGGTCCTAGATTTGACTGTTACTTCCATTAATTGTGGATCCGAAGGCCGGCTCAGTTTAGTTGCCTCTTGTATAAATGTAGTTGTTTGGTTGTAGATTAGAAAGGGAGTTTTTTGATAGAAGATAGGAAACATTAGATTGGAAATTTGTAACAGATCCTTGCATGTTGGAGGACTTCTGAGATTCTTTGTAATATTAGGCCGTAATCGGGAAGGCCTTACAGCTCGACATGTATGATTCTATTGCTGAAAATATATGAAAGATCTGGCATTCTCTCTCTCACTATTGTGTTTGTTTTCTTTTGCATGTGTTGAGCAGGCTTGGATCATCAGGGTGTGTCATTCTTTGGCTCCTCTTGACCCTTGCCTTGCGTCAAAGTGTGAAATAATGAGGATAATACAATAATGTTAAGGCTTTTGCTATGCTAAAGAGGGGGGTTGATGAAAATTCAATTATGCAAGGATGACAAAGGGAAATATAAGATGAAAATGCAAATCCTATCCTAAAATTTTAACAAGGCTCAAAGGAAAATATTTTAAAACTCCATATTTTTGTAAGGTTTGTGACAAAGTCTAGGAATAATCTTGAATGTCTTAAAATTCTTTGGGAAGGGTTTTGAAATGACTTGGAGTGCTTTTGAAATTCTTTTAAGGTGGATTTTGATTAATGTAATTTTTATTTAACACCCATGCAAAACACTTCAAACAAAGATGGTCTTTTTAATCTAAATGCACAAACACACCACAACCTAGGCTTGAAGGACAATATCCATTGAATTCCTACTTGGATAAATCCAATCACGCTAATGCATAGTGGATGCCATAGAAGATTGGAGGTAGGGGATCCCCCTTACAATGCACTCACTTCTTAGGCACACCAAGCTTTGATTTCTAAGGGTCATCACCTCCCAAGGAACCACTAACTCTATTATGAGTTACAAAAGTGTGGGATGTCTTCACGGGCATTGGTGACCCCTTGCATCAATGAATAGAAGGATATTGACCATGACAACAGTCAAGGTTTTACGCACCTCAAAGTGTACTAGAAGAGAGATATCACCCAACCACATTGTCAATTGGACTTTTTGTCACAATTGCACATTTATATAGTGGTTTGGATGGAGACTTGGCTTTGGCATGTCATCGCTTGGGTCATTCTCTCTCACCGGCTCTTTTAAAGAAAGTTTCAAGAGGTAGGCCCTCTAAAATGATTGAATGAACTCTTACACCCAAGATCCATGAAGGCAAGAGGAGAGGATACATTCATTCAATTTTTTAGGATCTACAATATAGAAGACACTTCAAACACATAAGAAATTTGTTCATTTTCCAATTTCAAAGGAAATATGATAAAAAAAAACACACAAGTTGTGGTTCTTTTCCTTCCTAATTAAAATTACAAGTGAATTGTTGTTCACTAACCCATTAAGATAGGAAATGTGATAAAAATAGGACAAGTTGTTGTTCTTTCCCTTCCTAATTAAAACTATGTGAAAATTTTAGGGTTCTTTAATCCACCTAATTAATCTAAGTGAAAATTGTTAGGTTCTTTGATCCACGTAATTATACAATGTGCAATTTGTTGTTCATTTATTCCACTAATTAGGCTATGTGTAATTTGTTATTTATTTTAAAGACCAATTTAAAAAATGATTTGTTGCATATATAAAATAATAAAAAAATTATATATCACAAGTTAGACTCCCAAGTGCACAAATCTTGTTCCTCTACCGGAAAAACACATCAAAAATAAGAAAAAATCATTATAATTGCATGTTCACGTCGGGTTCACCAAATGAAGGAGAGGAAAAAAATAGAAATCAACATCATATGCATGAAAGAGTCAACCACAAACCCCTAAAAATCACACAAACAAATCCCTAATCTACCATTAAAACCATTAAGGAAAAAGTGCACAAAAACATGAAATCAATCAACAAACACTCTCTCAATGTAGCTCTAGTGTCTTCCTTTATTCTCTAATGAATTGATGTAGCTCTTGCATTGACAAAAAGCACTCAAATTGAAAGAAAAATGACTATAGTACCAATGAAAATACTTGGGATGTGGTTCAGTTTGAATTAGAATTTGATCTCAATTTATAGGAGATGAAGGCCTAAATGCATAATTAGCAATTAGATGCACAAAATGGAATATTGTCATAGACTATGATAATTGAAGAGTTAAAATTAGAAAAGTGTCATATCATGTCACATTATGAAAAATTGTAAGAGATGAAATTAGAAAATTAATGAGGAGTGGAAAATGAAATTTGTCATAAAACTATGCAAATTGTCACAAATGGAACAAGAAATTTGTCATAAAACTGTGCTAAATTATGACAAATGGAAAAGGAAAGTGGAGGTTAATTAGTAGGACAATGGAAGAGTTGGGGAATTTTTGAATTGAAAACTCATTATTCCTACCAAAATGAAAATTAGAAATAGGAATTATGAAATTCAATAAATGATGCAATTAGCCAATTAATTAATTGTGGAGACATAGGAAAGAGGGGGGGTATGTGCATGATCATGGTATACCAAACTATGGCCTTAAGTGGCAATGAAAAATTAGAAAATCAGGGTTAGTCAACTTGACGTAAAAGGTTGAACATCTTATGAACCTTATGTGAAAAAGTTGTAAGAATAGAATCTGTAGGAAATTGAATGTAGTTTCTAAAATACTAGCCCTTGTTTGAAATTTTTTTGGTCTAATTGCTCAAAATTTTAGATTTCAATGCAGTACTACAAAAATTTTAGGGAAAAGATAAAAAGTATGTGTATGTTTGACCACCTTAATCAAAATCAAATGATGATATATTTTCCCAAGATTCTAGATGAAAGTAGTAGACTCATGCCTGGATGTGATGCATATTTTTTTGTAATTTTTTGTCAAATAAATAATTAATTATGAATTTTCTGCTACAACTTTTTCAGAATTAAAAAACTCTCATGTCTGACCACCTTAACTAATTCAAAATTTTACCAAATTCAAAACTTTTTTTTTCTTATAGTAGCCGAAGCATAGAATGCGACGCATGTTTCGGATTTCAAAAAGGTTAAACGGTTTCAAAGTTATAGTTGTTTTTCAATTAGTATGTCAATTACGACTTTAAAGATTGTTGGAAATATTCAAGACTAGCCAAGTTACTGAGAGGGGAGGGGTGAGTCAGTAACTTCAAAACTTTTAACAAATTCAGATCTTAACCATATTCCAAATAACATTTAGATCAACAAGTCAACTACATGCATGAATAATTCAGAGAATAAAACATTCATAACACTTTGAACACACAGATTTGGTGACCCAGAAACCTTCCAAATAGAAAGTCAAATTGGGGTGGGGATGATACCCACAAAACTTCAATACTACAGTATAAAGTTGGCTGGTTAAGGCTTACAATGATCACTTTTGATGATCTGCCCTGTTAGGAGCAATAAGGACTGCTAGGTCCACCTTGTTAGAGGATTTACAAACATACAATGAAGTATGCACTCTGTTAAGAGATTTTACAAAGACTGTTAAGTCTACCCGGTTAGCAGATTTGGGGTTGATTCACTTGTTAGGATGAAACAATAGATCTCTTACTTGGAACTGTACTTGCTGATTGAGATTCTCTGATGTACTGATCACCTTCTATGATAGATATGTCTCTGCTGCTCCTTATACTGTTGCAGCCCTTTGTAATTCGCTTATCTCTGCCTTCACATATACTTCTTATTTTTTTTTACTTACACACTTTGGATATGATACAAGACATTGTTTATATATCAATCCAAACAATTACAAAATAATTACAAAGTCAGCTCTTAAACAAGAAAACACAAATATTACTGAGTCGGCCCAAATATAGTGACTCGGTTACTGCAAACTAACTCGGTGACTTTTTGATACTCGGCATCCACTGTGTTACTCAGCATCATCATGCTCTCGATAGAGGTGTAGACTCGGTCCATACTAATCACTCGGTCATAGTTTCAAACTCGGTATATACTGGAGACTCGGTAGGTATAGTGTCACTCGGTAGAAACTAAATTCCTTGTTTACCATGCTGGCACTTAGTAAACACTGTCCTATTTTCTCGATAAACACTGTTCTATTTTCTTGGTAAACACTGTCCTATCTGCTCGGTAAACACTATCCTGTCTACTCGGTAAACACTATTTGAATAAGTGTTGTCACTAATGACAAACATAACTTAATGCCAGCAATCTCCCCCTTTGGCATTAGTGACAAAAACACTTATTGCCCAAAATTTATATACACAATCATGCTGATACTGGTTTTTGATTTGGTTTAGATTTTCAAAATTTATCTTGTCAATCTATTGTATATACATTTTATGACTCCCCCATACAGTATATATATAAATATCTTATTTCACCTCATACTCATATTTCCTATTTCTCTCATATACTTTCTCCCCCTTTCATATCTCACATATCTTATATACTTTCTCCCCCTTTTTGACAATAATGCCAAAGGTGTGTATACAAATATTTTACATAGAGATACCAAAATGTGAGAGAAAATCAGAATGTACCTTACTTATTAATGCTAGAGTTCTATCCCAATTATCTTGCAGAATCTTGCACATATGGAGTGCAACTTGGACTTCCGTAGAGAGTTCAATCATATGATCTGCAATAGAAAACTGATTGTCATGGATCAATGTTTTTGATTGAGCAATGTGCTTCTGCATTGTAGCCATGATAGGAAGGATCATATTCTGAATATCTAACAGTGTTGTCTAGATCCTTGCATCTTCTCTCAATAACTCTAACTGCTTATCAAATAGGAGTCTAATTGTCATATGATGTGCAGAGCTTGAACTAGGTTCAAGTTGTAACTTTTGTGCACTGACCTTTAGATCCTCATCAATCTTATTTAATTTGTCCTTAATCTCCTTTGAGAACTCAGCAACATTACATACCTTGACAAAAAGTGATGTTACCTTGGAATAGGAGGACTCAATGTTAGTCAAAACTAAATATAACTCTACCTGATTGATAGCTATCTACTGAGCAATGTGCTCAAGCACTTTATTATCAAAATTCTTCTCAGCCTTCTCAAGCAACTTATCTGATCTAGAAGAATCCTCATTGAACTTGTTAACTGCTTCTGCCAACTACAAAAAAATGTGTTGAGAGGAATCAACCTCAACACCTATAGCCTTTGTCAAAATATTCTTGGCATCCTCAATGATCTTATATTCCTTATCTCTTTCCTCTTTTAGCTTTTTCTGCTTTGCCTTCTTCTGGAAGAGTTCACCAACCATTTGCATTTGGTCTACTGTGAGGTTTGCAAAGTCCAGTTGGGGAATCTCTATCTTTTCATCTAAATCTATGTCCTCTTCTATATTCTTACTCAAAAATTTTGTACTCAGTTGAGTCTTTATACTTAATGCCTTTGTAGTAGAAATTATTGTAGACACAGTAGGACTTGTAGTGAAAACTGATAAACTTCCAACTGATGGAATACTAACTGGAATACTCAATGAACCCAAAACTGAAGTATTTGCAACTGTATAATCTAAAGTACTTACAGAGGAAAAACTTAAAACTGAAGAAGGTGCAGGAGACTACAACTCGATGGAAGAAGGAGGCTGAAGCTTGGTGGCTGATATGGTAACCACTTTTGTCATCGATACATTGAGTTGTGCTAGTGATGATTGGACCTTTGATGTATCTGAGGGAGTTGTCACAATCACACTTGAAGCTATCTCTGAGCTAGATGTAGCAATTTTTACTGGAGAGTGAGGAAGTGAGGCAATCACCTCTGCAGCTATCTGAACTAGATCATCTTCCTCATCATTCTACTTGCCTTCCTTGGTAGCTTCTTCCTCTGCTTCTTCTACCTCAACATTATCTAACTGAACTACTTCTTCTTCTTCATCACTATCATCTTCAATATCTTTAATTACCATAGTTTCAGTACTTAGTTTGTGAAGATGATAGATGTTTTTCCAAGTAGATTCTACACTTTTCACAACTGACTCTATATCTTTGATCAAAATCAAACAATTGTTGAATTTTAGTGTCATCTTATTCTCATTTTCTATCAATGCCTTATTAATTTTAGTATTTTTCAAACCTTGCATCAATTGTCTTAAGGTTTGAGCATATATGTCCTTGACAGTTTGCCTTGCATTGGACCATCTCAACTTGACTTGGTTTAATAAAACTCTTGGGATTTGAGAAGCTATGTCTTCAGGTGAGTATTTCCATTTTCCCATTTTCTCAATAACAGCATCTTCAATTTCCTGCTGCTCTGCCTCTGATCTTGTTTCATATTTGAGAGATTTGAAATTTGCAATTCCAGATCCTTCTCTCAAATTCTTAATCTTTTCTTCTAATGAGGGAGGAGGCTTTTTGAGTACAATATCATCACTGACTTTACCTGCCTTGCCCCTTGATCTTTTCCTTGTGAATACTGCAGTGGGTTGCTCGGGTTCCTTGGTGATAGTTACCTTTCCTTTCTTCTTTACAGGCACTTGTTCTTCTTTAATCTCATCCTTTTCTTCTTCTTCTACAATATCCTCTCCTTTTCCTTCGGTTAACATTAGAGGTGTGCTAGATTGCATCTTGGCCATCCTCTTTTTGCCTTTGTTAACCACCTATGGGAGCTTTATGCTTAGCTCAATTCTTACCTTAGCTTCCTCATATGTTCCAAAGTATGGAACCTTTGGATCAACAGGTTGATTTATTAGGGCTTCCATTATATCCTTTGTCTCATCAATATTTACCTCATAAGGAAGAGGTTTCACCCATACAATCCTAGGCCTTACTGCCTGAATATATACTCTATCACAATCAACCATGAAACAAACATCATCTTTATAATCTTCCACCAACTTTAGTGGAATCCAGAATCTGTTATTCATCTTCTCCTTAAAAGATTCAAAATAGTTATCCATTATGCTTGCAAAATTCTCACCCATTTCTATAATGTACTCATTTATCTAATAAATAATAGGCACATCCTTTCTCCATACTACCGTGCCTTTAGATGGGAAAAACTTTTGAACATAGAAAAATAAACAAACCAACAGCGAGCCAAAATTACATGGATTGTTCTTTGATGTTTGGATGCTTTCCATATTCTTGTTGAACTGATTCAACAACAAATCTGCTAGGTCATAAGACAGATTGTTCTTCACAATTTTGTAAGCTAGGTCAATTGCTCCACATGAAACACTATTCTGCCGACTTGAACTATATATCTTGTGACCTATGATATTTGTGCCAAACTTTAGTTTTGCATCGGTAATACTACTTATTTTCATACCTCTACCGTCCCACTCAGCTAGGGTTTTCTTTTCTAGCTCTACCTGACCTAGGGTTTTCATAGATTTAGCCTTGTCAAGCATGGGAAGACCAGTGATTCGGTGAATCATCTTCTTGGTTATCTTTACTGGTTGCTCTAGCCAAATTTTACCTTCATGCACTCGGCTTAGAATGTATCTGATCCATTTTACCTGGAAACTCTAAGGAAAGTGGGTGATGTGAACTAAACCCTTATCTTCCAAATGTTTATGTTCTGGTTTGAGAACACCATCAACACACAGTTCATCACGAACAACATCTATCTCTAGGGTTCCAAGCTCTTGAATTGTACACTTAAAATGACTGCGAATGTCATTTACAAGAAGTACCTTAGGAGGAATCAGTGATTGAGCTCCACTTGGGTCTAGGGCTTCTGCAATCACCGACACGAGTTTGAAATCTAGCGCTTCCCATTTTCCATGAGCTAACATTTCTGAACCTTTCTTTGTTTTAGTACTGGATGATGCCATGGTAGCTCGACAGAAAAAGAAATTCTCTAAAAAATTTCACTGCAAATTTTCTCTGAATCAGTTGATTACTCTAAGAAATCTCTCTGCTAATATTTGTGGTGAAGAATGAACTTGATTTCATGCTTTTTGTAAAAATTGTCATTAATGCTCAGTAGGAATTAGGGTACAGACTGTCATCCATTATGCATTAATTGCTTGCAACTCACTGAATGTACGAATTCATATTGCTCTGACCTTACTCGGTAACCACATGAAATTAGGTTACTTCCGACCTTGCTCAGTTGTAACTGATACTGACCTTCTTGTGATCCTACTATATGTTGCATATTGATTTGGATCTTTCTTTCTTTCAATTCAGGAACTGTTTGGAATTTGTCTGTGGAGATACAGTTCCAGTGCTTCCTTGAAGACTTAGTTGGAATTGATAGAGCCACCCTCTTCATGAGTGACTTCATTACTAGGATTGGTTTGCTCGGTAGATTTAGGAATCCATTGTTGTCTCATCTACTTCCTGATGCTATTTTCTTTTGCTTTCTTTTTATCTTCAACTTTTCCTAAATTCATGCAATTTTTAGCTATGTGACCAAGCTTAGTGCATTTATAACATCTTGTGGTAGTTTCCCTTTTTCTCAAGTGATGCCTTACACAATTTTTGCCAATCTGTCCATATTCACCACAGTAATGACATCTACACCAAGTGTTTTAATCCCAACCAAATATTGCTTTTACAATTTGTTCTGCTGGATTGGGTGTTTTAGATCTGCATTCTGAAGTCTTGTGACCTTGTTTGTTACATATGTGACATTTGCCTTTAAATCTCAGTTTTTCCTCGCATTCATTTGCTTTATGACCATGCTGATTGCAATTGTAGCATTTTCCATTAAATTTTGCTTTTCCATTAATCCAACATTTGTTTGACGTATGACCAATTTTGCCACAGTGATTACAAGTAGGTTTCTGATTCTTTTGAGTACCTTGTTTGGAGGATTCACCTTCTTCTTTGTATCCAAGTCCTACTTTTCCTTTTTGCCTATGAAGGTTTTGTTCATATAGCTGATTCATATCTTTTTGAGATTTCAACATTCTCTCATTGATTTTCCTTTCAGTGTAAGGTCATTCACCAATCTTAAACTGATTTGCTTTTCAGATCTCAGCTCCTCTCTTATATTTTCATTTTCTTCATTTGCATTGGAGATATGATCAATAAGGTTTTCTAGGTGAAGAGTTTGATTCTGGATTTCATTGTTCTTTCCATTTGTTTCATCTTTCATCTTGTTTCTTTGTTCCAAGATTTCACAAAATCTTGTTGACTGAATTTCCTATTCTCTTTTCAATTTTCTTACTTCTTGCAGAGATCCATTCTTTTCTAGAAGTTCTTTGATTACATTGCTTGCTTCATCTGAGCTGCTTGGAGGGAAAAAATATTCAATCTTTTCTTCAACATATTGATGATTATTCATCTTATTTGCAAGTTCCTTCCTTCTTTTTATGGATTGGGAAAGATGCTCCTTTGCTTTCTTAAGTTGAGCTATGGCCATTTCCAGATCTAGCTTTTCATTTTCAATTGCTTTGTTGAGTCTGAATATCTCCATTGTCTTGGATCTTTACTCAAGCTTTCAAACTTTATCTTGAGAACCACAAAGCTCTGATACCAATTGTTGGAAATATTCAAGACTAGCCAAGTTACTGAGAGGGGAGGGGTGAGTCAGTAACTTCAAAACTTTTAAAAAATTTAGATCTTAACCATATTCCAAATAACATTTAGATCAACAAGTCAACTACATGCATGAATAATTCAGAGAATAAAACATTCATAACACTTTGAACACACATATTTGGTGACCCAGAAACCTTCTAAATAGAAAGTAAAACTGGGGTGGGGATGATACCCACAAAACTTCAATACTGCAGTATAAAGTTGGCTGGTTAAGGCTTACAATGATCACTTCTGATGATCTGCCCTGTTAGGAGCAATAAGGACTACTGGGTCCACCTTGTTAGAGGATTTTAAAACATACAATGAAGTATGCACTCGGTTAAGAGATTTTACAAAGACTGTTAAGTCTACCCGGTTAAAGGATTTGGGGCTAATTCACTTGTTAGGATGAAACAGTAGATCTCTTACTTGCAACTGTACTTGCTGATTGAGATTCTCTGATGTACTGATCACCTTCTATGATAGATGTGTCTCTACTACTCCTTATACTACTATAGCCCTTTGTAATTTGCTTATCTCTGCCTTCACATTTACTTCTTATTTTTTTTTACTTACACACTTTGGATATGATACAAAACATTGTTTATATATCAATCCAAACAATTACAAAATAATTACAAAGTCAGCTCTTAAACAAGCAAACACAAATATTACTGAGTCGGCCCAAATATAGTGACTTGGTTATAGAAAACTAACTCGGTGACTTTTTGATACTCAGCATCCACTGTGTTACTTGGCATCATCATGCTCTCGGTAGAGGTGGAGACTTGGTCCATACTAATCACTCAGTCATAGTTTCAAACTCGGTATATACTGGAGACTCGGTAGGTATAGTGTCACTTGGTAGAAATTGAATTCCCTGTTTACCATGCTAGCACCTGGTAAACATTGCTCGGTAAACACTGTCCTGTTTGCTCGGTAAACACTATTCTGTCTGCTTGGTAAACACTGTTCTGTCTGCTTGGTAAACACTGTCCTGTCTGCTCGGTAAATATTGTCTTGTCTGCTCGGTAAACACTGTTCAAATAAGTATTGTCACTAATGACAAACATAACTTAATGCCAACAAAGATTTTTCAATTGAAAAATAAGTAATAATTACTTACTGAACTTGAAATTTGACAGCAATTATATTGATGGAAAGCTGATAATGTCTTTAAGAAACTCTTTTTGTTTCATCAATTTTGGGTGAAAAAATAGTTGTCAACTACATGGTCGAAGTCTTGGTATCATTAACTATCTCTTGAAACATGCTTAAAGGGTTGACCACCCATGTTTGGTAATGCTGAAGCAAATACCAAGCCTTATCGGATATCCGAAAAAGCCCGCCTATTTTGAAATTTCAATTGCCCCACATTTCCCAAATTCAAACTTCATAATAAATGTATTTTTTAATAGTAATATTAATTCTCTTATAGATTAAGTTGTATTCTTTTTATGTTAATATTAATTCAAGTTTCATATTAAATTATATTTTTGTTATGTTAATATTAATTTCATTTTAAATATTAATATTAAATAATAAGCATAGCATGAATATTAGAATATAATTTTTTATATTAGTATGTATTATATTATTTGATATACAAAATGATTTCAAAAAAATACCTACACAGTTGATTTGAGGACAGACAGTTTCAACCCAAATCCTCTTGAAAGTATCCAGCACAGGAGTTTTCTATAGACTCCTTGTAATTTCAACAGTCTCACTATACTTAATAAGTAGATGTCAATGGACTTCCCCTCGATTGAATACAATCAATTGATTTTTTAACTCTCAAAAAGAAATTTCACACAGCTGTAGAACCACCGTACGCTCATCATTTGTTCTAGAAACTAACAGTGGCATAAAAATTGATGTAAGAACATTTAATGTACATTGTCCAAAAAAAGGTATATGAAACCTTTAAATATACATTAAAAAGTTGAGGTGAAAGCTCTAGATCAGAGGAGAGAGAGAGAGAGAGAGAGAGAGAGAGAGAGAGAGAGAGAGAGAGAGAGAGAGAGAGAGAGAGGTCATGAGGAATTCTTAGGGGTCCTAATGCATGATAAGGCGTACTAGGACCCCTAGGAAGTCCCCATGACCCCTTTTGACACATTGGAACCCTCAAGTGTGTCTTAAGGGGTCCTACGACACCTTCGGACATAATTGAGCATTCAAATCTATCAAAAGGGGTCATGGGGACTTCTTACAAGTCCTAATGTATGATAAGGCATACTAGGACCTCTAGAAAGTTCCCATAACCCCTTTTGACACATTTGAATGCTCAAGTGTGTTTGTAGGGGTTGTAGGACCCCTTAGGACACACTTGAGGGTTCCAATGTGTTGAAAGGGGTCATAGGGATTTTCTAGGGGTCCTAATGCCTGATAAGGCATACTAGGACCCCTATAAAGTCCCCATGACCCCTTTCGACATATTTAAATGCTCAAGTGTGTCCTAAAGAGTCATAGGACACCTTAGGACACACTTGAGTGTTCAAATGTGTCGAAAGGGGTCATGAGGACTTTCTAGGGGTCCTCACACATGATAAGGCATACTAAGACCCCTAAGAAGTCCTCATGACCCATTTCAACACATTGGAACCCTCAAGTGTGTCCTAAGGGGTCCTACGACCCCTTCAAACACACTTGAGCATTCCAATGTATTAAAAGGGGTCATGGGGACTTCCTAGGGATCCTAACACATGATAAGGTGTACTAGGACCCCTAGGAAGTTCTCATGACCCCTTTTGACACATTGGAACCCTCAAGTGTGTCCTAAGGGGTCCTAGGACCCCTTAGAACACACTTGAGCATTCAAATGTGTCAAAAGGGGTCATGGGGACTTTCTAGGGATCCTAACACGTGATAAGTCATACTAGGACACCTAAGAAGTCCTCATGACCCCTTTCAACACATTTGAATGCTTAAGTGTGTTCTAAAGAGTCATAGGACCTCTTAGTACACACTTGAGCATTCAAATGTGTCAAAAGGGGTTATAGGGACTTCCTACGGGTCCTAACACATGATAAGGCATACTAGGACCCCTAAGAAGTCTCCATGACCCCTTTCAATAGATTTGAATGCTCAAGTGTGTCCTAAAGAGTCGTAGGACCTCTTAGGACACACTTGAGCATTCAAATGTGTCGAAATGGGGCATGAGGACTTCCTAGGGGTCTTAACACGTGATAAAGCATACTATGACCCCTAGGAAGTCCTCATAACCCCTTTCGACACATTTGAATGCTCAAGTGTGTCCTAAAGAGTCGTAGGACACCTTAGGACACACTTGAGCATTAAAATGAGTCCAAAGGGGTCATGGGGACTTCGTAGAGGTCCTAATGCATGATAAGGTGTACTAGGACCACTAGGAATTCCTCATGACCCCTTTAGACACATTGGAACACTCAAATGTGTCCTAAGGGGTCCTACGACCCCTTCAAACACATGAGCATTCCAATGTGTCGAAAAGGGTCATGGGGACTTCCTAGGTGTCCTAACGCATGATAAGGCATACTAAGACTGCTAGTGAGTTCCCATGACCCCTTTTGACACATTTTCATGCTCAAGTGTATCCTAAAAAGTCCTAGGACCCCTTAGAACACACTTGAGCATTCAAATATGTCGAAAGGGCTCGTGAGAACTTCCTAGGGGTCCTAACCCATCATAAGGTGTACTAGGACCCCTAGGAAGTCCTCAAGACCCCATTTGACACATTTGAATGCTCAAGTGTGTCCTAAAGAGTCGTAGGAACCCTTAGGACATACTTGAGCATTCAAATGTGTCGAAATGGGTCATGGGGACTTCCTAGGGGTCCTAACGTGTGATAAGGCATACCAGGACCCCTAGGAAGTCCTCATGACACCTTTCGAAACATTGGAACCCTCAAGTGTGTTCTAAGGGGTCCTACAACCCCTTCAGACACACTTGAGCATTCCAATGTGTCAAAAGAGGTGATGGGGACTTCCTAGGGGTCCTAACACATGATAAGGTGTACTAGGACCCCTAGGAAGTCCTCATGACTCCTTTTGACACATTGGAAACCTAAAGTCTATCCTAAAGTGTCGTAGGACCCCTTATGACACACTTGACCATTCAAATATGTCTAAAGGGATCATGGGGACTTCCTAGGGGTCCTAACATGTGATAAGGCATACTAGGACCCCTAGGAAGTTCTCATGACCCCTTTTGACACAATGGAAACCTCAAGTGTGTCCCAAGGGGTCCTACAACCCCTTACAACTCACTTGAGCATTCAAATGTGTTGAAAGGGGTCAAGGCAACTTCCTAGGGGTCCTAACATGTGATATGGCATACTAGGACCCCTAGGAAGTCCTCATGACCCCTTTCGACACATTGGAACCCTCAAGTGTGTCCTAAGGGGTCGTAGGACCCCTTAGGACACACTTGAGGGTTTGAGTGTGTCGAAAGGAGTCATGAGGAGTTCCTAGGGGTCCTATTCTATGATAAGGCATACTAGGACCCCTAGGAAGTCCCCATGACCCCTTTCAACACATTTGAATGATCAAGTGTGTCTTAAAGTGTTGTAGGATGACTTAGGACACACCTAAGCATTCAAACATGTCGAAAGGGGTCATGGGGACTTATTAGGGGTCCTAACACGTGATAAGGCATAATAGGAGCCCTAAGAAATCCCCATGACCCCTTTCAACACATTTGAATGCTCAAGTGTGTCCTAAAGAGTCGTAAGACTCCTTAGGACACACTTGAGCATTCAAATGTGTTGAAAGGGGCATGAGGACTTCCTTAGCATCCTAGTACACATTATCATGTGTTTGGACCCCTAGGAAGTCCTCAGGACCCCTTTCAACACATTTGAATGCTCAAGTGTGTTGTAAGGGGTCCTATGACTCTTTAAGACACACTTGAGCATTCAAATGTGTTGAAAGGTGTCATGGGGACTTCCTAGACATCCTAGTATGCTTTATCATGTGTTAGAACTCCTAGGAAGTCCTCATGACCCCTTTTGACACACTTGAATGCTCAAATATGTCCTAAGGGGTCCTAGAACTCTTTAGGACACATTTGAGCATTGAAATGTGTCAAAAGGGGTCATGGGGACTTCCTAGGGGTCCTAGTAAGCCTTATCATGCGTGATAAGGCATACTAGGTGTAATACCCCAAAATTGGCACCTATTTAATTTCATCAATTTTGGTGCATTATCTCAATTTTACATCACCAAAGTCCTAGTTCCCTAGGCAATTTTCTCTCTCATACCTGACTTAATTTGACTTGATGTCAATTGCAAAGACCATAAATTGCAATAATCAAACACTAAAATTAATTCCTAAGTCTCTTTGACTTTATTAGCTAAATTATCTCTATGATACATTAATTTAATTGTAAAGTCCTAAGTGCTTTATAATTAAATTAAAATCTACCCTCTTTAGCTAATTACCCATAAAAAGGAATTAATAATTACTTGATATTCGAATGGACACACCTTTTTGAATTAATAATTCAAGATATTTGAAAGGCCACCTGTGTGGCATTTTCCATTCTTTTTATTAAGTAATTCTTGCATTTTTGTCTCAATTTGGAAATGAAGGGTCATGAGTTTCAAATCAAGAAACTCTTCATTCCTCTTCTGACTTGGCCTATTTATTTGAACTTCTTTTTCTTATTCAAGAGAGCAATTTTTGAGAGCATCCTTACTATAGCATTTTTTAGTCTCATATCTCATTATTTTCAAAGCTCTTTTATTGCATTATCTAGTTTAATTTCTCATATTAGTGTAATTGCATTTCACATTTAGATTAAATTTGCTTACTTGTTCTTAGTCTAATATCATCTTTATTTCAAAATCAAATAAAAATCTGCATTTCATATTTCTTTCAAAGTTTTCTAGATTAATTGCATTCATTCTTAGCTTAGTTTCATTTTGCTCATATTTGCTTTCAAATCCTCCATTGTTGAATTGGTCTCCCGGCTATTGGCTCTCGTTCTGAGAGTATTCAAACACCCCATTCACATAGGAGGCAACAGGTCACCTCACCATGGAATTTGGATTGAGTTCTTCATACTCTCTCTTGAATTCTATCAAGTGAATAATGACCATGTTGTGTTGTGCCTGATTTAGAGGTCACATTCAGTCACATACATTTTGGCGCCCACCGTGGGGCAGAAAGATCAATTTCTGGCCTGATTATCATTTTTTTCTGACAGGAAATTTTGCTTTGCTGTGTGTCTGTAATGTTTGTGTACAGATCCTCGCGCGAGAATCCAGAGTGTCCCGCGTGAAGTTTCACCCCTGTGGTACTCTCTCGCATGAGATTGTAACTATCTCGCCTCAGACACTGCACTGTCTCGCGCGTGGTTTGGTATTGTCTCGTGTGTGGTATGGTACTATCTCGCGCGGCCCGCTGTACTGTCTCGCGTGAAATTCTATGACAGACAGAGGTCAGGATTTTAGATTTGTTAGTTTTGTTTGCTGTTTTCAATTTTTTTCAATTTTTGAAATTTTTAGCATTTTCAAATCCGTGCCACTGGAAAACAGGCACCCATTTTTTTTTGAAATTTTCACAAATGGTCTCAAAAGTTTAAGTATGATATATTGTTGGAAAGGTCTTTCCGAGCCTATTCCAACCATGTTGGTTTCATTATCAGATTTTACCATTTGATGAGCTATTTTTCTTGCAGATTATCTAATTTTTTATTTTGCTAATCTTGTGGGTCTAACAAGCTATTTTGAAGGTGCTCTTGCTTTCATGGAAAATGGTTAAAATAAAGCATTGGACTTGAGGTACTTTGTTTCATCTCTACAACATTTGGACTTTGGGATTAAAATTGAACATCTCATGTGTTTGGCTTGAGTGTTTACATGCTTTCATAGAACACATTTCAATTGATGCTCTTAATGGGAAATGAATGAACATAGATTTTCTTTCATTCAAGTTTGTGTAAGTGAATGCTTGTGTTTAAACCTTAAGTAATTCTTGGTTCCAATATCAAATATCTCATTGAGTAATTGAGGGCATGGATTCATTCCTTGTTTACATGAAGAGTTAAATGCACCACTTTGTAGACTCACTTCATGTTTACTTGGAAAGTTAAATATTCCATGATTCAAACCCTCTTGCACTTATGAGTAGTATTGATTAGCAGTCTTAGATTACTTGTGATTGATCTAGATTGCTATCTTGGGTTATTGGACTCGCTAATCCACCGGCCCCTCATTTTTGCCCTGTGGTTGCAATCTCAGTGCCACATTAAAGGGGAGGGGTCTATAGGAAAGAAGCGTTAATTGTTCCACTTGGCAACCCTTTTGTGCTTTTTGGAACTCACTTGTTTTCTAGGGTGTGGACTCACTTTGAGTTTGTGTGAGGAGTTAAATGCACCACTTTGTGGACTCACCTCACATTTACTTGAAGGGTTAAGTGTTCCACCTTTAGTGCTTTTCAATACTTTTTGATAGAGAATTACTTACTTTTCATTTTTTTTAGAAGGCTTGCTTGGGGATTTCATCACCTCAAGGGACGACCTTAACTCCCGTGTTTCGGTGGAGTATAAATATCGGGAGGTGAATCCAAAGACACCTCTCGTGGGAATGAGTTAGATTTCACTCTTGGCTAAGCCTCAAAGAACTTTATACCTTTGAGAAGTGAAGGAGGAGATTTGGGTTACCGTCTCCCCCCGGCTGTGTGATTTCTAATTCTTCTCATCTACGGATTTGTGCCTCACGTACCTTGCGTATATCGAGGAATCCTTTAGAAAAGCCATGTATATCCTTGTAGACAACTTTCTAGGATGTTGTTGTGTTTTAAGTGCCTACTAAAACATTCTCAAGAACATACACAAGTAGAGTCCTTAGGGAGTAGAAATACTAAGTCACTATTCTTATTTGTGCGCAAGGTTGCTTTGTCCCTTGCCCATTGCTTGAAGACTGTTTGCTTGAACTCCTTGATTTCTATCTTATGTGCTTGATTAATGACATAAATCTGATCTGCCTTTTTGTCTGTGACCTATTTTTCTATTTTCCTGTCGTTCACCGTCAGAAACTGGTTGTCCTGAGTTAGGAATCGATCAATCTTTGCTTTGACTCGTATTGTCTCTCATTATTCTACCTTATCTCTTTATGCCTCTTGTACCTTACATTGCGATTGTCTTATCTCAGCTATTCTAGCCATCTCTTTTTGACAATTCGTACTAGGTTCATCTTGCATCTTGGTTGTTCTAGCCATTTATCTCCTTTTCCTTATCTTAGAGACAGAGTCTAGCTTTATCCCGAATCTTTTCTCATTACATCTTCGTCTATGACTGTCATGACTCAAAGTGGCAAGACTTATCCCATTCAGAATGTTGATCAAGATCAAAGTAAACCTCATAATCAAGACATAGATCATTCCGAATCTATTGCAAAATCTGAACTTCGTGAGGAATCCTCACATTCTTTGTCATTCCAAAAGTATTACAATCCATTGTTTCAGATATAGTCTGACTTACTATTTCAAGAATATTATAACCCATTGTTTAAAGACCAGCAAGACTCTGAAGGGTCACTTTCTGAAATTAAACCTATTGATCCTTTTGAACCTATCAACTCTTTCACGATCTCTCATAATACTACCAACAAGATGGGAGATCCAAAACCTTCAAAGTTGGTTTTCAATCTCAGCTCTAACATGCCAAAACCTTCAAAGTTGGTTTTCAATCTCAGCTCTAACATGCCAAAACCCTCAAAGTCTATCTTTAATCTTAGCTCTAGCATGCAAATAGTCAATGCCACTGAGAAGGCTACGACAGAAGCTCAACCACCTTCCAGATTTGCTAGAAACAAACCTTGGATCTCTCACTATGACATGATCATTGCTCCAGGGAGTGAGGATACTCCTAAACCCAAAACTCCCTTTGTCTTGTGAGGCCCTGCACCTCCCTCTTATAACTACACAAAATCTCCAGCTTGTGTGAATGTTATCCCTCGATCTCATGCAAAGATTGTTCTCAAAGGTCCTGAACCTTTGACATCCAGACCAAAACTATCTATGGATAAAGCCCTCACTAAGGAAAATGTCCCCAAAGATCTCAATCTTGACTAGTTTCAATCTATGGTGGGTCATTTGACCTCACCTCATTATTTATCCTTCCCTGAAGAAGATGATCATGTGTTGAGCCACCCGCATAATGCTCTCCAGCACACTGAAGCTATGATAGGCCCCAAGAGTATCCCTTGTGTCCTCATTGAAAATAGTGCTAGCCTAAATACTTGCTCTACTAAGATGCTTACCCAAACAACAGACAGCTTTGTTCCTACCAATAGAGAGTCCATTGAGTTCTATGATGCTAAGCTAAAAGAAATAGAAAAGACCTTGAAGATCAAAGATATTGGCATGGGGGAATATCAGATTGAGTCCATCTTGTCTTTGACAACTCTCCCTCCATCTCTACGTTCCTGTGAGGAACCTTCTGAAGATAGATTTGGTATTGGCTATCAGAGCGATGAGCTTGACCAACCTAGCTACAGCTTTCACTCATGCAAGGATTCAGATAATGAAGAAACACAGATTCAGCCTATGACACATGAAAGATCTTTGAATGTTCAAAATTTTGATTCAGACTACCAGAAAGAGTCTTATCTACCTTCTCAATTGCTTCAAGAACATGATCTTGGTCCTCACCGGGAGAATTTTATACACTATACTGAACAGATTTCTACTACTACAGCTACTACTGAATATGTCACTGCCTCTAATGGCACACATACTGATTGGGAGCAACTGTTGGATGCTTCCCTTATCTTTGGTATGCCTCAAGGTATGCCTATTCTAGATTGGTCTACCCCTTCTACTGTTGAACAAAATCCTACTACTGCCGATTCTAATGATACACATACTGATTGGGAGCAACTACTGGATGCTTCCCTTATCTTGGGTATGCCCCGGGGTACGCCTACTCTAGATTGTTCCACCACTTCTACTATTGAACAGAATCCTACTATTGCCAACTCCAATGGCACACATACTGATTGGGAGAAACTATTAGATGCTTCCCTCCTCTTGGGTATGCCTCAAGGTATGCCTATTTACTCTGCTGCTTCTACTACTGAACAAGATCCTGCTGTTGAAGAAACATTTCCTTTGACAGATGATAGTGATGAAGAAAGTCTACCTTCGACTATGTCTCTAGCTGAATCGGACTCCATATCAGATGCTACTACAGAAATACCAGTTGATGCTATGCACTTATATGCTAGTCTTAACAACTCAGAAAGAGGAGAAAGTTATGATCCTCTAGATCAAGCTATTGATGATGATCCTTTCCACCCTCCTGTGGAGATCATTCCTATGGATCCTATGCCATCTACTCTAAGCTACACTCCTACTGCTCCTGCAAATCATGGGTATGTAAGACCCCATTCTATTACAGCTTCATGGAATATTGGTAGATCCAGAATTGAAATGGTTCCTATTCGTGCACTCTTACCACCTGAAAGGGGACCTGACTCTTGGAATAGACCATCTTGGTTAGACTCACATAATATTCCTCCAAACTTATCTGACTCTTCTAAGATGACTCACAATCAACAATGCTCTATGGAAGATTACTTTTTTGATCTATTTGATGCATTCATGAATGATGAGGATGATACTAATATATTTGCACTTGAGCCCATCCCATGGACTTTTCTTCCCCCTTCATCTCCCAAAAAAGTTGCCCGTCCACTTCCATCTCTATCTCTCCACCTAAACTAGTCATATAAGCCTTTTTCATCCACAATTCCCGAGTCTTTTGGAAGTAACTTGGATGTGAAACATAAAAATAAAAATAATAAGAATCCACTTATATCTCAAGGTCACCATGTCCCATCTAATCGACATGTGACTACGAAGAAAGGAAAGAAACATAGGTGTTCAAAAGACCGCAAAGGTCCTAAAAAAGAAGAAGACAATCAAAAGCCAGAAAATAAAATAAAAAATGGATCTCGAAATCCATTCTATAGGCATTGTCATCAAAAGCACCTCAAAGTAAAGAAGAAAAAATTCAAAAGCTATGTGGATTCCAAAGAAAGAAAAAATCAAAGTTGTCATTCGAGCTTCCAAAATTCTCATGCTTCCCTCCATTCCATCACCCTTGCCTCTCATACTTTACCCTCTTCACTCCATCTTGCCTTGTCCCAAAGTGCATATCAGCATCTCCTCATTGCTAATGACATGACTAAGAGAAATCTAGAATGTACTCTCCCTAAGCGTTTAAAGCATGGAAAATCTAACAAAGAGTTAAGGTGTGTCCATGAGGATATTTGTGGGTCTCACTTAAGTGATCTTTCCTTGACTATGGATCTCTTGACTATTGGACACTACTGGTTGGCTCTCCTATTACTGCTACAACGTCTGGTTTTGATTCTGCAACTTCTCAGCTGGCTACTGCTACAAATGACTGTGTTCTCAGAGATTCCTACTAAAGGAGAGCAACTCAAAGAGCCCATCAACGCTCTTCATCTAAGAAGTTCTATAGCTGACATTCTCAGTATGCTCATGTACATACTTTTTGATCCTGAAAAAATCCTAAAAATTGATATATTGCAAAAAATCCTAAAAATTGCAAAATGTCTTGAAAAAATGATCATCTTAGTGAAAACCTAGCAAACAGGCACTTTGATGTATCTATTATCCTGGCGAAAACCTGGTAAACAGGCACCTTGATAATACCAAAAAAATTTGAAAAGATGAAAAATACAAAAAAATGAAATATTCAAAAAATACAAAAAAAGCAAAAAAAGAGAAAAGTACAAAAAAATTGAAAAAGAGAAAAATGTGTCATTGATGAAAACCTGGTAAACAGGCGTCATGGTAGCAAAAATAAAATCTCTACCAAGATGGTGAAAACCTGGTAAACAGGCACCTCTTATTTTCCTGAAGCTGCATCTCATCTCAGCATCACTTGGCTCTTAGTTTCCTGCTTTAGTTTCCTTCCTTTCTTGCTTTAGTTTGTTTTCCCACTTTCCTACTTTAGTTTGTTTCCTTCTTTGGTTTGCTAGCTCATGCCTTGCTTTCAGTGTCTTCAAGATTTTGCTCGACTCTTCATGGATTGGAACTAGTTCACACTTGGGGGCACCTACCTGGTCTAGGGGGCATTGTCCTATCACTTTCGGAAACTCTTTTGAGAATTGGTCGCCAGTGGTTCTCACTATGCCTGCCTGCGGATACTTAGCTTTCATTCAATCTCTCTTCTTCGGGATTTCTCCCTTTTATCAATCACCAGTGATTCTCACTACGTCTGCCTACTGTCATTATCTCGTTGAGACTTTGAACGTTATGTTTCTGAATCAACTTCAATCCGCTTGAACACGAACTTAAACTGAAACTAAAACTTGATTTGTGTTCCTCTGAGGCTTGCTGAGCTTTGTTTTCTTTGAGTGCTTGTTTGTTTACTTTGATCTTTTCTTTGTTTTCTGCTTGCTGGTTTAGTTCCAATGATCCAAGAAATCTACATAAGAGAGGTGTCCGTCTGTAAGAGCCTCTATCTCGTATTGGATGGCCATGCGTACCTCGACTCCTTTTATATGGATGCTTTGGTGAGGTTGGTTCTTCTACTTGTCTTTTGAGTGACTTCTTTCTGCTACTGATGAAATTGTAAACGCTCGTCCTGTTAAGTGAACGTAAGGGTCACTGCGAGCAACCTTTGGCAAAAGAAGGAACTCCTGCGTACTTGGTGTGTTTGTTCGCAAGAGACATTCAGGTCATTCTAGCATTTATGCTCTAATGCTTATGTTAACTTGCTAGATTAAAAGGAATAGGTGTTCAGGTCATTCTGGCTTCTTGTGCCTCAATGCTTACACCTCATTCTGACAAATTGGCACCTATTTAATTTCATCAATTTTGGTGCATTATCTCAATTTTACATCACCAAAGTCCTAGTTCCCTAGGCAATTTTCTCTCTCATACCTGACTTAATTTGACTTGATGTCAATTGCAAAGACCATAAATTGCAATAATCAAACACTAAAATTAATTCCTAAGTCTCTTTGACTTTATTAGCTAAATTATCTCTATGATACATTAATTTAATTGTAAAGTCCTAAGTGCTTTATAATTAAATTAAAATCTACCCTCTTTAGCTAATTACCCATAAAAAGGAATTAATAATTACTTGATATTCGAATGGACACACCTTTTTGAATTAATAATTCAAGATATTTGAAAGGCCACCTGTGTGGCATTTTCCATTCTTTTTATTAAGTAATTCTTGCATTTTTGTCTCAATTTGGAAATGAAGGGTCATGAGTTTCAAATCAAGAAACTCTTCATTCCTCTTCTGGCTTGGTCTATTTATTTGAACCTCTTTTTCTCATTCAAGAGAGCAATTTTTGAGAGCATCCTTACTATAGCATTTTTTAGTCTCATATCTCATTATTTTCAAAGCTCTTTTATTGCATTATCTAGTTTAATTTCTCATATTAGTGTAATTGCATTTCACATTTAGATTAAATTTGCTTACTTGTTCTTAGTCTAATATCATCTTTATTTCAAAATCAAATAAAAATCTGCATTTCATATTTCTTTCAAAGTTTTCTAGATTAATTGCATTCATTCTTAGCTTAGTTTCATTTTGCTCATATTTGCTTTCAAATCCTCCATTGTTGAATTGGTCTCCCGGCTGTTGGCTCTTATTTTGAGAGTATTCAAACACCCCATTCACATAGGAGGCAACAGGTCACCTCACCATAGAATTTGGATTGAGTTCTTCATACTCTCTCTTGAATTCTATCAAGTGCATAATGACCATGTTGTGTTGTGCTTGATTTAGAGGTCACATTTAGTCACATACACTAGGACCCCTAGGAAGTCCTCATGACCCCTTTCCACACATTGGAACCCTCAAGTGTGTCCTAAGGGGTCCTATGACCCCTTAGGCCACACTTGAGCATTCAAATATGTTGAAAAGGGTCATGGGGACTTCCTAGGGCTTCTAACACATGATAAGGCATACTAAGACCCCTAGGAAGTCCTCTTGACCCCTTTCGACACATTAGAATGCTCAAGTGTAAGCTAAGGGGTCCAACAACCCCTTAGGACACACTTGATCATTCTAATGTGCTGAAAGGGGTCATGAGGACATCCTAGGGCTCCTAACACGTGATAACACATACTAGGACCCCTAGGAAATCCCCATGACCCCTTTTAACATATTTGAATGCTCAAATTTGTCCTAAAGTGTCGTAGGACCCCTTAGGACACACTTGAAAATTCAAATATGTCAAAAGGGGTCAACAAAACTTCCTAGGGGTCCTAACATGTGTTAAGGTGTACTAGGACACCTAGGAAGTCCCTATGACCCCTTCTAACACATTTGAATGCTCAAGTGTGTCCTAAAGAGTCATCTCACCCTTTAGGACACACTTGAGCATTCAAATGTGTTGAAAGGGGTCATGAGTCCTTCCTAGGAGTCCTAACACATGATAAGGCCTACTAGGACCCCTAGGAAGTTCCCATGACCCCTTTTGACACATTTAAATGCTCAAGTGTTTCCTAAAGAGTCGTAGCACCCCTTAGGAAACACTTGAGCATTTAAATGTGTCGAAAGGGGTCATGAAGACATCCTAAGATTCCAAACATGTCATTAGGAATACTAGGACCCCTAGGAAGTCCTCATAATCCCTTTCGATACATTTGAATGCTCAAGTGTGTCCTAAAGAGTTGTAGCACCCTTTCTAACACACTTGAGTATTCAAATGTGTCGAAAGGGGTCATGGGGACTACCTAAGGGTCCTAACATGTGATAATGCATACTAGGACCCCTAGGAAGTCCCGATGACCCCTTTCAACACATTTGAATACTCAAGTGTGTCCTAAAGCATTGTAGGATCCATTAGGAGAAACTTGAGCATTCAAATGTGTCAAAAGGGGTCATGAGGACTTCCTAGGGGTTCTAACATATGATAAGGCATACTAGGACCCCTAGGAAGTCCTCATGACCCACTTCGACACATTGGAACACTCAAGTGTGTCATAAGGGGTCCTATGACCCCTTCAGACACACTTGAGCATTCCTATGTCTCGAAAGGAGTCATGGGGACTTCCTAGGTGTCCTAAGACATGATAAGGCATAATAGGACCCCTAAGAAGTCCTCATGACCCTTTTCAACACATTGGAACTCTCAAGTGTGTCCTAAGGGGTCCTATGACCCCTTAGGACACACTTGAGCATTCAAGTGTGTCAAAAGGGGTCATGGGGACTTCCTAGGAATCCTAACACGTGATAAGGCATACTAGGACACCTAGAAAGTCCTCATGACATGTTTGGACACATTTGAATGCTCAAGTGTGTCCTAAAGAGTCGTAGGACCCCTTAGGACACACTTGAGCATTAAAATATGTTGAAAGGGTTCATGAGGACTTCCTAGGGATCCTAACACATGATAAGGCATACTAGGACCCCTAGGAAGTTCCCATGACCCCTTTCTATAGATTTGAATACTTAAGTGTGTCCTAAAGAGTCGTAGGACCCCTTAGGACACACTTGAGAATTTAAATATGTCAAAATGGGTGATGAGGACTTCCTAGGGGTCTTAACACAAGATAAGGCATACTATGACCCTTAGGAAGTCCCCATGACACCTTTCGACACATTTGAATGCTCAAGTGTGTCCTAAAGAGTCTTAGGACCCCATAGGAGACACTTGAGCATTAAAATGTGTCAAAAGGGGTCATGGGGACCTCATAGGGGTCATAACACATGATAAGGCATACTAGGACCCCTAGGAAGTCTTCATGACCCCTTTTGACAAATTGGAACCCTCAAGTGTATCCTAAGGGGTCCTATGACCCTTTCGAACACACTTGAGCATTTCAATGTGTCCAAAATGGTCATGGGGACTTTTTAGGGGTCCTAATGCATGATAAGATGTACTAAGACCCCTAGGAAGTCCCTATGACCCCTTTCGACACATTTGAGTGCTCAAGTGTGTCCTAAAAAGTCATAGAACCCCTTAGAACACACTTGAGCATTCAAATGTGTCGAAAGGGGTCATCGGGACTTCCTAGGGGTCCTAATGAATGATAAAGCATACTAGGACCCCTACGAAGTCCTCATGACCCATTCGACACATTGAAACCCTCAAGTGTATCCTAAGGACTCCTACAACCCCTTCAGACACACTTGAGCATTCTAATGTGTTGAAAGGGGTCATGGGGACTTTTGAGGAGTCTTAACACATGATAAGGCATACTAGGACCCCTAGGAAGTCCTCATAACCCCTTTCGACACATTAGAAACCTCAAGTGTATCCTAAAAATTCATAGCACACCTTAGGACACACTTGAGCATTCAAATGTGTCTAAAGAGGTCATCAAGAATTCCTAGGGGACCTAACGTGTGATAAGGCATACTAGGATCCCTAGGAAGTCCTCCTGACCCTTTTCGACACATTGGAAAACTCAAGTGTGTCCCAATGGGTCCTACGATCCCTTAAGACACACTTGAGCATTCAAATGTGTTAAAAGGGGTCATGGCGACTTCCTAAGGGCCCTAAGGTGTGATATGGCATACTAGGACCCCTAGGAAGTCCTAATGACCCCTTTTGACACATTGGAACCCTCGAGTGTGTCCTAAGGGGTCGTAGAACCCCTTAGGATACACTTAAGGGTTCCAATGTGTCGAAAGGGGTCATGAGGACTTCCTAGGGGTCCTATTGTGTGATAAGGCATACTAGGACCCATAGGAAGTCCCCATGACCCCTTTCGACACATTTGAATGCTCAAGTGTGTCCTAAAGAGTTGTAGGACCCCTTAGGACACACTTGAGCATTCCAATATGTTGAAAGGAGTCATGGGGACTTCCTATGGGTCCTAATGTGTGATAAGGTATACTAGGACCCCTCAGAAGTTCCCATGACCCCTTTTGACACATTTGAATGCTCAAGTGTGTCCTAAAGAGTTGTAGCACCCCTTCTAACACACTTGAGTATTCAAATGTGTCGAAAGGGGTCATGGGGACTACCTAAGGGTCCTAACATGTGATAATGCATACTATGACCCCTAGGAAGTCCCGATGACCCCTTTCGACACATTTGAATACTCAAGTGTGTCCTAAAGCATTGTAGGATCCATTAGGAGACACTTGAGCATTCAAATGTGTCAAAAGGGGTCATGAAGACTTCCTAGGGGTCCTAACACATGATAAGGCATACTAGGACCCTTAGGAAGTGCTCATGACCCACTTCGACACATTGGAACACTCAAGTGTGTCATAAGGGGTCCTATGACCCCTTCAGACACACTTGAGCATTCCTATGTCTCGAAAGGAGTCATGGGGACTTCCTAGGTGTCCTAAGACATGATAAGGCATACTAGGACCCCTAGGAAGTCCTCATGACCCTTTTTGACACATTGGAACCCTCAAGTGTGTCCTAAGGGGTCCTATGACCCCTTAGGACACACTTGAGCATTCAAGTGTGTCAAAAGGGGTCATGGGGACTTCCTAGGAATCCTAACACGTGATAAGGCATACTAGGACACCTAGGAAGTCCTCATGACATGTTTAGACACATTTGAATGCTCAAGTGTATCCTAAAGAGTCGTAGGACCCCTTAGGACACACTTGAGCATTAAAATATGTCGAAAGGGTTCATGAGGACTTCCTAGGGGTCCTAACACATGATAAGGCATACTAGGACCCCTAGGAAGTTCCCATGACCCCTTTCTATAGATTTGAATACTTAAGTGTGTCCTAAAGAGTCGTAGGACCCCTTAGGACACACTTGAGAATTTAAATATGTCGAAATGGGTGATGAGGACTTCCTAGGGGTCTTAACACAAGATAAGGCATACTATGAGCCCTAGGAAGTCCCCATGACCTCTTTCAACACATTTGAATGCTCAAGTGTGTCCTAAAGAGTCTTAGGACCCCATAGGAGACACTTGAGTATTAAAATGTGTCAAAAGGGGTCATGGGGACCTCTTAGGGGTCATAACACATGATAAGGCATACTAGGACCCCTAGGAAGTCCTCATGACCCTTTTTGACAAATTGGAACCCTCAAGTGTATCCTAAGGGGTCCTATGACCCTTTCGAACACACTTGAGCATTTCAATGTGTCCAAAATGGTCATGGGGACTTTGTAGGGGTCCTAACATATGATAAGATGTACTAGGACCCCTAGGAAGTCCCTATGACCCCTTTCGACACATTTGAGTGCTCAAGTGTGTCCTAAAAAGTCATAGAACCCCTTAGAACACACTTGAGCATTCAAATGTGTCGAAAAGGGTCATCGGGACTTCCTAGGGGTCCTAATGAATGATAAGGCATACTAGGACCCCTAGGAAGTCGTCATGACCCCTTTTGACACATTGAAACCCTCAAGTGTATCCTAAGGACTCCTACAACCCCTTCGGACACACTTGAGCATTCTAATGTGTCAAAAGGGGTCATGGGGACTTTTGAGGAGTCCTAATACATGATAAGGCATGTTAGGACCCCTAGGAAGTCCTCATAACCCCTTTCGACACATTAGAAACCTCAAGTGTATCCTAAAGATTCATAGGGCTCCTTAGGACACACTTGAGCATTCAAATGTGTCTAAAGGGGTCATCAAGAATTCCTAGGGGTCCTAACATGTGATAAGGCATACTAGGATCCCTAGGAAGTCCTCATGACCCTTTTCAACATATTGGAAACCTCAAGTGTGTCCCAATGGGTCCTAAGATCCCTTAAGACACACTTGAGCATTCAAATGTGTCAAAAGGGGTCATGGCAACTTCCTAGGGGTCCTAAGGTGTGATATGGCATACTAGGACCCCTAGGAAGTCCTCATGACCCCTTTTGACACATTGGAACCCTTGAGTGTGTTCTAAGGGGTCGTAGAACCCCTTAGGATACACTTAAGGGTTCCAATGTGTCGAAAGGGGTCATGAGGACTTCCTAGGGGTCCTATTGTGTGATAAGGCATACTAGGACCCATAGGAAGTCCCCATGACCCCTTTCAACACATTTGAATGCTCAAGTGTGTCCTAAAGAGTTGTAGGACCCCTTAGGACACACTTGAGCATTCAAATGTGTTGAAAGGAGTCATGGGGACTTCCTATGGGTCCTAATGTGTGATAAGGCATACTAGGACCCCTCAGAAGTTCCCATGACCCCTTTTGACACATTTGAATGCTCAAGTGTATTCTAAAGAGTCGTTGGACCCCTTAGGATAGACTTGAGCATTCAAATGTGTTGAAAGGGGTCATGAGGACTTCCTTGGGGTCCTACTATGCATTATCATGCATTTTGACCCCTAGGAAGTCCTCATGACCCCTTTCGACATATTTGAATGCTCAATCATATCATAAGAGGTCCTACTATGCCTGATCATGTGGTAGGACTCCTAGGAAGTCCTCATGACCCCTTTCGACACATTTGAATGCTCAAATGTGTCCTAAGGTGTCCTACGACTCTTTAGGACACACTTGAGCATTGAAATGTGTCGAAAGGGGTCATGGGGACTTCCTAGGGGTCCTAGTATGCTTTATCATGCATGATAAAGTGTACTGGGATCCCCAGGAAGTCCTCATGACCCCTTTTGACACATTGGAATCCTCAAATGTGTCCTAAGGGGTCCTATGACTCCTTAGGCCACACTTGATCACTCAAATGTGTCGAAAGGGGTCATGGGGACTTCCTAGGTCTCCTAACGCATGATAAGGCATACTAAGATCCCTAGGAAGTCCTCTTGACCACTTTCAACACATTGGAACACTCAAGTGTAATCTAAGGGGTCCAATAACCCCTTAGGACACACTTGAGCATTTTAATGTGTCAAAAGGGGTCATGATGACTTGCTAGGGCTCCTAACATGTGATAACCCATACTAGGACCCTTAGGAAGTCCCCATGACCCCTTCGACACATTTGAATGCTCAAGTGTGTCCTAACCAATTGTAGGACCCCATAGGAGACACTTGAGAACTCAAATATGTCAAAAGGGGTCAACGGGACTTCCTAGGGGTCCTAACATGTGTTAAGGTGTAGGACACCTAGGAAGTCCCTATGACCCTGTTGACACATATTAATGCTCAAGTGTGTCCTAAAGAGTTGTCAGACCCCTTAGGACACACTTGAGAATTCAAATGTGTTGAAAGGGGTCATGAGGCCTTCCTAGGAGTCCTAACACATGATAAGGTGTACTAGGACCCCTAGGAAGTTCTCATGACCCCTTTCAACACATTTAAATGCTCAAGTGTTTCCTAAAGACTTGTAGGACCCCTTAGGACACACTTGAGCATTTAAATGTGTCGAAATGGGTTATGAAGACTTCTTAGGATTCCTAATGTGTGATAATGTAGACTAGGACCCCTAGGAAGTCCTCATTACCCCTTTTGACATATTTGAATGCTCAAGTGTGTCCTAAAGAGTCATAGCACCCCTTCAGACACACTTTAGCATTCAAATGTGTCGAAAGGGGTCATGGGGAATTTTTAAGGGTACTAACACATGATAATGTGTACTAGGACCCTTAGGAAATCCCCATGACTCCATTCGACACATTTGAATGCTCAAGTGTGTCGTAAATCCTCGTAGGATCCCTTACAACACACTTGAGCATTCAAATGTGTGGAAAGGGGTCATGAGGACTTCCTAGGGTTCTTAACACATGATAAGGCATATTAGGACACCTAGGAAGTCCTCATCACCTCTTTTGACACATTGGAACCCTAAAGTGTATCCTAAGGGGTCATAGGACTCCTTAGGACACTCTTGTGGGATCTAATGTCTCAAAAGGGGTCATTACGACTTCCTAGGGGTCCTAATGCATTATAAGGTGTACTAGGACCCTTGAAAAGTCCCCATGACCACTTTCAACACATTTGAATGCTCAAGTGTGTCCTAAATAGTCGTAGGACCCCTTAGGACACACTTGAGCGTCCAAATGTTTTGAAAGGGGTCATGGGGACTTCCTAGGGGTCCTAACACGTGATAAGGCATTTAGGACCCCTAAGAAGTCCTCATGACCACTTTCAACACATTGGAATGCTCAAGTGTGTCCTAAGGGGTCGTAGGACCCCTTAAAACACACTTGAGTGTTCGAAAGGAGTCATGAGGACTTCCTAGGGGTCCTAACATGTGATAAGGCATAATAGGACACATATGAAGTCCTCATGACCTCTTTCGACACATTTGAATGCTCAAGTGTGTCCTAAAGAGTCATAGGACCATTTAGGACACACTTGAGCATCCAAATGTGTTGAAAGAGGTCATGAGGACTCCCTAGGAGTCCTAATGCCTGATAAGGCATACTAGGACCCCTAGGAAATACCCATGACCACTTTCGACACATTTGAATGCTCAAGTGTGTCCTAAAGAGTCTTAGGACCCCTTAGGACACACTTGAGCATTGAAATGTGTCAAAAGGGGTCATGGAGACTTTCTAGGGGCCATAGTGCATGATAAGGCATACTAGGACCCCTAGGAAGTCCCCATGACCCCTTTTGATGTATTTGAATGCTCAAGTGTGTCCTAAAGAGTTGTAGGACCCCTTAGGACACACTTGAGCATTCAAATGTGTTGAAAGGGGTCGTGGGGGCTTCCTAGGGGTCCTAACACGTGATAAGGTGTACTAGGACCCCTAGGATGTCCCCATGACCCCTTCTGACACATTTGAATGCTCAAGTGTCTCCTAAAGAGTCGTAGGATGCCTTAGGACACACTTGAGTATTCCATTATGTCAAAAGGGGTCATGGGGACTTCTTAGGGGTCCTAACATATGATAACATGTACTATGACCCCTAGGAAGTCCTCATGACCCCTTTCGACACATTGGAACACTCAAGTGTGTCCCGAGGGGTCTTACGACCCCTCAGGACACACTTGAGTGTTGCAATGTGTTGAAAGGGGTCATGAGAAATTCATAGGGGTCCTAACATGTGATAAGGCATACTAGAACCCCTAGAAAATTCTCATGATATCTTTTGAGAGATTTGAATGCTCAAGTGTTTCTTGAAAAGTTGTAGGACGCCTTAGGACACACTTGAGCATGCAAATGTGTTGAAAGGGGTCATGGGGACTTCCTAGGGGTACTAACACATGATAAGACATACTAGGAGCCCTAGGAAGTCCCCATGACCCCTTTGAACACATTTGAATGCAAAAGTGTTTCTTAAAGAGTCATAGGACCCATTAGGACACACTTCAGCGTTCAAATGTGTCGAAAGGGGTTATGGGGACTTCCTAGGGGTCCTAACACGTGATAAGGTGTACTAGGACCCCAAGTAAGCCCTCATGACCCCTTTTGATACATTTGAATGCTCAAGTGTGTCCTAAAGGGTCCTACAACCCTTTAGGACATACTTGAGCATTCAAATGTGTCAAAAGGGGTCATGAGGGTTTCCTTGGGGTCCTAGTACACCTTATCATGCATTAGGACCTCTAGGAAGTCCTCATGACCCCTTTCAACACATTTAAATGCTCAAGTGTGTCCTAAGGGGTCCTACAACCCTTTAGGAAATAGTTGTGTGGTCCAATGTGTTGAAAGGGGTCATGAGGACTTCCTAGCAGTCCTAACATGTGATAAGACATACTAGGACCCCAAGGAAGTCCTCATGACCCCTTTCGACACATTTGAATGCTCAAGTGTGTCCTAAAGAGTCATAGGACCCCTTAGGAAACACTTGAGCATTAAAATGTGTTGAAAGGGGTCATTAGGACTTCCTAGAGGTCCTAACACATGATAAGGCATAATAGGACCCCTTGGAAGTTTCCATGACCCCTTTCCACATGTTTGAATGCTCAAGTGTCTTCTAAAGAGTCGTAGGATCCCTTAGGACTCACTTGAGTATTCAAATGTGTCAAAAGGGGTAATGAGGACTTCCTAGGGGTCCTAAGCCATGATAAGTCATACTAGGACCCCTAGGAAGTCCTCATGACCCATTTCAACACATTGGAACACTCATGTGTGTCTGAAGGGGTCGTAGTATCCCTTAGGACACAGTTGAGTGTTCCAAGGTTTCAAAAGGGGTCATGAGGACTTCCTAGTGATCCTAACGTGTGATAAGGCATATTAGGACCCCTAGGAAGTCCTCATGACCCCTTTTGACACATTTGAATGCTCAAGTGTGTCCTAAAGAGTCATAGGACCGCTTAGGACACTTGAGAATTCAAATGTGTCAAAAGGGATCATGAGGACTTCCTAGGAGTTCTAATGTGTGATAGGGCATGCTAGGACCCATGGGAAGTCCTCATGACCCCTTTTGACAAATTTGAATTCTCAAGTGTGTCCTAAAGAGTCGTAGGACCCCTTAGGAAACACTTGAGCATTGAAATATGTCGAAAGGGGTCATGGAGACTTCCTAAGGGTCCTAATGCATGATAAGGCATACTTGGACCCCTAGGAATTTCTCATGACCCCTTTTGACACATTAGAACCCTCAAGTGTGTCCTAAGTGATGCCATGACCCATTCAGACATAGTTGAGCATTATAATGTATCAAAAGGGGTCATGGGGACTTCCTAGGGGTTCTAACATGTGATAAGGTATACTAGGACCCCTAAGAACTCCCTTTGACCTGTTTCAACACATTTGAATGCTCAAGTGTGTCCTAAAGAGTCGTAGGACCCCTTAGGACACACTTGAGGATTCAAATGTTTCAAAAGTGGTCATGAGGACTTTCTAGGAGTCCTAACGTATGGTAAGGCATACTAGGACCCCTAAGAAGTCCCCATGACCCCTTTCAACACATTTGAATGCTCAAGTGTGTCCTAAAGAGTCATAGGACCCCTTAGGACACACTTGAGTGTTCAAAAGTGTCGAAAGAGGTCATGACAACTTTCTTGAGGTCCAAACGCATGATAAGATGTACTAGGACCCCTAAGAAGTCCTCATGACCCCTTTCAACACCTTTGAATGCTTAAGTGTGTCCTAAGGGGTCCTATGACTCTTTAGGACACATTTGGGCATTAAAATGTGTCGAAAGGGGTCATGGGTGTGTGTGTGAAAATTGTACTTAATCTGTAAACACAACACTTCAGTAAAATATTAGAGGTTAGCTCTAATCGAAATCGTGCAAAATTGAAAACTATCTAACCAAGCGATTTACTACCTTCTAGTAGGTGTGAGATTAATGTTCTCAGATTGTTATCGAGATCAGTGACCTTAACGACACCTAAATGAAGGATTTGAATGCAATTAATCTATATTTTTTTGATTTTCTATGCAATAATAATGAAAAATTGATATGAATCTATGCTAATATGGAAATTGATATGCTAAAATGATCTAACAATGATATGAAAAAGAATCTAAATGAATGTAAAAAAAAAAAAAAAATTGATCTCACAATAGCCTTGATTCGCAATAAGCTTTGATTCTCCCAATTCCAATTCTCCAGCGTGATTGTGCAAAAATATGAGATGCTTGGATGCAAATTTGAGAGATGAATTATGAAGAGCTGAGCCTTGTTTTTATAGAAATCCAAGGCTTTGGAGGTTGTGAAAGAAAGCCATAAATCACTCAAATAACTCAGGTTGATTTTTGAGTTATTTTTAAATAACAGATAATTAAGTCACAAAAATCATGCAAAAGCACAATTCAACTCGAATAAGAAGTTTAGATCCACTTTAAAACTCAAAAAGATGTTGAGTTTCAAAAAGCTAACAACTTGCATTGATTTTCCAATTTTGAGTTTAACTGGTCCTTGAATGTGCACATGGATAATTATGATTTAATAAATAAATAAAGTGATTTATTCTCAACTTAACTGCTTTTTGAAATAAAATACTTAATTTATGGGTTAATTAACTATTTTACCAAACTTTTATTAAAAATTATATTATTAAATAATGACAACATGCTTTAATTAATTAAATAATAATTTAATCAATTATTCATAAAAATTTTGATTTATTGTCAAAATTAAATAATACAATTAATAATAGATAGAATTAAATTTAATTAAACAATTAAGTGGCAAATATTAAATGTAATTAATTAAATATGCAAAATATTTAATTAATAAAATTATAAGATAAATGTGATTTATTGCCAAATAATTATAAAATTAAAGATGATTATGATGATTAGGAATATTACTAAGAATATTCCCCGATGTAGAATTTAAGATAATCAATTATGATTCGATGATGTTTAGATGTGCCTTAGATTAGGACTTTGATGTCGATTTCATTCGAATTGAAGATGTAGGAGATTAATGAACTTATAGCCCATTTTTGGGGTATTACATTTTGCCCCTCTTTGAATTACTGTGCGAAGCGCAATGGTTCAAAAATAGTCTGTGTTTGATAGAGATATGAAACTGATGTTTGAAATTGAGACAGAAGCTAATTGATATTGATTTGATATGGAGATAATAGGTCCTGAGTGACCAAAGATAATGTTCACTATAGCAGCGATGAACCAATAATTGTGAAAGAGTGTCAAAACGCCTGATTCCAAACCTTAGGATTGCAAAGAAGTGAGTGACTGGTTCTAGACTCGATTGTCTTAGCAGAACCATGATAGAGGTATCACATTCGAACCCTTCAGTTGCTGAAGAACCAAGGAAAGAACACTATGATCCGATGGTTGCAAAAACTGATACAGTTTACAAGATTAGGAGAATACTAGATTGATATGGATCTTGATGAATCTGATATGCCCCAAGTGATGATAGATTTGCCTCGAGTGATGAGGTCTTTTGATGAATTAGTAACTAGACGTGATTGTTTGTCTTGATCACTGATGAAAGATATTGATAGAAAAAAAGATATGATTTCAAATTTGATTACAGACTTTGAATGATATGCAATACCATGCCCCCTTTGGGATTAAAATTGAAATCTGACAAGAAAAGTCAGTGTTGAGAGTTTAGAGGCATGTTAATTGACTTGAGAAGTGGTTAAACACATCTGGTGAATGCATTCTGCATCATTTAGAGGTCCTGGAGACTAAGTTTGACTAGGTTTGACCATGAGTTGACTATGGTTGACCAAGTTGAAATTTTGATAGTTTGATGTTAGATAATCAGTTAAGTTGAATACTGGATTTCTGTGATGATTGAAGGTTGATTATGCAAGTAGTTAATAATATGAATGATCTCAGATTTGAATTTTGATCCCGAAAAAAGATTCTACTTGCTGTTTCATTGGAGGAACCTTCGTGTGAGATTCAACTCTTGTTAGACTTGAAGATGCGATTTGAAGAATCGTTTAAGCATTGAAGTTCATTTAGCCATTGTGAGATCATGCAACATGCAAAATGAAATGCAACCTAAGACCTAGGACCTAGTCATTGATCATTTGTCGATTTGTTATCATCATTAAACTTTTAGGTAACTAGATAAATCAATACAATGTCCACTAGCTATGGAACCATAGACATATGAATATCAATTTGTATGTGCAAGAATCAATACAACACCCATTGGCTAGGCAACCATGGACATATGAATATTGATTTTGTTTTCAGAATGTCAGATTAGATATAAGCACCAAGGCACAAATGCCAAGATGACCTGAATATCATGTCCATTTTGATATATCAATTTGTACAAGCATCAAAACATAAATGTCATGATGACTTGAATACACCTTGCATTACAAACACATCAAACAATCAAGAGATTATTCTAAATCCAATGTGAATTATCCGTAGTGACCCTTTATCGTTCACATCCTTAGGTAAGATTGCATTTCATAGTAGGAGAAAGAACTCACTCAAAAAGACAATAGTTAGATCAAACTTCCTTGAATCATCCGGGTATCAATGGTCAAGGTACGCATGGCCATCCAATTCGAGATAGAGGCTCTTACAGTCGAACACCATTTCAATCCAGAATTTCCAAAGTTGTTAGATTTTCACATACAAGCAGAAAACAAAGAAAAGATTATGCCCCCAGTCATCACTCTCTAAATCCTATAAAGGACATCATCGAAGAGATCAAAGGGACACAATGTGCAAAAATCTCAATGCAAATCAGTAAGCATACAAGGAGATAAAAGCATGTAAAAAAGTATATATTATTTTCAGTTTGATGTTTAATTGCGTTGTTGTAGATGCAAAATCCTTTCTAGAGACAAGACAGACTTGACTAACTCAAATGAAGCTTCAAAGGACTCTGAATGGATATGAGACATCTAAGATATACTGGAGGCCATAGGATATGACATTGATTTCTCCCAAATTTTAAGCATTGATAGGATACAGACACTTGAGCTGATTGGTGTACAGATCGACTTATTGAAAACTAGAAATGCGGAAACAAACCGGGAGATATGTACAAACTAAAGCAAGACCGAAAGTTGGGAAAGACCAAGATTGCACTGATAGATGGAGCGTTTTGAAAAAAGTGGTGCCCATTTGCTAGGTTTTCACCATCTTGGCAAAGATTCTATTTTTGCTACCAAGGCGCCTGTTCCCAGGTTTTCACCAAGGCACTTTTCTTTTTTTTTCTTTTTTTTGTACTTTTCATTTTTTCAATTTTTTTGTGCTTTTGATATTTTTTGATTTTTTTGTGAATCATCAAGGTGCCTATTGCTAGGTTTTCACCAAGATATTCATTTTTTAGGACTTTTTCTAATTTTTATAAATTTTTTTCAGGACATTTTACCATAGACTGAATGCCTTAGTCATATAATTTCTGCAGATGGAGAATGTTGATTGGTTCTCAGAGCTGTTCTCCTTCAATCATTGAGAGTTGATAGGCACTATAGCCAAAAGTAGTGATGATTACAAAGGGACCCATCCAGTTGGGTTCAAACTTCCCCTTACATTCTTGATGTGATTGATTTTTAAGATTCTCTCTTAAGACTAGATCGCCAACCTAAAATTCTCTGTGTCTGACTTTCTTGTTGTAGCCTCTAGACATTCTCTTCTGATATACTCTGAGATGATCATACGCTGCTTGTCTATGCTCATCTAGTAGTTCAAGTTCTTGCAACCTAGACACTCTGTAGTCATCACCGGTGACAAGTCCATGCATTCTGATTCTGAGTGATGGGATTTCAACCTCAATAGGCAGTACCACTTTAGACCCATAAACTAAAGTGAAAGGAGTAGCCCCAGTGGGAGTTCTGATACTTGATCTGATACTTGTTCTAATACTGATTCTGATACTTATTCTGATAGTGGTTCTAATACTGGTTCTGATACTGGTTCTGATACTGGTTCTGATACTAGTTTTGATACTTGTTTTGATACTAGTTCTGATACTTGGTATACTTGATAGCATCTTTTTCCATTGCAAACTCCTAAGAAAGATCATATCGTGCAGTCCCAATGTCTAGCAAGGTGGAGAACAAGAGGGATTAGCAAGTTGGTGGATGAGATGGAAGACAAGAGAATGAAGGAGAATGAAGGGAATAAATCATCAAGGGAAAACTCCTCAAGAATACCCAAGCTAGGGAAAAATTTTCATGTAAAGTGCATTTCGACAAGAAATGAAAGGCCTGCATAGGATAAGTCACAAAAGTGTAATGCCAGAGTAGGATAGGATGCAGTCCAAAGGAGTAGACATGTCAAGAGGCTTCATAGCATTGTGTTTTACTCTTTCTTTCTTTCTTTTCTTTTTTTAGATCAAGACCAAAGGGAAAAAGGATAGCGATAGGTGAAAATAAATGGAGGAAGATAGACATGAAGGATAAATAGGAAGGGAATGAAAGAAAGATCATCATAAGATAGCTCACAAAACAGCCAAATGTTTGTGTATAGATCAACATTGTCAAGATCAAAGAGAGAAGATGGAATGGATGAAATATGTAGAAGAACTACGCATGATGCCTGATTGCCAAGTTTTCATCATGGTACTTATCTAAAGTGCAACAAGGGAGTGGTTTTCACCATAGGATGAATTTATTTCTCTTTACTTTTGCTACCAAGGTGCCTGTTTCCAAGTTTTCACCAAGGCACATTTTAAATTTTATTTTTTTTAAATTTTTTTTTTCTTTTTTTTGGAAGAAGGCAAGCTTTTTAGATAATGCTCCTTGAAAGGATAAACCATGATATGCCAAGGATTCAAAATGATATGCTCAAAGATGCTAATAGGGAAAGGAAGATGGAAGAGAAAAATGGAGGATAAGGTTTTATGTAAAGCGAGTAAGGTTGGAAGATAGGAGGAATAGGCAAATGAAGAAAAAGGATAGAAGGTAGAAGGATAATGAATGGAAGGATTGTGAAAGGGTAAATGGAAAGGAAGGCAAGATCAATGTCAACACACACCTTGAAGGGTGGCGAGAGGGTGGAGGAAATGTGAATGAAGGAATATGTGAAGAAATATGGCGAATGGATAGCAGAGGTTGAGGTTTAGGTGCATGGAATGAAATAATATTTTTGGAGGGAGATGAAGTGGAAGCCTTTGGAAGCTTGAATTTCAATTTCACTTTTTTCTCAACACCAGACTCTTTCAAGAGAGACTTTGGAATCCATATAGCCATATAATTTTTATTTCCTTTTGATGATCTAGAGAGAATATCTTCAATGATAGATTTTGGAACCCATACTTGTCTTATAGTTTTTTTCTTAGATATCTCTTTTGACTTTAGGCCTCCATGTCGATTAGAGGAGACATAGTGATCTTATTTTTTTTATGGATTCTTGTATTGATTCTTTTTCTTGTATTGAACATTCAAGTTACTTCCAAAAAACTTGGGACTCGTGGAAGAGGAAGGAGGATATGACTGGTTTAAATGGGTGGGTGGATGAAAAGGATTCAAGGGTATGCATCTATGTTGATCTTGAGGGAAGATGGGAGATGGAGGGATGTAAGGACCCAAGATGGATGGTGAATTAGGAGAGTTAGGAGGGGAAAGTGAAGGGACATAAGGACCCAAGATGGAAGTTAGACGTGAAGCCCTTAGTAGTGGTGGAGGAGGTCCAAGGATGGAAGTGGAAGACACAAAAGGATAATCAATAAGTTCATCAGCATCTATTTGACAACCAAGGATATTAGTATCTTTAGAGTGAGCATTAAAATTTTCAATAGAATCATGGATATCTTGAATATGAGCACCTTCTTTGATAGGATTGTTCAAAGCTTGCAAAGACTTAGGAAGAGTAGAAAGTGGAAGTGAACATGGAGTGTTAGAACAAGAAGATGGAAGACTTTGATCTTGACAAGGATCTTTGGATAGCATAAGCGCATAATTTTTCTCTTGATTTTCAATAGGCTTAACATTGGAAGTAACAACACCATTTTTACCAACCTTAATGGAAGTATCATCTTTGGAAAGCACAAGTGTGGTAAGGTTGATTGTCAATAAGCTCAACAATGTTAGTAGTAGCTTGATCTTGCTTAGGAGAAGACTTAAGACATGGTGGAATGCATGAAAAAGGGTGTGCAGGATCAAAAGAACCCTGAAGTAGATAAGAGACATCATGAAAAGGATTGGATGACATGGAGGGTTCTTGATCTTGATCTTTCTTTATGTTCTTTTATTTATCATTTTTGGAGTTCTCTTGACATGGAGCCACTTCTAAGGCCAAGGAAACATGTTGGGATTGTATGGAAGACTATTGCAGAGATGGTGAAGGACCAGCTGAAGTAGGCATTGTAGCATATGAAGGCTTAGGCTCTTTAGGTTTAGCATTATTGAAAGTATTACCAGCCAAGTGAAGGTTAGCTTGAGTTTCTTTAAGAGGTAGCCCTGGAGGATAACTATAGGGAACCACATGAAAAGTATTAGGGCTTGTGTCGAATGAAGGTTCTATGAAAGATTTGAAAGACTCGAAAGCTTTAGGAAATGTATGGGTATTGGAGGAAGTAAGGGATGGAAGGGAACCATCACTAGACAAAGGTTCAACATTAACATGACCTTGCTTGAGAAGATAATCTTTATTTTCAGCAGGAGAGTCTTTAGGAGAAGGATTCTTATAATATTGATGCTTCAAGCTAGCACGATGCATTTTATAGTCCTCAGCAGTAGTAGATGGATCATAATCAAGGTATTGTCCACAAAAGCCATCAAAATCTCTTTCAAAATCAGAATCATATGGATCACCATCACGATCTATCTAATGTGACGGCCCATTTGTAGTAAGTAGGAACACACAACAAGGACTCTTGGGAACACAGGTGTCATAGGTGTCATTACATTGTCTATCATCATAGTCATCATAGTCTCCAAAGCTTGATGTGTCACTCTCTGTGGAAGAAGTATCATAAGGGTTGTCACGTTGCTCACATTTTGTCTGAGGGCATGGTGACATGTACAATTCTTTATCAAATGGAAAAGAGCATAGAGTTTCCATGGAGAACTCTTTAGGTTCCTTTTCTTTCTCAAGTTTGTCAAGCTGGACTTGCATAGCTTGCAACTGCTTCATCATAGCGGTGATTAGAGCTTCTTCCTCTTGTGTACTAATTCTTTGAGACATGTGTACTGATTCTCAATAGCTATTGCTCTATTCTTGACACAGTGATTTATTCGATAGATTTTGGAACTAGGCTGAAAAAATTGGGTATCTGGCAATTCTGACAATTTTTTGACAACTTTCAAAAATTTTCCAAACGACACTCTATAGACTCGTACGACAGTGGGTAGGCTATGAAATGATAGTTGAAAATATCATATGATAGTTGTAAGATTTTACTTTGAGACTTTGCTGGCATAAAAACTCGTATGACACTGGGTACTCAATCATAGGACAGATGGGCATCAATGAAATGACAGTTGAAAAAAACTCGTATGACTTTTGACTTCCTAAGATGACTTTTGACTCTAGAAAAGAATTTTATGTCAATTTTTGCAAAATTTTGAGTTTGCAGATTCAGATTGTTTGCAAATTTCAATGTCCAGATTTTGAGGATTGTAACAGGTTTGTCCGTTTTCAATAACCAGATAGATAAACAAGCATGCAAAATAGCAAGAAAGTGATTTCAAGCATGTCTAAAAATAATGAACAAGGGAAAAAGCAACCTTGCGCATGAACAATCAAGTGACTTATTCATTCTAATCCTCAGAAGCGCTAATTGTGTATGTTCCAAAAATGTTTTGCAATAACACACATATACCCTATAAAATAAAAATTTGGCCTCGCTAGGGTTTTTAGTAATGGTTTGACTCTGCAAATTTTATGATCCAAAGGGGTGAACTCCAATCCCAGCGCACCGGGGTTTTGACACAGTCTGAGAACTTAATCTTCAGGAGTTGCTAGGGAGATCTGACAACCCAACAATGAACCATACCCGTGGAGATTTCTTCCACAAGGACATTTGTATAGCGGCTGTCACTACCATGGCGAAAATGGCTATTACCGCTTGAGGTTTCGTCAATGCAGTTTACCCTATGAAGGGATTGTCCACTACGGTTAACCCTCTCTAAAGGTGACTCACAATAGTATACCACAAGGGGACTTGGCTCCAGATCCAAGGTTTTGATACCTCTTCACTTTTAACCCAAACAAAGCAAGCAGATTAATCCGACATGCTAAGACAAAGTTTGTCTCACCAAGGTCTATGATATCAACCCCACGTGATCTATCAACCCCTCCAGAGAGAGAATGTATCAATCAATAAGGGAAGACACACTAACCAATTTTGATTCACCAAAGCTTGTGATGTCTACTCCACGTGATCTATCAACCTCTCCTAGGAGAGAATGTATCGATCAATAAGAGAAGATGCACTAACCAATTTGAATGTGAAATGCACTAAGTATCCTCCCTACCTACAAGGATTCTGTCATCAAGAAGGATTTCACTGGGAATCCAATCTCTCAAGAATCACGAATAGTGTTCATAGGGCCTAATTACTATGTGAGCACAGATGTATATTTCCAAAAGCAAATCTACCAGAAGTATCCAAAAAGTAGAAAGAGGAACACTTAATGCTTAAAGAGAATATGAGATGAGTCCACAAGGTGGAACACTTAACACCTCACACAAGTTGAAAACGAGTCCCCAACTTAGAAAACAAGTGAGTTCCTAAAAGCACAAAAGGGTTGCCAAGTGGAACACTTAACGCTTATGTCCTATTGACCCCTCCCCTTTATGGCGCTGAGATTGCAACCACGGGGCGGAATGAGGGACTGACGGATTAGCGAGTCCAATAACTCAAGATAGCAATCAAGATCAATCACAAGTATCTGAGACTACTTAATGAATCCTTAAGTGGTCACAACCTAGTATCAATTATGCAAGTGTGTAAAACAAAAGCATGAAAAGAATCACCCAAGCTAGACACACGAGAGATTTATTTTAAGCCCCAAATCAAAATATTATCAGCACAAGTGGAATACCTAAGATCCTCGCAATGCGCTTAGTAGATTTTTACCTAATTTTTAGCAATTCTTGTTGAGCTTTTCCATGCAAGCAAGTGACGAACTCTCCAACAAGCCAACAAGCAAACAAGATATGCAAGGTATATTTAACTTATGAAAACCCTAGGGTTAGATCTAAAAATCAATTGTTAGGAGCAATAATAACCAGAAATTAATCCAAATGACAACTCATATTATGCATTGAATCATATGAAAAATAAGTGCATACCCATCACAAAATTTTAATTTTTTTGCACTGCATTTGACCTAGTCAACAAGATCTGATTTTTTTGATATGATTTTGGCCACAAAAATAGAAATTCAGAATAGAGACCCCTACTAAAAAATAGAGAGCTTTCCAAAAATGTAAAATTTTTAGAAAAATCTCTTCATTTGTGCCCTAGAGACCCATTTTATCAAAACAGACCAGTTTTTGTAAATTGACTATTTGAGCTATGATATCATGTCCAAATTTAAAACACAAAGAATGGAGCCCTTATATAATTTAAAGAGCTTTCTGAAAATATTAAAATTTCTAAAAAATATGCTGATTTGCATTAGATATTAATTTTTTCTAGAATTTCAAGAAAAAAATTATTAAAAATTTAAAACATCTCAGAAAATTTTAAATTTTTTACTATAGCTTCCCTGATATGTCACCAACCTATAAAAAAGATTTTTAGACCAAAACTCCAAGCCATTTGGGAGATAAAATTAAATCTTTAAAACTTTGGGGTTTTAGCTCCCCAAAAAAATCAAAACCAACATGCAAAGGTGGGTTGCCCCACAGTGGGTGCCAGAAATGTGTGTGTGAAAATTGTACCTGATCTGTAAACACAACACTTCAGTAAAACATTAGAGGTTAGCTATAATCGAAGTCATGCAAAATTGAAAACTATCTAACCAAGCGATTTACTGCCTTCTAGTAGGTGCGAGATTAATGTTCTCAGATTGTTATCGAGATCAGTGACCTAGACGACACCTAAATGAAGGATTTGAATGCAATTGATCTAGATATGAATTGAATGCAATTAATCTATATTTTTTTGATTTTCTATGCAATAATAATGAAAAACTGATATGAATCTATGCTAATATGGAAATTGATATGCTAAAATGATCTAACAATGATATGAAAAAGAATCTAAATGAATGTAAAAAAAAAACAAATTGATCTCACAATAGCCTTGATTCGCAATAAGCTTTGATTCTCCCAATTCCAATTCTCCAGCATGATTGTGCAAAAATATGAGATGCTTGGATGCAAATTTGAGAGATGAATTATGAAGAGCTGAGCCTTGTTTTTATAGAAATCCAAGGCTTTGGAGGTTGTGAAAGAAAGCCATAAATCACTCAAATAACTCAGGTTGATTTTTGAGTTATTTTTAAATAACAGATAATTAAGTCACAAAAATAATGCAAAAGCACAGTTTAACTCGAATTAGAAGTTTAGATCCACTTTAAAACTCAAAAAGATGTTGAGTTTCAAAAAGCTAACAACTTGCATTGATTTTCCAATTTTGAGTTTAACTGGTCCTTGAATGTGCACATGGATAATTATGATTTAATAAATAAATAAAGTGATTTATTCTCAACTTAACTGCTTTTTGAAATAAAATACTTAATTTATGGGTTAATTAACTATTTTACCAAACTTTTATTAAAAATTATATTATTAAATAATGACAACATGTTTTAATTAATTAAATAAGAATTTAATCAATTATTCATAGGAATTTTGATTTATTGTCAAAATTAAATAATACAATTAATAATAGATAGAATTAAATTTAATTAAACAATTAAGTGGCAAATATTAAATCTAATTAATTAAATATGCAAAATATTTAATTAATAAAATTTTAGGATAAATGTGATTTATTGCCAAATAATTATAAAATTAAAGATAATTATGATGATTAAGAATATTACTAGGAATATTCTCCGATGTAGAATTTAAGATAATCAATTATGATTCAATAATGTTTAGATGTGCCTTAGATTAAGACTTTGATGTCGATTTCGTTCGAATTGAAGATGTAGGAGATTAATGAGCTTATAGCCCATTTTTGGGGTATTACAATGGGGACTTCTTAGGGGTCCTAGTATGCCTTATCACACGTTAGGAACCCTAGGAAGTCCCATGACCCCTTTTGACATATTTGAATTCTCAAGTTTCTCCTAAGGGGTCATAGGACCCCTTAGGATAGACTTGAGGGTTCCAATGTGTCGAAAGGGGTCATGAGGACTTTCTAGGGGTCCTAGTATGCCTTATCATGCATTAGGACCCCTAGGAAGTCTCCATAACCCCTTTCGACACATTTGAATGCTCAAGTGTGTCCTCAGGGGTCGTACAACTCTTTAGGACACACTTGAGCATTCAAATGTGTTGAAAGGGGTCATGGGGACTTCCTAGGGGTCCTATTATGCCTTATCATGCATTAGGACCCCTAAGAAGTCCTCTCTCTCTCTCTCTCCTCTCTCCTCTCTCTTTCTCTATCTCTTTCTCTCCTCTCTCCTCTTTCTCTATCTCTCTCTCTCTCTTCTCTTTCTCTCTTCTCTCTCTCTCTCTAGGTGAGAGAGAGAGAGGAGAGAGGAGAGAAAGAGATGAGAGAGAAAGGTGAGAGTGAGAAAGAGTAAGATATTGGATATTCGATATTATCAGATATCTGATTCTTTTTACTAGTGTTAATAAAAAAACAAGATTGCCTGGGTCCCTCTAGAGAGTCACGTGTTTTTCCTAAATTACGAGATTCGAGTTGTAGGGAGAAGACACAAAACAACTTTTTGGGGTGATTTTCTCTATTACCAAAGGTATTTCCTCTTTTTTGGGGGTGATTTTCTTGATTACCAAAGGTATTTCATCTTTTTTTGGGTTGATTTTCTCTATTACCAAAGGTATTTCATATTTTTTTGGGGTGATTTTCTCAATTACCAAAGGTATTTCATCTTTTTTGGGGTGATTTTCTCTATTAACAAAGGTATTTGCATCTAATTTTTGGTCTAACTATGGGGAGTAGTCGTCATCGAAAGCATAAATGGAAGAGGAGACTCACAAATGAAGATGTTTAAGTGTATAGAGAAATGGATACGATTTCCCATTGGAACAAGAGAGAAGGTATGTTAAATATGAATGAAGATGTTGGAATAGACCCACCTTTGAATGTGGTTTCAAGTGAAGAACATGAATTTGAAGATGAAAATGTAGGTTTTGAAAATGAACATGTAGATGTGGCCAATGGAAGTGTGGACATTGCCAATGACAATCCACTGATTGAATATGAAGGAATCGACAATGATAATGGTGTAGAAGAACCAAATCAACATTACACATCTCCAAATTATATGAGAAATGAAGTCCCTTTGGAGGAAGAAAGACAAACTTCAAAATTTAGACCTTCCAGATTAACTAAATGGTTACTTCAAATTGATGAGAACATAATGAGCAATTTCGATGGAAAGAGATCAGAAAGAACCATTTAGTTGTGGGTTTTAAAACTTTTTGATCAATTTTTTAGGCACAAGATGTTGGTTGAGCAATGTCCAATGTTTGTGCAATTGTTAAAGATGCATAAGATGAGACATATACTAGTCAAATTGAAGATTAGTGTGAACAAGAAAAAGGAGCGAAATGCTATTATTGTGAGAAATATTTTTAGTGCTCTCAATTCCATTGGGAAGACTACCAAGAAAAAAGATAGGAGAGCCACTAGGAGGGTTATTACAACCTCCTTAGTAAGTCATCATTTGAGAAAGGCTCATTTGATGAGACAAACTAGTGTTGACTTGAATCTAGATTGTAAAACTTTGGATAGAGCACTTGCAAGAAGAGAAAGACTTGGTGATCCTCTTCAAAATGATACATGGGCTTATGGTGGGAGACTTTCACATTGTGATAAGAAGCTTACCAATGCTGTGAAGTATCAAATTCAACTATTTTGGCAATCTAACTCAAGAGTGTCACCAAATGTGAAGGATGTCTTGAAGTTGAGAATTGACATTCGAGACCGCACCCCGCATCCCAAACATTATTTGGAGGTGAGTGAAACAATGTTGTTCAAAAAATTTTGTGAAACACATCCAACATTGCAAATATCACAAAGAGCTTTTGAAGCCCTAAAGCCTTTTTGTGTGTGCCTCTTAAGATTTGAAATACTTGTTGTTGCAAATATCATGTGGAGTTTTCAATACACCATGAATTGTTACAATCCATTTATTCTACTTTGCATAGTAGTGAAATGTTGGAGGAGTGTGGTGCAAGTGCTCTTCCAAAATCATCAAGAGAATTGGTAGATCATTTTTTATGTCCTAGAGATGATGGATGTTTCTTTTATAGAAAAGATTGCTTAAATGACAAGTGCTCAGAGTGTGGTGGGCTAGTGAAGTTTGTTGAATGTTTTCATGAGGGCTGCGCACACGATTTTGGAAAGACAATTGTCCACAAAAAGGTATATGAAACTATTAAATATACATTAAAAAGTGGACGTGAAGGCTCTAGATGTGAGTTGGTTACTAAAGAATGCAAGGTAGCTGATTTTATTTTAGATTTTAGGAAGAATCTTTTTTACAAGTATGCGAGGCATAGTCATAGGTTGGATAAAAAATTTAGGATGTGTAAGGACAGTTTCATGATTGGAACTATTATATTGGTTGTTGACTTTGCAGAGAACTATACATTGCAGCCCCAAAATGATTTGCAAGCTTAATATTACAATTCTATTCAGGTTTCTATTTTTGTGCACATAACATATAGACATTCCCCTGATAGTACTAAAGATGATCGAAAGATAATCAGAGAGTACCATTTTTATATGAGCGATGATAGATTGCACTCATCCGAGTTTGTCCAACATTTCTTTGAGAATTATTTTGAGTGGGTGTGGGAAAATAATATTGCTATGGATAGACATCTCATTTGGTTAGGTAATTACATAGGTCAATTAAAAAATGCTCGTATCTTTTATTGGTTATGTAGAATGCATGTAGAGAGAGGTGTACCTCATATTTGGAGTTTTTTTGAGGCCGGTAATGGAAAAGGGGAGCATGATGGAGTAGATGCATGCGTAAAGAGTGTTGGATATATTCTTAATTTTCTAAGGTGTGTGTCAAAATTTTGGGTTAAATCTCCTTCCAGGTGTTTTGATTGGTCTAGGGTTTGGAAAATTCACAAGAAATTGTCATAGCCGAGTTCAAAAAACCCTTACCCTAGGTTTTGTTTTTGAAAATGTCAAATTCATGCAAAAGCCCTCATGTTAGCCCTTGTTCTTATTTTTCATTGTTATCTTTTTAGTCACTTAAGCTGATTAAATCATGCACGTGCTTAATGTTTTGTGTTCGCTGAATCAGAAAAGGTCATAGCATGTCTCATGTAGTATTTGGTGAATCAGCGAACAAGTCAATCTTATGCTAAGTGTCATTTTAGTCGCATGGTCTCTAAGTCTCCCGATGAACACCTCAACCATTCAGCGAATTGGCGAATGTGTCAAAAATGCTAAGTGTTATCCTTGATCTCGGAGTCTTCAAGTATCAGGCGGTTATCAGAAAACTTTAAGTGACTTGGCAAATGTATTATCTCTTATTCGCGTATTCCTTGGCAGTTCTGTGCTAACATCTAGCGACCTAGCGAGAACCATAGATCATTGATAGGATCAATGGTTGTGATTAAATCTCAGGTATTATTGGGTCCTACAGGTTTCACTTGGCGAATGAGCGATTGTGTATAGTTTTCTAAGTATGGCGGCTCCTACAGTTTGGCTTGATGAATTTGGCAGAAAAGGTTGTTTCAAGTGTTCACTTGTTCTTAGAATTAATTAGTAAGAGGCTAAGTAATTTGGTGATTCAACGAGTCATATGGTTGTGGGTTCTCTTAAAAGAAATGTAAAGGGCAGAATGATTTGGTGAATGGCCGAATCAAAGGATTAGCAAAGTTTCATGTCTTCAGTCGCTTAATCGTAGAATGCAATATTCAATGTTTGAAGGTTTCAGAGGTGACACGTGTCAAGTGCTCACGCATTTATGGGATGTGGCTGGCAGTCAAGCAAACTTCACGTGATTCAGAGCTAGAGGTCTACTAACTGCCAGTCATGAAGTCACTAAATGCTAGTGATTAGGGGTTGGGCATTCCACAAATTGGAGATAACTCACTTGCCAGTTCGCTAGATAGATCACAGTTAAGGCCTTTGATTCCACAATTTGGAGATACAAGCAGTCGCGTGGTCACTAGAAGACTAGCGGTTAGAGGAATTCATTCAGCGATTCAGCGCTTGATGAGTTGGTAATGGTGGTCGCATGATCTCATGGGCCATTTCTGGCCCATGCGATCATGCGCTAGGCCGACACGTGGCATGTGGGTCCTGGTAGGGGCATTCAAAATAGTATTTTATTCTTTTCTTCCGTGCATTCAAAGAGTTCAAAATCAAAGTTATAAATGATAAAATTGTATAGTTCTGACTATATGATAAAATTCAAAAAATTGAAGTTATAGAGCATGGGAGATTGAAATTAATGGCTGGGGGCTTTGTTTTTGGCCCAAATACCAAGTATGATATACCACTGGAAAGGTCTTCGAGTGAGGTTTCCATTTTTGGAATCAGATTTTTCATAGGTGGTCATTTGCTCGTGATATTTGCAATTGAACGAATTGGGGGGGCCGGGAAGATATTTTGAAAATATCTATTTTGTTCAATCCGGTGATTCATAGTTTGTTTGAGCAGGTGAATAGGTGTTTTTAGTGGATGAGGTCAGATCATATTTTTTGTTCTAGGCATGGTGATTCATTCAATGAGTATTTTAGAGTCTGACAATCATCAAGTTGTGATGCTTTCTGGTGTTTCCCCCTTCTCTTCTTATTCCCATTTCTGATCTTTTTGTAAGGGTTCCAATCTTTTTGCATGAGCAAAGCTCTGCAAGTTTGAGTTCCATGAATGCAAGTTGTGAGTTTCATTTCAGAGTTCTCATTTTGAGTTTGTTGTGATTTGAATGTATAGATATAGGTGATTCAATGAAAGATAGTGGAAATCCTTTCCCGTATTTTTCTGATGTCTCTTTGTGTCTTTGTCAAATTGTTGTGTATTGATTTGTAAGGCATCTCTGTATACCTATTTACAAGGTAAATGGTGCAATGACTTTCAATTTTCTTTCAAGGAAAGTGTAATATCTTGAAGATTGTTGTTGATAATATGATGTTTCATAAGGATCTGATGTCCAGATAGGGGGAAGAAAGAATGGTGTGCAAGGTGCATTGTTTGATTTTCAGTTGTATAAGATTTGAAGTTTCCTGTTGATGTGCAACTCATGACTCCATGCCCAGGATTAGGCACTGGTTTAAACTAGACTTGTAATCAAAATCTTTTCCAATCACTTTTCCCTTTCATGTTTAAGAGCATAAATGTTTGTCGATTGCATTGAATAGTGCAAGTGCTTTTGGTGATTCCTTGTAGAAGTGAATCAGATAGGTTAACCTGCTTGAGTTTTAAACTCGAAGAGAAGAAGGGTGAATACCCTTGTCACATTTGCCATTTTTCTGCAATGATTGTTTTCTTTGGTTAATATCATGGATTGACTTTCTAAGCTCTGCATCAGTTGCAGCAAGAGACATTAGCAAGTCATTGTGAGAACCCCTAATCCACTGCAAGGATTTCATTGTGAAGCAGTGAGTCCGAAGATAGGTACACCTTCTTGGGTCTATGGAGCCCGAAGTAGAAGAAGGACTTGGTCCTTATCAATTAGCCTTTTCCCTATAAGAATCCGGAATTGGGAACTTGAGAGTCAAGCTTAATAGCTATATTGGCGATTCTACATGAAAAAGAGCTAACAAAGAGAGCTCTAGTTAAGGAGCAAATGAGGATTTTAGGTGCAGAACTCATTGATGCCCATTGTATTGTTGATTGGTGTACTTCTACATTATCACAACAGGGGACTCTTGATTCAGCGGTGCACAGATTCTTTTGGTTGGTTGAGTTGGGCACAATAGGAGATAGGTTGGATTGTCAAACTCTAAAAGATTCTTAAAAAATGCATTCATTTCAAAGCTCATATGCTGGTATATGGACAATTTGGACATGAGAATTGGCTTGTTATTATCCGAGTTGTCTTCAGTGTGATTGGGATTAGTGTGAGTCAAGTGAGTGGGTTGATACATGGGTTCCACATTATCTTACTCCTTTATCTCTCACAATCTCTATAATACATAATGACATGGATTGTTCACTTGACTACGACCATCTTTCAGATCTTCTACAGCCAGGACATGTTTTTGCATTGGTTGCACTAGAAGGGAATGATGAGAGATCGGATTATTGGTTAGCACATTGTGTACAAGGAAAGAGAAAACTTGCACAACTAATGACAGATGATGATATGTTCACATATCCAACAGGATCACATGTTATTGCGGGAACATGGTTGCACACATATATAATTAGAAATAGTGGCATTCTTGTGTTTGAAGACTATGAGAAGCACAAAACCATTCTCAGGTATTCACACCTTGTTATAGCAACCAATGTTAAGTTGTTGAAACATCAAGGAAAAACAAAGACAAAGGAACTTTGGACTATTAGTATTGTTGATCATGAAGAAATACTGAATACTCTCAAGAAAAGAGATGACCCTTCAGGCACACTTCAATAGGTAAGTCCAACTCAAGTTAAAATATAGTTCTATAATTTTCATATTTAGATGCCAAAAGGGCACTTCTTATATTCTCTACTAACTTTTCTTCTGCCTTTCAAATGTAGGGATTGGAGTGAAAAGGACACTTATTTTTTATATATAGTTGTGTAATTTGCATATTTAGATGCCAAATTTTGTATATAAAACCAACAATCGAATGTAATGTGCATAGTTAGATGCCAAAATTTGTATATAAAAACAACAATCGAATGTAATGTGCATATTTAGATGCCAAATTTTGCATATAAAAACAAAAATTGAATGTAATGTGCATATTTAGATGCCAAATTTTGTATATAAAAAATTAGATGCAAAATTAGAAATATAAAAGAGCCCATGGGGTTGATTTGCAAATATTAAAAGCCCACATTTGTATCGTCTTAATGCCATGTAAAGTGCAAAAAATGTGTTTGCTTACTATGAATGTTGTATCCTTATATAATTTGTATCATCTTAATTTTTTATCCTTACATTTTTATTGTCTTAATTCCATTACATTTGTATCGTCAAATGATGTAATAGTTGGAATCATTGAGTCAAAATTGGTCAAATGTGTCCAAAGTAAAATGATGATTCCCTGGGTGAAGGGATAGTGTTCAAGGATTGCATTCTAGCACCGAATGGACTGTGCCATTAGCTCCAGTTGGGTGGGTAAATGCTAGGAACAACCCCGTTTTGACCACTGAGTCAGTAGAACGTTCTGGACCATGCTGAACCAAAGTGTCCCCAAGGTGCACTAAGAACGATTGGGCAACGAACTTTCTAAGCTCATAACTCAGACCCCGTGAGAGGTATCAGAGATCCATGAGATGCTATAGGATGAAATTTTTGAGGCCTACAATAACCTCTCTCCATTCTGGGAGATTCAAATTTGTTTGAATTTGGCACGCCAGTCTCGCTCGATGCCAAAACTTGCAGTGAGGGTCAGTTGAAAGTTGCGCTAATGGATTACTTCCAAACCATTCATCCCGGCACCAACTGGATTGTGCCATTAGCTCCGGTTGGGTGGGTAAATGATAGGGACAATGCTATTTCAACCACTGAGTCAATAGAACATTCCAGACCATGCCGGAAGAAAGTGTCCCCAAGGTGCACTAAGCATGATTGAGCAGCGAACTTTCCAGGCTCCTAACTCGGACCCTATGAGAGGTATCAAAGATCTGTGAGATGCTATAGGAAGGTGTTTATGAGGCCTACAATAAGCTCTCTCCATTCTGGGAAATTCAAATTTGTTTGAATTTGGCACGCCAGTCTCACTCGATGCCAAAACTTGCATTGAGGGTCAGTTGAAAGTTGTGCCAATGGATTACTTCCAAACCATTCATCCTGGCACCAAATGGACTATGCCATTAGCTCTGGTTGGGTGGGTAAATGCTAGGGACAACACTATTTTGACCAATGAGTCAGCAGAACGTTCCGGACCACGCCGGACCAAAGTGTCCCCAAGGTGTACTAAGCACGATTGGGCAGTGAACTTTCTAGGCTCGTAACTCAGACCCCGTGAGAGGTATCAAAGATTTGTGAGATGCTATAGGATGATGTTTCTGAGGCCTAAAATAAGCCTCTCTCCATTATGGGAGATTCAAATTTTTTTGAATTTGGCACACCAGTCTCGCTCGATGCCAAAACTTGCAGTGAGGGTCAGTTGAAAGTTGCACCAATGGATTACTTCAAAACCGTTCATCCCAGCACTGAATGGACTGTGCCATTAGCTCTGGTTGGTTGGGTAAATGCTAGGGACAACCCCATTTTGACCACTAAGTCAGCAGAACATTCCAGACCACGCTGGACCAAAGTGTCCCCAAGGTGCACTAAGCACGATTGGGTAGCGAACTTTCTAGGCTCGTAACTTGGACCCCGTGAGAGGTATCCAAGATCCATGAGATGTTATAGGATGATATTTCTTAGGTATTCCTAGTGTGTTTGTAGGGGTATAGGCAGAGTACTAATATTTTATCCAAAAGACCAATATGTTTTGATATGGCCAAAAGTGTGTTTGATTATGTAATTAGGCCAGTTTGAAGTCTTTTAGCCATTGGGAGTAAAGGGTAAGTCTAAAAACCTTGAAACCACTTTAATAGATATCCTTATATACCTCAAATGATGAATTACACATGTGAACATACGTAGCACATAAATTTATTTAAGTCATGAAGCATACATGTAGAACATAAATTATAAAGCATACAACATGAATTCACTTAAGTCATGCACGTAGCCCATACATGTGAATTTAGGTTATGAATAATGTACTTGAATATACATGAATATACTTAAGGCATAAATTGTCCACATGAGTACATACGTGCACAAGCATATTTACATACTAACAATGAATAAATGAACACACAATTAACAAATTGGATCGAATATCAAGTTTCATATATATATATATATATATATATATATATATATATATATATATATATATATATATATATATCAAAATGAACAATAATTCTTTACATATTTATATGTCAACATATCTAGATATAATGTGGCATACACCATCTCAAAATATGTCATATAACATCTCAAAATAAGAAGTTCAACTACAAATATTTCTAGGACATCCTATTCTACTGGTGGAGCCTCTTTGAAGTACTCTTCGGCTCTAATGGATCCTGCATTTAAACACAAAAGTGAAACCCCAAGTTAGATTAAAATTTAGAATCATAGTCAACAATAATTAAATAAAATTTAAACTAAAATTGAACTCTCATATACCTCGCCTCTCTGTCTCCTCCTGTGGGTAGGAGACCTAATATATGTCCTTGGTAGTGCAGGAATAGTGCCACCAATGTCGACTCCCACCTATATATGTTTGTGAACATGAGATTGATCTACGAGTTATACTATTTATTGTTAAAAACTTGGTAGCAAATGTATGTTTACAAAATAACTAAATTAGCATTAAAACTTACCATTGTTGAACTTTCTTCAGGGATTGTTGGCTGAGTCATCAGTGATACAAACCCTTGTCATTCTGGCTCCCTCAAACTAGGAATGACCTACAAAAGTCAAACAAATACTTCATATTATCATAACTTGACCATATTATATATACTTGATAGAAAAATACACACAAATAACTTTAGAAATGTATGTACCATGGGGCTATCACTCCTAATGGATATGCCTGTGACTATATCATGACGATAGGGTCTCACAACATCATCACATGCCACTCTTTGTCAAATAAACCATGTAAATTAAAAATAAGTACGCACAATTGACGAGTATACATGTATGCATAAAAAAAATAAATTACTTTAAAATTACCTTTCCTTTATCAACAGCTGACACCTACATCCCCTCACATTGCCCCCCAGTGGCAAGTGGTGACACCTGCTGCATCAGTATGTAAAAGATGATCATAAAAATTAGAAAACAATGTACATATACTATTATCATAATTAAAAGGAAACCAATGAGTACATTAAAACATATGTACTGTGGAAGAGTCAAGACCAAATGATATGGCCGAAAGTGTGGACCCCTCCACCTGTGCCATCTCCTCTTTTGTCATCAACTAAACATAAATGTAACACATAAAAAGATATAAGTGGGAAATTATTATAAGGAAATTCTACTAAAAATACGAACAATAAAATTTAAAAACAATGTAAAAAGTGAACGGTTTACCCTTACCATAACAGTGGGAGTCCATGGCACTGTAGGCTCCTCATGCACATCTCCATGAGCTGCTTCAGTGCCTATAGTGTGCTGTGTAGAATCATTCCCATCGAGGCTGAAATGATATGCATCACTATCAGTCAGGGGACCAAAGCACAGATTCTTGCATATAACGCAAGTGTGGGGCACACAAACATGTGAGCTCGTGGAGGATGTGGAAGCACCAAAAGAATTAGGATGAGGAGGAAACAATGTCCTATTCTGTGTAACCTACAGATTAGTCAAGGTGTGAATGGCTCGAACAGTCCGTGAGCCAGCCTCAATAATAATGTCTAGATGCCGCACTGTGGGAGGTGGTGAAATCTCAGGAGGGGGGACATATGTGCGGGATTTCACCCATTGTGAACATGCCCTATCTTGTGGAGTGCCTAAACCTACACCCTGGTTTGGTCTTAGACTCCAATAATTCACCTTGTGACCGAGCACAAATTCAGCATACAATTTTCTAATGAAATAAAATGGGACATCCAAATTATTGTGAGGTGGTCTATCAAAAACCATCCACCAACGGTCCCAAAAGTTGTCATGTATTGCACTATTTGTGCACCATTTAATTGACAACTTGGTTTTTTTAGGGTCTACTTTTAGACCGGTTTTAGGATCCACAAAAAGATTAGCTAGATGTCATGTTTTGTTATATTTAGGTTCATGACTTCATCGTAATCAAGCCCATTGTCAAACTAGGCGTGCATAGAATTGCGCCAAAGAAGTGTAGCATTATGTTGTTGTGTAAGTTTCTCCATGTTTTCAATAATTGAGTTCATTGTCATAAACATGGGGAGCAATGTGGGGATATTGGCATATGTGGTTTGAAATCCTCTAAGTTCATTTAGATTATCTCCTATTAAATCTTCTAAATGGTGAGGGTTTGTGACAGGTACGTCTTGTGGAGGTGGGGGATTGTTGGGAGGTGGGTCTGGATTGTTTGCAGGATCATTAGGAGGGTTTTCTGATTCCATGTCTGATAGCAATAAAAAAAAAAGATAATTACAATGAATTTTAAAAAATAATACAAAAACTCATTGCTACCCTAATTTTTATATAAAAAACTATATATTTATATTTAAAAACAATAAAAAACAATTAAAACAATAAAAAATAGAAGCTTCACTTACCTGGGCAATTTGGGAAAAATCGGATAGGGGATTTGGGACCGGATATCTGAAAACCTAGCTGTGTTCACATTTTTGCAATGAAAAAATGTTGAACGCAGCTGGGTACAGTGATTTATATTCACTGGCAAATATTGGATATCCGATTATGCCTTTACATTTGGCTTTTGGTTTGGCCAGGTGTACTGACATCCAGGCCTACTAAAAACTCAACAAATCTATTTGTGCGCTTTTGGATGAGTGAAAATAAGTTTTTTTCACATCGCCACTTTTTGGCATACCATGATCCTGCACATACCTGGGGATAAATAAAGTCTAATTATTTATCCAACAAGAACATAGAAATAAAATATGGGTTATTCACCCCTAAAGAGGGCAAATTAGTTGATTGTTGACCAAATTGATGACAATGATGCAAAATTGACTTGATTTTGATGCAGGTTTGGACACGTTTTGATGATTTTGAAAATGATTTGAAATGACATCGTTGAACTTTGACAATGCCTTTGATCGATTATGAATGAGATTTGATAAGGTTTGAATTCATTTTGAAAAGATTGATAATGGGTTTGACTAATTTGATGAAATTGATGAAGATCTGAAATGGTGTTGATATGATTGATAAATACTTGACAGGTTTTCATGATGATTTGAAGCCACATTGATGACTTTGACAATGCCTTGAATTAATTTAAAAATGATGAGGCATCGATGAACTTTACAATGCCTTGGTTTGATTCTAAGACAAATTTGAAATGATCTAAACTATTTTGAAATGATTTAAAAGGGTTTGATAGGGTTTTGAATTGATTCTGGAGACTTTGAAATGGATTTGAAATTATTCGATTGGTTTCAACATGATCAAATTGGCCAAAGCGATAGAAGTTATGATGCAAAAATGAGAGAAATGCTAATACTTAATTGAACACTTTTCAATGTTCAATCAAATGATGAAAGACACAATGCAGACATATAATGAAGACCATATGCATAACATAGGAGAATAATTTATGTGCAAAATGATGTTTCAATCGCAATGCACAAATGTTAACACGTAGACTTGTAGGCATGAACCATTTTTGAGAGTAGAAAAGTTCATTGCTATACACAAATTCTTATAGAAATGGATTTGTTCCACTTCCATTTTTTGAACCACCCCTATGGCCAAAATGGATACTTTCACCTTTGCATCATTTTTAGTACCCAAAATATTTCCATCCACGTATCACACTACACATCCTACACCTGAAAGGCCCAAATTTCCTCTGGACATGCCATCAAAATTAATCTTGATCTAACCCTTCTCTAGTTTTTCCCATTTTACCTCTGATCATGTATTGAAGAGGGATGAACCTAATATTGCCCATAAACAAGCATGACTATTTTATTTTTATAAAAATTAATTTAGATTGGGGATCACCTTGCAACACAGTGATTATCGTGAGCCTTTTTGAAAGGGTGATCTAGAGTTTTAGGCCCACCAATACTTACTCGAGCTTGCTGATGGCGAATACCATATGAAATATTGTTGATCGTTGATGCTTTAGATAATACACCTTTGCTAAGAATATGGTGGTTTTTCTATTGACTGATGGTGACCACTGACTATACTCCAATGTGGACATTGATTGGGAGATATGAGGAGGTTATCGAGAGACATAAGGAGATAGTTATAAGGAGAGATAAGGAGTACAAGATGCATAAGGGACTAACATGTAGACAAGCAGATGAGAACTATAAGGAGAAGGTGTTGTCACAAGATTAGGAGAATATAAGGAGAGGAAAATGATAGGTAGTATAAATAGAATTACAAATTTAGGAGGCATTCATGCCTCAACAACCACAAATATCACTAGGTGGTGAGGTCCCCCAAATGTGACCCCATTGGTTCATAGCTCTAGTCAAAAGAAATTATTGAGCAAAAAAAGAAAATAAATAATAAATAATAATTTAGATTATTATTTTCTGAATATAAATGTGATAAAAATTAGTTTAAAAAATAATATTTCTAAAAAATAAATATTAATAATAGTTGTAATTCTATTGTAATGAAATTTGTCTTTAATTTTTAATTTTAATTTAATTATATTTTGTATGATAATTTTCATTAAATTGCACTATTTATTGTCATTTTAGAAAACTTTATATTTATATTTAATAATATTATCAAACTAGAAAAAAATTGTAAGCATTTAATTTTTTGAGAATGGAAATGATTTAAAAAAATTGTAGAAACAATTGATTTGAAAAATTTCTAAAATTATTTTACTCAATATGTGGATTACCATCTTTTAGGAAATAGTTGTAATTCTATTGTAACAAAACTTTTCTTTGATTTTTAATTTTAATTTAATTATATTTTTGTAAGATAATTTTCATTAAATTTAGATTTACTTGTTATTTTAGAAAAATTAATATTTATATTAATAATATTATCACCTTAGAAAAAATTACGAGCATTTTAAAAAATTTTGAAAATGGAAATGATTTAAAAATCATTTTGTAGAAACAATTGAATTGAAAAGTTTATAATATTATTTTGCTGTAATATGTGGATTGCCATCTTTTAGGATTTGAATTACAATCTTCAATTAAACATAAAAATCAAATAATATACTCCAAATTTAAATAATATGTACTATCTTAAAATTATAGTTAATATTGGACTTAAGGTTAGCATAAGGGTAGAATTAGGGTTAGAGATTAGTTAAAATTAAAGTTTCTATTTTTAGATGAAGTTTAGATTAGGATTAGTATTAGGGCTCAATTTGAGTTAAGAGTTAAGATCGTAAGTCTAATGCTAATTTTAAATTTAACCATAAGACTTTTAAAAGACTTGTGAAAAGTATTTCAACTATTAATTTATGTTTGCTAGGGAAGACGACATAGTACCCGCCCAGACTAACTTTGCGCACCTAGAACTCCTAAATTGTAACTCAAATTTTGGTGATTTTTTTGATGTATCTACGTATGTGAGTTAACAGCTTAAAGCTAAGGTTTCGACTTCTAGGTATTGACTGATCTCTCTATAGCGATCATCAAACACCAAGTGGTAAAAAAATAGCATTTTCAAAGTGTTGCCTGATACCTGCTATGTTCTTGCACCAATAGTCATTCACTCAAAAATGTTAGTACTTGTGGCCAAATGTCCCAATAGTCTTTATGAAATGTCCCAATAGTGGTGCACAAACGGGTCAATCACCAACCAAAAAAGCTAAAACATGATCTACTATTAGTACAAGTGTGATTGGCTATTGGTACATGTGTTATCATTTTTGGGGCTCCTTTAATAGTAGTAATTGGAGGGTAAACATGACAAAAGGTCATGATTATTGGACCCCCTAACAACTTTTGGGTCACTTCCCCTATGACTTTATAAATTATTATTATTTTGTTAGACTTGTACTATATATATATATATATATATATATATATATATATATATATATATATATATATATATATATATATATATATATATCTTATCATCAACATAATTATTGCACCTCTTTTCAATATAAACACTAATTTTATTTCCAACCTATTTGTTGTAATCAAACACAATTAAATTAGTAATGCCAAATGAGAGGAAATCTTGAATTGATAAAAATAACTTCACCACTTTCATGTGACATAGGGGAGAGGAGCTAGTATGTGCTCACCCTAACTTCACGCTTCTCAAAATCCTATATGGAAATTTTAAATTACTCTCAATTTTTTACAGCAATTTACTTGTCAAGACCCCTACTTAACAATAAAATTTCAAATTCACATGGTCAAATATGATGTCACATTAGCATGTTTTTTTGTGAAGGTGTCCAAAATGGTCCCATAAAGTGATAAGACCAATAGGTATGCACTAAGACATGTTTAATGGTGCACTAATGTGGCACCACATGAGTGGTTGTTTTTTTTAAATTTAGAGGCATCTTTTTTAGGATATGAATTGATGAGACATTTTAGTGCACCACTATAGATCTATTTTGTTAACCTACTGATCTATTCACCTTTTATATCACCTATTGAACCCCACTTATATATTAGCTCCTCTCCCTTATACTCTTAACTAAACTAATTGTAACTCAAATGTGATGTCCCATGAAGGACTCACAATAAAGTTAGAACACAACATATATATATAGTTAAAATGCAATCATAAATGAAAGCATATCCAAAGATAACCTATATATAGTTAAAATAAAATCATAAACGAAAGCATATACAACAAAATTGTTTGATCATTTACATCAATATATACAATTATACAGTCGTTCGGTCGCTATAGTTCCTTTTTCAATGGATACTTCTCATTGTCGCGTTATTTTACATGACAAAAGTGATCATTTTGGGAGGCAAACTTGTTTCTTTAGAGGTCAAAGTTGATTCATACATAAGAAATTTAAAAGAGGCCCTCCAACTCTGATAATCAGACCTTGCATTCACGCTCACTTTATTCCCCCTCTTCAACCAAGCAAAATCCAAATTCACCTCTACTCGCACAAGACGCACCTCAAAGTAATCTCCACCACCTATGGTTGAGTTTTGAGAGTTTATTGAACATTTAAGTAAACTCTCATCGCTTTCCCTTTCAATACTGTAGCTTAGCCTGTTAATACCTACCTTTAGCTCACAATCCTCACGGATTTGGATACTTGGGCCAGAGCAGACTAAACAGACACTGTATCCTGCACAGTACTCAACTTTATTCTCACCCGTGCAATAATCGATACACTTTTTTCCACACCCATTCTTCCCATCTCCCTCCCCCTGTACCCAATTTGCAGGGGCGGCTGGACTATCCAGAAGATGAGTTTTTCTGAAAGAGAAACCCTGAACAATACAAAATGCCCACGTATACATCTACGTTAGTTCTAAGATTTGACATGCACAAGTTGGCTGGCTGGTCGACATCTATGACATTTAAGTAAACTCTCATCGCTTTCCCTTTCAATACTGTAGCTTAGCCTGTTAATACCTACCTTTAGCTCACAATCCTCACGGATTTGGATACTTGGGCCAGAGCAGACTAAACAGACACTGTATCCTGCACAGTACTCAACTTTATTCTCACCCGTGCAATAATCGATACACTTTTTTCCACACCCATTCTTCCCATCTCCCTCCCCCTGTACCCAATTTGCAGGGGCGGCTGGACTATCCAGAAGATGAGTTTTTCTGAAAGAGAAACCCTGAACAATACAAAATGCCCACGTATACATCTACGTTAGTTCTAAGATTTGACATGCACAAGTTGGCTGGCTGGTCGACATCTATGACATTGACAACCAAGAAAAACCAGAAAAGCATACCTTGAAGGAATCGTAAAATACTTGTAATTGATGTGATGAGCAGCCGGCCCGCCTGCTAAAACACACTCGAGAGCTGGGAGACCAGACAAGCAGCTTTCGAGGGAGCCACAAGAGATAGTGTTGCAGCCCGCCAGATTGAGCGTGGTTATCTGCTGCAATGAGCCAAGGTTTTTGGGTAGCTCTCTCAGCCCAGGAATGTGGTGAATTTCTAGTATTACCAGCTGACTCAGATTACCAAAGCCAGAGGGAAGTTCAGAGAGATGTTGACAGAATGAAGGATTCAGCTCCTCCAGATTTGCAAGATTGCAGCAGTCTTCTTGAAGATTTTACAAAAGAATAAAATTCTGAAAATAAAATACTTCAAATTTCTTTAGCATATCCTTTGCATATTTTGTTTGACAAACAAAAATTTCATTTTCACATTGATAAACCTCCATTCCCAAAAAATATTTTATGAAACTCAAATCTTTCATTTCAAATTCATTTATCATAGCAACTTTGAATTCCTCTTTCATCTTAGAACAACTACCCATATATAACAAATCATCAACATACAAACTCACAATGATAATATCATTACCTTCTTGTTTGTAATAAAGGGTAGGTTCACTCTTACTTCTTTGAAAACCATTCTGCTGAAAATATCCATCAATCTTTACATACCATGCACATGGTGCTTGCTTGAGGCCATACAAAGCCTTCTTTAACTTATAAACATGATGTTCTTTGCCTTTAACTTCAAAACTTTGTGGCTATCTCACATATACTTCCCCTTCTAAGTACCCATTTAGAAAGACATTTTTCACATCCATGTGATGAATAGACCATTTCTTTTGAGCTGCAAGTGAAATAAACATTCTAATAGTCTCTTGTCTTGCTACTGGTGCAAAAGTTTCTTCATAATCAATACCATACCTTTGAGTGAAACCTTTAGCAACCAATCTTGCCTTGTATCTTTCCACACTCCCATCACTGTTATACTTGACCTTGTAGACCCATTTCGTGCCAATCTTCGTTTTCTCTTGTGGAAGCTCTACAAGCTCCCATGTCTCATTCCTATCAATGGAATCCATCTCTTCATTCATTGCTTGCATCCAAACCTCATTAGTACATGCATCTTCAAAACATGATGGCTCAAAATTAGCTTTAGCAAGTAATGCAAAATTTACTGTCTCACCTATTGGATCCTCTTCATGTTCTTGATTTTGACTTCTCTGATAAATATCACTTAATCTTCTTACCTTTCTTGTAGAACTTGGGCTTGAGGATGGACTTCCACTTGGAATTGATGAGGGGCTGCTTGGTAGACTTGGAGATCCTATAATAGATTCATTAGCTAGCTGTTCATTATTATTATCAGCAATAATATCATCATCCAAAACTGATTTTGGCTTTTCAACATGGCCTTTTTGATGACCATAAACTCCCCCTTCATCAAAAATCACATCTTTTGAGACAAGAATCTTATTAGTAACAGGATTATACAATCTATAAGCTTTGCTCTCCTCACTATAACCCACAAAAATGCATGATTCACTTTTAGCATCTAACTTTTGTCTATTTTGATCAGGTATACGAACATAAGCCAAGCAACCAAAATTTTTAAAATGATTTACATTAGGCCTTTTCTCATACCATGCTTCATAGGGAGTCATCTTGTCTAGGGCACTTGTAGGACTCCTATTGAGAATATAGACTGCTGTAGCAACTGAATCAGCCCAATAAGTATTTTTCAAATCCTTGGTTTGTAACATGCTCATTGCCATTTCTACCACAGTACGGTTCTTCCTTTCAGCCACACCATTCTGTTGAGGTGTGTAAGCAGTGGTGAGTTGTCTCTTGATCCCATTCATGTCACAAAAATTTTAAAAATCTTTAGAGCAATACTCTCCTCCATGATCTGTTCTCAAACATTTGATTGTATTTCCTTTCTCATTCTCTACACGGGCTTTAAATCTCTTGAATGTATCAAGGGCTTCATCCTTAGTCTTCAAAAAATAAACCCAACACATGTGTGAGTAATCATCAATAAAAGTGATAAAATATGATGACTTATCCAAACTTTTGGTTTGCATAGGACCACAAATATCAGAATGAATAAGCTGAAGTGGGTAATGGGCCCTCCATGCATTTCCTTTTGGAAATGATTCTCTTGCATGCTTCCCTTTTGCACATCTTTCACAAATTTTGTTATGCTCTTCAACCTTAGGCAACCCAAGAACTAATGCATTTGATGTTAGAATCTTCAAACTATAAAAATTCAAATGACCATACCTGAGATGCCACAAGCAACTTTTATCCTCATAGGCCATATTCACAAGCTGATTGTCATTTTCAACAAACTTCAAGGGAAACATCCTATTCTTGGTCATAGGAACAACTGTAATCATTTTATTGCCCCGATTCTTATCATAGATAGTACATTTCTTATTTTCAAATACAACTCTATAATTCTTCTCACATAGCTGCCCAACACTCAATAAATTATGCTTCAATTTTGGAGTATAATAAATATCCTAAACACTTTTCATACCTTCCTTTGTCTAAACATCCATGGCTCCTTTGGCTATGACCTCTACTATATTATTATTTTCAAGAGTAATATTGGATTTATAGCCATCATCAAACTTTGAAAAAATATCCTTGTTACCAGACATATGGTTAGAGCACCCAGAATCCAAATATCAAACATCACTCATATTATTTTCAACTTTGCCATAACACAAGAATAAATTACCTGAGGAAGGATCCTCATCTTGTTGAGCATAATTTGCATTACTGTTACCTGATTTTAGCCTACACTCTTTCTCATAGTGTACATACCAATTGCAATAGTAACATTGAATGTTTCTTTTATCAAATCTACCTCGGCCTCTTCCTCCTTGAGCACCTCCTCTTCCTCTAGTTCCTCTTGAAAAGTTTTGATTTTGACCCCTTCCAGAACCTCTGTGGTTGTTATTGTTGCTACTAGCACCATCATTCTTTGAAATTTGCAATTGGGAAGCAAAAGCCTTCTCACTAATGCTGGTAGAAGTGTCCTTTATTCTATCCTCATGTGATATGAGAGATCCAACTAGCTCATCAAACTCCAAGGTGGCTAAATTTTTACTTTCTTCAATAATAATTGCTACAGTATTCAATTTTGAAGTTAGAGATCTCAATACCTTCTGTATCACATGCTCTTGGCTCATAGGTTCACCCAAAGTGGTCATTTTATGAACCACATCTTTGACTCTTACACAAAAATCACCCACATTCTCACTTTCCTTCATCTTCAAATTCTCATATTCTCTCTTCAAAGTTTGTAGTTTCACAACTTTGATCTAGTCATTGCCATGGTAAGCATCTTTTAGAGTCTTCCAAGCATCATTTGCTGTCTGTGCATCAACAATTCTGGGGAACAAGCTCTTCTCAAGAGCCATTTGAATATGAAATAGAGCCATTGCATTCTTCTTCTCAGCTTCTTTCTTCAATCTCTTCTCATTAGCTGTGAGATCTTCCCAATTCTCAGGTTCTTCATATCCTGATTCAATGATCTCCCAAAAATCTTTTCTTATCAAAAAAATCTTCATCTTGATTGACCAATATTGATAATCAACTCCATTAAATTTTGGAATTTGCAAATTATTTGTCATTTTCACAATCCTAAAGCTCTGATACCAAATGAAGATTTTACAAAAGAATAAAATTCTGAAAATAACTTTTATTGTAGCTCTCAATAAAAAATTATTACAAATGGCTGAATATATAAAATTCATAGCCATAAAAAAATAGAAAATAAAACTATATACACATGTATCTAGACAGTTTTATTTGTAAAAAATAAAACTAAAAAAACTAAAAAAAACTAAATTCTAAATATAAATATGCAAAACTTTGCACATTCCTTATTAGAAATAAAAACAATAAAACTAATTAAAAAACTCTCCAAAAAAATGCTTTTCCAGCTTTTCCAGCATCACTTATCCACACTTCCGGCAAACAAGAAATGCCGCATCCTTCCATTTCAAGACAGATTAAGCTGATGAAGCTTCCCAAGGTATTAGGTAGGCCGCAAAGTGAATGACAATAGCTGACATCTAGATAAGCCAATGATTGCAAACCTCCAATGCTGTCAGGTAGATTTGTGAGCTTATCATTGTGGTGAATTTCTAGTTTTTCCAGCTGAGATAATTTCCCAAAGCTATCGGGAAGTTTAGATAGATGCTGGCAATATGAGAGATTCAGTTTCTGCAGATTAGCAATTTCGCCAAAATCTTGAGGCAAAGAAGAAACACTGCATCCTTCCATGTCGAGATTAACTAAGCTTGTCCAGCTTCCCACCATATTAGGCAAGCTGTTCAATGAATGGCAATTATGCAGGTCCAACATCTGCAATGGTGTGTAGGACAACGTAGCAGGAAGACTCTTCAGAGATTCGCATCCCCTCAAAATAAGTACCTTAAGATTCCCCGGCCTCATCTATTCAAATATCATGACTTTTCCAAATTAAGAGAAATTTGATATCAATTATCTGCTTGATTATAGAATTTAAAGCGGGAAAAGAAAAAACATGTACTACTTACTGTTGGGTTTTCTTCTACTGTTTCCTCCCATAGATGAATGATCTGGCTATGGTCACTTCCAGAATAACAAGGTTTTGCAACTTCATTCCTTTGGGTAGCCGTTTTGATGAATAGTTTTTCAAGCTTAGCCACCTCAAATCCACGAAGCTGGGGAATTTGCCAAAAAAGTGCCCTTCTATGGTAACATCTGTAAGCCACAACAACTGCAAGTTGTACAGTGACTTGAACATTTCAGCCCTTAATGTCATCGGCTCCTTGGGCTCATACCTAAAATAACACACAAGCTTGGCCTTTTCCTACGGATCCAGTGGAATAATCAGAACAATTTTAGTTCCCTATTCTAAAATATACTGTCTAAGGCTCAAAAATAGAAAACAATCCAATGAAACACTCCAAAAATATAACAAGGTTTACAAGGAATTCCATACACTGGGTCTTCGTAAAACACTGTATGCATCATCCTTATCAAATAATCTTGTGCATTTACGGGGCTCTGTATGCATTTCATTTGACAAACTTCTTCCCTGATTGCTGAGGTAGCGATGCATTAGGAACTCGTTGCTAGGGCCCAAGCTTACCAAGGACTTTTGCACGAGATTTCTAAGAGATGCATGGGGACTCGGAATCATGAGCCCTTCCCAAAAGATCATACCAATTTCTCTCTTCTTCCATGTGAAAAAACAAGCAATATCTTGAAACATTTCCTTTTCTAAATGACCAAGGCTATCATAGGAGACTCTAAGTTTCTTTTGGAGATTTGGTTCACACCTTATCTTTCCCACCATTTCTTTCCATACATCTTTATCCTTTTCACCAACCAGAAGTCTCCCAAAGATTTGAAGAGCAAGAGGAAGGCCTTCACAGGCACTAATAATATCTATGCTCAGAGTTTGCAGCTCTTGATCTGGACAGCAGGAATTGGGAAATGCGTGAAAATTAAACAGTTGCATGGCATATTTGTGAGAAAGCCTTCGTACATCGCAGACTACATCAATGTTAGCCACTTTTAAAATTTGTTCATCTTGCGATGTAATGATCACATAGCTGCCTGCCCTGAAATCCCTATAATTTCCTGCAAGAGCTTCGAGCTGCTCAGAACTTTCAATGTCATCCAGGAGAAGCAGAACTTTCATACCCCTGAGACACTCTTGTAGCAGACCCTTTCCTTGATCGGCACAAGCCTCTCAACATCTTTCTCCCACACTTGGAACAAAAGAAAACACTTCAAACTGTGAGAATGGTAGTTCTTTGCAAACAATCTTTGCCAGAGTGGTTTTACCTATCCCACTCATACCATGTATGCCCACTTTCACCACCTCCTTCTGATGAACCGCTGGATTTATTAATCTCTTGAGATACTTCACAGACCCTTCCAAACCAAACCATTCTGGAATATCCATATACACTTTCTGTAGACTCATTGAATGTAAACTTTTTCGAACATCGTCCACAACACCTTTGATCAAATAGTCGTCACTGAAAGACAGAGAAGTTATATTAATGTCATACATAATAAATGGCAGCTATAAAAGCCCTCCCAAAGCAAAAACACAGTGAGGTGGAATCTTAACTGCCATTGTATTGATTGAAACACCAACCACAGAGATTAGAAACACTCTCCAACGCTTTTTTGTATTCATAAATTAACTCCGCAGATAATCCTTTCTGGCTTTCATGCTTCTTGAAGTACTCTCCATATTCACTTCCATCTCTGCACCTAAGAACATTAGGCAAAACATCATTAAACAGGGGACATATTTTAGCATCTGAATTAACCATTAGCCACACTTCTTTCAAGCACCATTGTGACTGCGCAAAATTCTTGGAGAAAATAGGAATGCAGATCCTGCTTTCCGTGATTCCTTTTTCCAAAGTAGTAGGGATCGCTCTTTTCTAAGCTTTCCTGATCTAAGAAAGTGGAAATGCCTCCTTCAACAAGAGCATCGTACAGTCGTCTCACAAATCCATGGCGGGTGTTGGGGCCCTGAAAGCATAAGAAAACATCAAATATTTTGTTATTGAAAATGAAAGAGGGCTCCGCTGAAGAGCAGGGCCTAGAGTGGGACATATTGTGCCTGCAATTTTTTTCCAAATGATGAACCCAATATTTTCTTTTGGAGGAAGATCTGAAATTCTATCCTACGCTGGACCCTATTTTGATATTTGGAGTTCACGGGATTAATAGTTTTGTACAACTTTTGTGTAGAAATTCTACAGAACTCTACATTTTTTGTGGTCACATCTAATTCCAGACCATTAAATATAATTTTTTGATTTGCAGAAATTTTATTAAGTAATGGCTAATGTATGATTTATGAAAGAGCGGGTGGATATGATTCATCTTTTACTAAGCACTATGATTCGACTACTGTTATTAAGCACGGTCACAAACAAATGTCACTGTAGCGTGACAATTCCTAGAGTACCTAAGTGAGGTCCACACAAGAAATTTACCTCAGATTTGCGTCGGCCAACTATTATTCGACATGAAACATGCGTCACATAATTCCAAACGCACAGATCAGAAGTGACCTAAGCTCAACACCTTGTAAATATATTATAATTGGGTGATATTTTCATAGGGAAGCTATATATGAGCTATTGTTATTCTCTATACAAAATGTTATGATTGCAAAAATATAAATCATATTAATTCAATGTGTTTTCATCAAAAAAAATTTCACAATTTTATAATATTGCGAAGAGGGATTATGAAGATGAGATTAGTAAAATCGTTTGAAAATCTGTTGTAATATGTAAAGTTGGGTTTTCGTACATATAATAGGGTGGTACAATTTTGTGTGGAGAGTAGCCACGTCCGTTGTATAAGTCTCTTTACAAGTATTTAATGTGGCAGTATACAACTATTGAATATTATGAGCATATGCTTATTTTGGTTCATTGGATGTGGATGAATATTTCAAATTTTTAGCTAGAAAATGCAAATATTAATAAAGAAAGAACTTACAATAAAAATGTACTTTAAGACATGTGTCTTGAAATAAAATTTAAAGTTCCACTACAGGTGCAACAAGACATTACAATGAGGAGCATTACTTCATGTTTTTTAGGTCTTATAAAAATAAAGGGTTAAAGTTGTGCACTTTTTTATAAGAATATTGTATAGGGTTCTATACATTCTATGGAGTGCATACATTGAATTTGTCTCTTCTAGTGTTTGGATGCTTGCACAAAGTTTTCTTTTTATATAAATATATGCAATATTGCTAAAATATTGAATTCTTAAGTTTACATGATGCATTTAATAATTTTGATTGAATATAATATATTGGTGGCAAAGTAGATAGGAAATTTTTAGAAACCTTATCTCTTCCCAAATGTCAAGGGTGTCAAACTTAGTAAAGAAGCCATACAATTATGATCAAGTTTGCACAACTAAGGACCACTTATTAAGGTAGCTAAAACCTCCTTCATTTGTATCCCTATTGAACTAAAGGGGTTTCTTTAAGGTGCCACAATATACATCATTATGAAGGTTACACCTACTCTAACAAAAACTATATGAACTTCATAGTGCATCCCTATCTTAGTTTTCACTTCATGGCTTTATATTGGTTTGGGATTGTACACACAAAAGTAGTGCACTTTTCTAAGTCATTACATCAAAGGAAATCCATGAAAGGGAAACCTTCAATAGCGACCTAGAGCTCTTTATGTATGGAGTTGCAAGATTATAAAATTGCTCTCAGCTAGAGCTAATAAACTTATGACCTTGCTAGTCAAACACACAATGAGAGATTCAAGTGAAGACAAGGGCAAGAATGCCAATATCCCCAAGAATCAAATGAAATGCAATGTAATGCAAGCTAATCCATGAAAACGCAAGCTAGAAATGAGAGATGCAAGCTAAGCTATGGAAATGAAAGTACAATCTAAACTATGAAATAGAAATAGCAAGTGTTACAATCCTTCCTATTAAACTAGATGAGTTTTTCTAAAGCATGAACGGAAATCTAAACTATGAAAGCATGAAAGCAAGCTAAGTGAAATGCAACAACAATGTCTTCAAATCTTGAACGCAAGAATGTCTTCAAAGAGCTTCAAATAACCTAGAAAACTTGTAGCATAACATTAGCATGAAAAAGAATGACCTAGAATGAGGAAGAGAGCTCTTCTTTTATAGGAAATGAGAAGAAATGGACCATGGAGATTAAGAGACAAAAGACTTAATCAATGGTGGAGCAATCCATGTGCACAAGTATCCTCCAATGAGAAAATAAGAGTTGACTTTTGTGTCCATATGAGACAAAAAGTGTTTTTTCCCTTTTTATAAAATAGGAATAATGCTTTATTTGTGCAACTTAGGATAAGAGGAAAAGTGGGGGCTTTTTATTTATTAAAAGGGGAGAAAATATTCCTTTTAAATAAATAAAGACTTTAGAATAAAATGGTTAGCCCAAGGCAAATAATCGAAAATGATAAAAAAGATTTGATCAAGGAAATTGATATAATTGACAGAATGCTGATTTCTGAAAACATTGATTCAGGGATTTGATAAATTGCTAAATGGGGGCCCAAAGTCTAGGCGACCATTTTAGGGTGCATACATTTGCCCCTCTTTGACTAATGTGTGATCATTCTAGGAACACATGTGGTCAAAGAAGAATTGAAATGTGAGATCAATTTGGGATCACAAAATAACTCAGATGTGTGTTTGACGGATGGAAACACATCAGGACAAGCATAAGCATAAGCTGAAAGACAAGACCAACAACATCACTGCTAGGTGCAAATCAAGCCTTAGACAAAACTATCACCGTCACTGCTAGGAAATAATCAAGTCTAAAAAATAGGAGATAAAAATTGAAAGACAAAATCACCATCGTCGTTGCTAGGTGATAATCAAGTCTAAAATAAGAATCTCAAGCTGAGCTGAATGATAAAGCTGAATCAAAGATTAAAGCTGATAGGTACTGCCCCCTCAGAATCAAAATTGAAATTAGGTAGAGGAGAACAGGAAATTGATAAACTTGATCAAAGCACTAGAAATCATAGTCGAAGAATAGGACAATAGGATAACCATCAAGCAGTGAAGACATGCCCCAGGTTGACTAGGTTTGACTGGGAAAGATATAGGATAAAAATTAAGTCAAAACTTAGAGAAATGAAGTGAGTGAAAATGAATGATAGACTAGGAGTTTGGAAGAGATGGGGGTGAAGAAAAGATGCCCCAACAAAGATCGAAGGATCAGGCCTCAAATGGTCAGTCAACTGCGCAGAAGAGGGGAAAATTTGAAAGGAAATTTTGACTATCAAGATTAACTTGGATTTCAATTTCAAGTCTGAAAATGGATCCAAGACGTTGAAATTAGCCAGGGGTGCAATTTTCATGCAATTCTGAGGAGTGTTGAAAATTAGGTCAAAAAGTCAAAATGCTATATAAGGGGCAAAAGTGTCATTTTCAAAATCATTTGTCATTTAGCCATTTGAGAATTTCGAGAGCTTAGAAAGAGAAAATGGCCCAGCAAGCACTGATTCCAATCCACAGGCATCGCTTTGAGCATGGTCGGTTGCACAACTGGCCTCCACACTATGCTGCCCCAGTGAGTTTTCAGAAAAACTTCACTTTTTTGAGTCATTAATGAGCATTTAAGATATTTAGCACATATTTTTTCAAAAAATTTTAAATTTAAAAATCTTAATTTTAAGAACCGAGTGATATATCGCGCGATACTTTAGAAGTATCATGCCCTTTAGAGAGAAACATCGCGTGATACTTCATGGGTCCCAAATGTATCACATCTGCATAGACACCAGTATCGCATGATAACTGGCAAACTATCATGCGATACCTGGTGAAGTATTGCACAATCAAAGGTATATCACACTACTATAGGGAGAAGTATTGCACGATACTTGTTCCAAAAGCAGTATCGCCCAAGTTAAAAATTTGATATTTTTAAGTATTTTTGAGCAAAAATGACATGGGTCTAGATAATTTTACGTTGTATATGTCTTGTACTGATTTTTAGACATTCATCATGATATATACTGACATCTGGCTTGGTTTAATGGTTTGCAAGAGCACTTTTCAATGTTACTCATCAAAGTGCCGAAGGTGGTGGGATTGAGATACATCCGAGATCTAGATGATCCAGGTGAGGCTGATATCTGAGTGATGGGATTTCGATACTTGTTGCAGTTCTCATATATCTGAGCTGATCATGGTTTACTGATAGCCTTGGCTAAGCGATGACACAGTGAGCATAACACCTTTCACTTGCCCACTGGAGAGGCATCCATCACAATAGAGGATGTCTATAGGATTCTCAGAGTACCATGGCATGGTGAGCTTGTAAGTATAATCATGCTTAAAGATATAATCATTTAAGTGTAATGTTTCCATATGATGAAAACTAATATGACTGTTTGCTGGCATAGGTATATTATGATCAGGACACCACTGAGGGCCGACATGCTATCCAAGGCATGTTTCAGGATGCCACTATCATTGACAGACATGTTAGTTGGGAGCGACTGATGGACGATTTTGGCAGAGACTTCCCAGTGTTGTGCATTGTTTCTTCCATCATCTGACAGGCCCTGATGACTGATCACAGTTAGAAGGGATTCCCTCTCAGATGGGGCAGACTATTGGTTGACTTGGTAGGCAGACCTCAGCGCATGGCATGGGGACTTGCCATACTTGCAGAGATGTATCATGAGTTACATGAGATCATCTATAGGGATGGCTGGAAATGGGCTTACGGTGCCATCCTAGCACAGGTGTGGGCTTGGGAGCACATCACTATGGTGCACCCCAGGGTTCAGCCGAGAGAGTGAAGATATCCATACATATACAGGTATGGAAGATTTATATCATATTCCCATACTAGGGATGTGACATACTACCGACAGATCTTGGATGAGATGACCTCCTTCACATGGAGGCCATACAAAGAGGTTGAGTCTTGGGGTGATGTAGAGAATGAGCTGAGCTACATGCTATGCAGTTGGCCATTAGTAGGATGACATGTAGAGATAGTTGAGAGATTCTGCATCACTCAGGTATGGAAACAGTTCGGGTGACAGCAGTGGGTCTCGGCAGAGACCACCACTTATGCGAGGTCTAGGGACGAGGAGGGACATGGGTGGCTACCCATGTTAGACCATCAGTTGGCCATTGTAGAGATAAATGGCATCAGGAGGGAGCCTTGGGAGTACCTTCCCGATATGGCTGATGCAGGATTTGATGCAGCATACAGGGCTGAGCGACGGAGGGCACCATTCCCTCATTTCACAGTACCTGATGCCCCGATAGCAGTTCAAGGTGGGGATGGGGATGATGGGGGAGATGGAGGAGATGGAGGGAGAGGGGGAGGGAGAGGGATGGAGAGAGGTGAGGGCTCTAGATCAGGTGGCTGAAAATGGTCACGGGAATGGAGATCGGTGACTCCTGAGGATGAGGCAAGACTAGCTCGTCAACAAGCAGAGGTACAACAAGATCAGCCTACGGGAGGAGAGGACTTGAGAGCCAGGATATAGGCTTTGGAGGCTAAGATATAGTAGCTCAGGATCACCATAGCAGTTAGAGAGTAGCAGCTCACTAATCAACAGGCAGAGACAGAAAGGTGGGAGAGAGCCCTACAGGTTGCCCTTGCAAAGAGACAAAGAGAGGCAGCGCGAGCTACATATTACCATGGTCTCTACATACAGGTAGTACCAGTGGGTCAAAGGGCTCCTTCCTACTCAGTAGTAGTGGGCATATCGGATGTGGTACCAAATGCGGCACCACCTCCTCCACCACCAGGACCTTGGGACGGTGGTAGCGAGTCCTAAGTTTAGGGCTTAGGTTTAGATGTTTTGGACATATCATGAGACTTTGTGATCCAGATTTTGGGATCTTATATTGTATATTATATGATGACATTGTTATGTATATGATATTACTAGATGTTCGATATATCTTGTGTTTATGTCTCACTTGTGATGGATGTATTAGTTTATGTATTGTCTTGTAATTTTTCTCAAAATGTATGTTATAAATGCTCATGTATATTCTCTCTCATAGATGTATGGTTGATTCTCATGTGTATGATATAGACTCATGTTTCTGAAAATGACATTTTTGAGATATAGATATGATGATATGATTAACCCCTTGTGATGACAGGAATAGGTTGTGATGAAAGATAAGGAGCGAAAGACATGATCAAGAAAAGGGAAGATGAGTGCAGTTGACCGACAGGTTCATGTAAGATGAAAAGGAGAGCTCTCTCCATATGCAAGATGCAAAACTAATCTAACATGACCCTAAAAATGCAAGCTACTATGAAAAGTGGTTGACTTGCAAGGTCACAATGCTTATAGACATCTAATTATCATCACCGAGCTTTTATTGGTAGCGTCATAAGATCATACAATACACACTAGTATGACTATGTGAATATGAATATGATCTATATCAGATAGAGATGTGGGAATCCCACCTAGGCATCGAAGACATGTAGGTCAAGATGACTAGTGCACTGAGATTACCTAAGTTTACTAAAGTGATATTATGCTTGCATCAGGACATAAGAAGGTCAAGATGGCTATAAGCATGCACTCGTAAAATAATCAAGGATAATACCTTGTCAATCCCTAGTGTCAAGTAGGACCAGCATAAATGCTCATGACAATTAGGATCAATGAAATATACCCACAAGAAGGTAAAGAAATAAAACATGTTCTCATACCCTCAGTCTTCTAGCTATGCATTATCGAAAACTTCTCAGGGAGAGACCACTCATTAAAGAAATTCTCATAGACAACACACAAAGAAAAATAAAGTCAACATATCTCAATCGAGTTGATTGTTTAAGTGCATGTGTGTTGGTCATAGAGTCAAACTTTGAGTATCAAATTTGCTAATGAGTGATATCACATCATACTTAGACTGGTGGGTAAGACATCTGATCAGTGTTGAGAAACACTCGACGCTAGGGTAGTGTTGAAAAACATAGTTTGGGTGGTGTTGAAAAACACCTATTTGCAAGATGTCCCAAAGACCAATGCATCCTAGAGACCAAAGCCAAAATAGTTGTGCCCCCTAGACAAAGATAAAGACCAATTCCAAACCAAGGCAACAAGGTCAAGGCATGATGGAGAAAGGCTAAGTGTCGAGGATGCATGCTAAGAAACAAGGGTGCAAAGGCCTCAAGTAGCGCCTATTTCTAGGTTTTCATCACTTGGAGATTTTTTTAATTTTTCAATTTTTTTGTATTTTTTCTACCAAGGTGCCTGTTTCCAGGTTTTCACCAAGACACTTTTCTATTTTTTTGAATTTTTTGAATTTTTTTTTTTTTTTGTATTTTTGTATTTTTTTAGGACTTTATATGCTTTTTAGGATTTTTTCAGCATCATATATGAATTTTTTTTAGAATTTTTTCAAGATCAATAAATATGTACAAAGGATGCCCCCAAACAGTGCTGGTAGTTCCCTTTGATCTTCAACTTGTAGATTTATACTTTGATGGATAACTTTAATATAACTTTGACTCTATCACCACTCCAAAGTCTACAAGGAAGAGAGCCAATTAACAAGGATCAAAGAGATCCTCCTACACTTTGAGCCAAGATGCTTAGGTGGGTGTACCCTTGATTCACTTCTTGAAAGGAATCACTAACTAATAGACAACTATACCCCTTACCAATTGATTAAAGATTTTATCATTTAAATGTGTGTGTGATTGATGATGATGGACTACCTCTAGAGAAGGGATCAGTGCCTTAACTAGAGCATAGAGTCACCTAATAGCATACATCAACAGAAAACCCTAACTCAAACACACTTGAATTTAGGATAAGTGCTTTTCCTATTATCCTTCTCACTCACATATCAGGACATCAAATCCTTATCTAGCCATGAACTCACTAAAACTACCTGAAAGACTTTAATCCTAACTTTGTCAGGAACTCAAAGATAATCTCAAAATACTCTTTGTTTACCATATGATAACCCACTTTGTGAAATTAACATAGATGAGCTCAAGAACAAAATAAGAAGAAATACACAAACATGAGATTGGAATTCAAATGTATTCTCATTAAAATTTGCAGAATCAATACATTATCAAACAACAAAATGCCAGAGAAAGAGACCCAAAATCTAGGCTCTCCTTGCTCAGTATAATACCATCAACAACCAGGGACCAAAAGAAAGTTTTGGAACCCTTACAAAATCAAAAAAGACACCACTTATACCCCTAGTCATCTTGGAAACCTAAAATAGGTTGCAACAAGCTACAGATGACTAGGGTTAGGGTTTCAACCACCCAATCCACTGAAAACAATCAAAAATTTAAATACAGGGGAAGAAACCCAGGCAACCAGGAGAAAACAAATCTCAAAGTGATCCTCAATCATGACAATACCACTGAGAAAGTACTGAGAATCATGAAAATGCCCAATTTGTCAACCTACTTAGCCACCTACAACACGCCTTGAGCACAAAAAACATAGTACAAACCCCTGCAAATGATCATGGCACACCTTGGACCACACTACAATAGAAAACAAATCATCTCTTACTAGCTCCAGTCACTTCTGCATTCAATTTTGGTCCTTCTGGTCACAGGAAACCCCTCAGAAATTTGAATTTGAAATTAAATGGCTAGTTTCATAGCGCCAGCAGTGAATCGGCGGTCAACATTTGAATCTGGATCACTTTATGTCGTGATCGTCTGATCCTTTTATTTCATAGGCCTTTTGTCTTAACTCAATAGATATCCTTGGGTTAACTCCTAGCAAAATGCGACAAGGCATTTCTTATTCATGAAGCGAAAACACTAACCCACCTTTAACTCTGCGACTTAGCAAATAAAGGAAACCCAACTCATCCTAGCTACATCTAGCCAACTGGTGACTGAAGAGTTTCGCCAGTTTGGAGAACACTTTTTACCTCCACCAATTCATTCAGCGACAATGCAAATGCTTGTTCACCAAATCGCCAAAACATTTAGAGTACTTCCACCTTTCCATGCGAATAAGCAAAACCTTGGAACATTTATCAGGACCACTAAAACTTTGTCCAAACCGCGAAAAAGACTAAGAAACTTACTAGGCCCGCATCAAGAAAATTGACGGTTGTCTCATCTTCACATAGACCTTCAAGATTCCTCTAGATCATAAGACAACCATCGGATGAAGAATCTTACCCTGCCTTGACAACCCTCTGACACTGAAAGAGATCAATGGCTATCTTAAGTTCACATGTGTTAGAAAAAACCCATTAGATTACACGCCGACCGTCGATGCTCTGCAAGTGTCAGAACCCACTGAACCTTGAAAAACTTGGCCCCACTGATAGCATATCCAGTCATTACTACATGGACCAATCAAATACCACCAAATCAACACACCTGGCATGTGGACCCACTGCACATTATCCCCTCTAAAAGAGGTAGAATCAACGGTTGGTGCATGATCTTAAATCTCTGATAGATCCCATAAGATCATGCACCCGTCATTGATTTTTTGACAATGTCAAAACCCTCTGACAAGCATGAAACTCAGGTCCCACTGACAACTACCACCGAACTAATACATGGACCAATGAGAAGCCACCATTTGTACCTACATGTCACCTTGGACCCATAGTTGAAGTGCCTTGTCATAAAGAGAATCAACGACCATCGTAAGATCGCATAGCTCTTACACATCTCACGAGAACATGCACCCACCGTTAGATCAAGATGGTGTCAGAGTCAGGCCTAGGAAAGAATGAAGTCAAAACATAGGAAATATTAATCACCGAGACTTAGGAAAATAAATCAAGGGGGCCTAACATAAAACCCTAGTCGCATGATCGCATAGCATGAAAAAGGTTCACACGATCATGCGACAAAGAGGTTAACAATTTAGCACATGCGTTTAAAGGTTTTTAAGTGGCCTGAAAAAGTAACTTTAAAATAGAATAGGGTCAGGGAATTACAAAGGGTTTTTTAACACAACGGCTAGATTTTTGAAATTTTACCAAGGGTTTAAGGCCAGAGACCTAAAAACAACTGCAGAGCCCAGGGGGGAAATGCTACAACCATAAAATTTTTTGCATGTGCTAACAGTGGCTCTATTTGGGGATGTATGCCTCTTGTAGGCATAGCAAGGATCTAGAATCACTAGTTAAAGCAGACCATCCCACTGGAAAAACTGACAATAGGGAGCAACATGACCAAAACCCTATAGACCAGGACAAAACAAGATAGGGGCAAGCAACTTTACAGAATTTACAAAATGTACAGACCTAACTACTATTCATGGAAAATAGAATACCTTCAATAGAAGTATTTTTTCAAGAATTATCCATGAACAGGCAATTCTTGAACATTACCATTCAGTTCCTTGACAATGTATGAATCTTGGCCCCATTTTTCATGAATTAGGTATGGCCCTAGCCAGAGTGGATCAAATTTACCATGTTTTCCTTTATCTTCCAGTTTGGCATTCCAAATTAACACCAAATCACCAGGTTCAAACCTTCTATCAACAGTCTTCTTATCATACAAATTCTTAACTCACAACTGCAATTTGGCATTTCTTGCAACTTATTCTCTTCTAGTCTCATCCAACCTAATGAGATCCTCAATTCTCAACTGCATCTCATCATCTGTATCATCAACATATAATTGAACAATTTTATACATTTCCAATAAGCTATTTTGAGGCATTCTTGCATGTATTCCATATACTAGGTCAAATGGTGCACAACCAATTGCCCTCTTCACAGTTACCCTATCAGCCCATACAGCTAATGGTAGTTTTGAATTCCATGCCTTCTTATTCTTTTCAAAAATCCTCTTGAGGATCTTAATCAAACTCTTATTAGTAGATTCTGCTTGACCATTTCCTTGTGGATGATAAGGTGAGGAATAAGAAACCTAAATTCCTAAACCTTTGCAAAAGTCCTTATATTCAGCAAACCTGAAGCACATGGCATTATCACTATCCTCTCAGGGAAACCAAACCTTGTGACAATATTGTTCAACAAGAAATCAGTTACCACCTTACTCATTGAATTTCTTGTAGGTATAGCCTCTACCCACTTTGTAAAGTAATCAGTGGCAACTAAGATCCATGAGTGTCCTCCACTTGACTTGTTTTCTATCTCCCCAATGAAATCAATTCCCCATTGTTGGAAAGGAGCATGTACTTCTACTAGTTTTAATGACATGTTACCTACAAATTTAAGCTTACCAGAGAACCTTTGACAAGCATCACACCTCCTTACCAACTGTTCTGCATCCTTGAAGATTGTGGGCCACCAAAATCCTGCTCTCAAGATTTTTTGTGTAGTTGTTTTACCCATATAATGCCCACCACAAAATCCCTCATGCATTTCTTTTAACAACTTGTTAGCCTGATCCTCATCAACACATTTCAAAAGTATGCAATCTAAATTATTTTTATACAATTTACATTACATAATTACATACTTGATGGCCTATAATTTCAATGTCCTCTTCTTGTTGTCATCCATGTTTGCTGGACATTTCATGTTTCTCAAGTAATAGATGATATCTTGATACCGGATACAATCATCCATGTCACATGTATAATCAATTTCAGCTTGATTTATCTGATTTTCATCAAGATTGGATTGATCCATCAGTTTTGCCAATCCTTGTCCTCTAACCAATTTAGTAATTTGGATATCAATGTTGAATTCTTGGATCCTATTGATCCATCTGCATCTCCTTCCAGACACCTCCTACTGTGAAAATATATCCTTGACTGTTGCACTTGGCACAAAAGCAATCACAACTACCCCCATCAAGTAACACCTAAAAGCCTTGACTACTTTCACAAGTGCATATGCTTGTTTCTCATTTATGTCATACTTCAATTCAGCAGCCTGCAAAGATTTACTGAAAAATGTAATAGGCTACTCAAAACCATCCTTATTCTTTTGTAACAAAACTGCAGCAATAGTGTGAAAAGATGAAAAAGAGAAAATATGCATTGGGACATTATAATCAGGTGCCTTAAGCACTAGTGCATCTTTGATAGCCTGCTTGATATTCTTGAAAGCTTCATCAGGCTCACCCTTCTAATTGATTGCAGATCCCTTCTTCATCATCTTAGAAATAGGTCTAGTGACCTCAACAAAGTTTGTTACAAACCTCCTTAAGAAATTGACCTGGCCAAAGAAGGACTGAATTCCTTTAACATTCTTTGGTCTTTGAATCTTATCAATAGCTGCTACCCTCTCAGGGTCAATTCTCACTCCTTGCTTCCCAACTAAGTGGCCAAGCAACTTACCTTTAGTGACACCAAATGCACATTTCCTTAGGTTTAATGAAATGCCATATTCCAAAGCCCTTGCAAATATTTTCTCTAAATGAGTATAGTGGTCTTCTTCCTTCTTGGAATAGGTAGTTAAATCATCTTGATAAACAACAAGAAAATCATTGATAAAATCTGCAAAAGCAACATCCATTGCTCTCTGAAAAGTAGCACTAGCATTTGTGAGACCAAAAGGCATTCTCACATAAACATATGTCCCCCAAGGTGTTGTAAGAGATGTCTTGAATTATTCTGATTCTTTTATAATCACCTGATTGTAACCAGAGAAACCATCCATCATAGACATCAATTCAGATCTGATTACTCTCTGCAATATTGCTTCCATATTGGACAGACAATAGTTATCCTTTAATGAGCTGATATTCAAATTCCTGAAGTCCACACAAAGCCTGATGTCTCTATTTTTCTTTCTCATAGGAACAAGGTTTGAAACCCAAGAAGAGTGCCTTATAGGCTTGATAATTCCAGCATCTCTTAGCTTCATTAACTCTTCTTGCATCTTGGGTGCCAAAGTGGGATTTATAGGCCTTTGTTTTTGCTGGAAAGGTTTAACATCTTCTTTCAAAGGAATGATATGTTGAAACAAGTCTTCTCTATAAACCTTTAGGTCATCATATGACCATGAAAAAACATGCCTAAATTTTTTCAATAACTCAATCAAAGATTTTCTCACATTGTGAGACATGTCCCTACCAATGTATACCTTCTTAGGTGCCTCATGTGTTCCAAGATTTATCTCCTCTAGATCAGCATGATCCTCTCTTTTGATATTCTTTTGAACTCTATCCTAGTTAGCAAAGACAATTTCCAAAACAACAAGCCCCTTGGGCATCTTGTTAGTTCTAAGCTGAATAACTTCATTGCCAAAGAAAACCTCCTTTCCTTCTACTGACTCAACCAAGGCTGAACAATTAGATTCCTGACCATGACACTGATCTTCACAATTCATAAACTTCAAGATATCATTATCATCATCAAAAACTTGCAAATTTTCAATATTGTCTGGTACACTAGGCCTAGCCTGAATTTCAACTTTAGAGATACCAGTAAATGTAATATCACTGGGATTGATTGCAATATTGGCTAACAAATCAGCCATCTTATTGTTACTCCTATCCTTCCACTCAATATTGAAGGCATCAAAATGTTTAATCAAATCCCAAACTGCATTCCTATATTGTTTTAACCTTTTGTTCTTGGAAGCATATACTAACCTGACTTGGGACACCACCAACTTAGAATCACCAACAACACTTAAGCACTTAATACCATGTTTTTGTGCCAACCTCAGTCCTAACAACAATGCCTCATATACTACTATATTGTTGGTACAAAAGAAATTTAATGTAAAAGAAAATTTGTACGTGTTTCCATTAGGAGAAATAAGTAAAATACCTGCTCCTGCTCCATCCTTTCAATTTGCACCATCAAAGTACATTACCCACAAATCACCCTTCATAGAATTAACACTTACCTCAACAAAGATAGGTGACAAAATAGGTTCCTTCTCAAGTATAGGGATCTCTACCCTAAAAGCATTAATATCAGTATCCACAAAACATGTAATTTCATTATCAATACTTCTCTCAATTATGTGGCATACTCTTGGTTCTCGCTCAATCTTGACAAACCAATAATCAATCTTGAAAGTGGAATAGGAAAAATCACACTGTAAACTTCCACCCATGGCAGCACTCCACCTTCTATATAGCAGCATCCCATAATGAGGAGGGATGTCCACCACCAAAACACTCATTGTTAACTCTTTCTCTAGATATGCTGCCAGCCTATATGGCATTGCATTGATAGTCCCAATGACTAGTACCTCCCTCTGATCCATTACACAACATCTACCTTGAACTCTATCAACTTTAAGGCCCAACTTCTCCATGATTTTGAAAGGCATGACAGTATTAGAGGCACCACTATCAATCATACAATTTTTTAGTTTCATTCCATTCACAAGGACACTTAAAAAGAATGGATCAATGTTTTCAAGGCTAGCATTGACAGAACTATCCAAATATATAGGAGGAATTTGAGATACAATTTCCTGAGCAGCAACTCCTCTCAAAGCTTTATCCTGAGATCCATTGCATGCAACATCATTATTGTGAACATTATCTACCCATGCAATAGCTCTGTCTTTGTGTTCAGGGATCCTCAACAATTCTGACAATGGAACCTTAACTGTAATTTGGGACAATACAGCTAACATATCAACAGGAGCAGAATGAGGAATCTCAATCTGCATTGCCTTAGTATCCTTTTTCTTATCTGATACATTAGGTGTATTGGCCACCCTCATTTTTTCAATCTTAGCCATTGTGTTAACTGGCTTCTCAATCTCACTAGAAAATCTTTCAACTCCAACTCCCTTAGGCTCACAATTCTTACCTTTTACATTCTTGAATTTCACCATGTGATCACCTTTTGATTTGTTCTCATTAGGCTCTCTAGAGTTGGTACTCTTTATAAACATTCCTGCAGCTTTTCCATTTGTATCCCTTGCCACCATGCCCCTAGTTTTCACTTGGGAAATCATTTCTGCAGTAATCCTATCCATCTCTTCTCTAGAAGGCCTTCTTAAATTTACTGGCTCAGAAGAAGATTTCATGTTACATGTCTTCTTATCAATGTCTTCACTATCAAAAAAAACCTCTTGATGAAAAAGGGCCTGAGTGTGTCTCTTAAAATTTAAATCTACTTCTTCATCAAAATCAAAATCATCTTCATATCCTAGATATGAAGTAGTCATGTTGCATTCAACATCATCTTGATCTTCTTCTTGATCTATCTCCTCATTGCCACAATCTTGATTTGCAGCCATAGAGTGTGCAACCACACAATGCTCTGCAGAATGAGGGTACTAGCATGCAACACACCAAGGTATGTCCTCCATGACATTTATTGAAGTTTTTTGTAGAGGGTCAGGGACACCTCTATCATTGTTTCCTCTTGCAACAAGGATCACAAGCTTGCCATCCTTCCATTGGGTCTTGTAGGGGTAGTTCTACAATCTATTCTGCTTATTGAAATTGTTGTTGAACTGAGGCCTCTCATTGGTAGGAGCACTGATGTTCCTATTTGCAGGTGCCTTCAAATCCTTCAATGCATTGAGCACCTTATCCAATTTATCTTCTTCTTTCCTCCTAGTTCCAACATTCCTATCATTTTATTTTTTGTATTTCTTGTCCCCAAACAACTTATGGTAATCTCTCTTCCCACCCAACTTCCCTGATATCTTCATATTGTTCTCAATATTGACAACAATCCTAAAAGAATCTCTAAGGTTTCTTGGTTCTTTGTCCCTCAACAAGTATCCCATTTTTCCATCAAATGCATTGAAGTATGTAGTTAGACAAACATTGTCATCTAACTGCATAACTTGAAACAACTTATGCATGCCCTTCTGAAATCTCATGTTGAATTTAGCTGCAGACTCATTCTGATTTTTCCTTATGGTATTGAATTCATTCAACATGAAACTAGCATTAGGCCTGTCACCATACTTCTCTTTAAAACATCTCTCAAAGGAGTCCCAAGTATCAATACATTTATCAGAAAGTCTCTTAAACCAATCTCTAGCATCTTCTATTAGAGATTGAACAAATAATTTCATGACTACATCCTCATGACTACCTCATAATCATTAAGCATATCAACAAATAGCCTAAGATGCTCCTCACAACTAATAGCATTATTACCAGCAAACTTAGGTACCTTATCTCTTATATCATTTGGAAAAGAATTTGGGTAGCTTGGTATCCCATCAAAACTAATTTGCCTATAGCCCTCTAGTTGCATAGGTCTTCTTTGAAATCCTAAACTAGTGTTCCCACTAGAATTATTATTTTTATCTACATTCCCACCCACTTGCACATTTGACTGTCTATTAGGATCAACAAATGATTTGGTAGATACATTAAGAATTAGATTACTAGTAGTAGCATTTCTATGTGGAACAGTAGTGTTCATAGATGGCATACCTAGTTCAGTAGCAGAAGGGCCATGAACATTAGCTGATGAAGCCTTCAAGAACTAGATCTTTCTTCTTTTCTCTACAATAACAACATCAACTTCAGCTCTTTCCAACTCTTGAGAAAGAGCTTCATCCTCTCTTCTTTTTCTTTCTATCTCTATCTCCCTATTTGACTCAGGTGGTGGGATCCCTAGTATTGTCACTGGTTTGCTTATTTGAACACCCACCATCTTCTATTTTCCTTTTTCATTAATAACTATGGTAGGCCTAGTGATCTCATGTCCATTCTTACCCTTAGGCAAAGGAGAATAACTTTGCACTTGTCTGATCACAGGGCCCTCTTCATCAAACTCATGGTCTTACAACAAGTGTTCCTGCTCACTTCTTAGAACTTCCAGATCACCAAAAACATCATGCTACAACATCTTAGGAGTAGAAGCAAGCATCTTGCTTCTCTCCTTCATTTCATTAATATTTCTAAGGAGAGACTGCCATTCTATTAGAGCATTCACCTTTTCAACCTCTCTCTCCTCTTGTAACCTCTTATGTATGGCATCCTTCTCTACCAATTGCAACCTAAGTGCATTTAGGTCATGTGGATATATCATAATGTCATCAAAACCTGATGACACATCCATATCAGTGAGATTTTGATATGGTAAATGGACTTGTCATGGTCTCATGGGCTCCCTTCTAAAATCCTCATCAAGATCTAAATCAATCTCAAAACCCATCTCTCTAGCTTGTTCATCCTGACCTACAAGCAATGAACCCTTGTCTTGAAATATAGCCTCTGGGGTACCATAAAATTTATCTTTAGAGCGACCACCATCTGCTCTAGAAACTCTATCTTTTGAACATTCCTCACTTAAGGAAACATGTGGTGCTCTACCTCTGGTATTTCTTTGTTCTCTTATGGGAGCACTAGTAGACTCACCATTTCTCCTTATCCAACTCTTCTTCTCTTGTCTAGGTAATTGTTCCAGAGTGACCTCCGGATTCTTTCTGACAAAGGACCTAGTATTCCTTCTGTTGCCCCACTTTTCACCCCATAACCATGCTGTTAAAGTGGAAGATCTTGAAGTCATAGTCATGTTTGGTTTGGTTAGTGTCTAGGTCTAAGTCCTTCATAGGTAGGCTATCCTTGTTGGGTTTCCTTTTCTCTTTCCCTCTCATTTATAAGCTGGGTGGGTTGGTTCAAAGTGTTTTCATGATTGGGTAAGTGATAGTTCCTAACCCAACAAGGATGTCATGTTTTCATTAATGATCTTCTCAGATGAAGGATGATTGTGAAGCTGTGATCTCCACGCATATACTAGGGATTGTAATACCCCAAAAATGGGCTATAAGTTCATTAATATCCTACATCTTCAATTCGAACGAAATCGACATCGAAGTCCTAATCTAAGGCACATCTAAACATCATCGAATCATAATTGATTATCTTCAATTCTACATCGAGGAATATTCCTAGTAGTATTCCTAATCATCATAATTATCTTTAATTTTATAATTATTTGGCAATAAATCACATTTATCCTAAAGTTTGATTAATTGAATATTTTCATATTTAATTAATTAGATTTAATATTTGCCACTTAATTGTTTAATTAAATTTAATTCTATCTATTATTAATTATATTATTTAATTTTGACAATAAATCCAATATCCTATGAATAATTGATTAAATTCTTGTTTAATTAATTAAAGCAAGTTGTCATTATTTAATAATATAGTTTTTAATAAAAGTTTGATTAAATAATTGATTAACCCATAAATCAATTGTTTTATTTTTAAAAGCAGTTAAGTTGGAAATAAATCACTTTATTATTAAATTAATTCATAAATAAAACATGCACAATCATAAAAGCAGACAACTATCAATTATCAATTAAAGCTAAACTCTATTTTGAGTTAAAACTTAGCTTTTGCATATTTTTGTGAGTTAATTATCTTTTATTTAAAAATAACTCAAAAATCAAGTTGAGTTATTTGAGTGATTTATGGATTTTTCCCATGCACCTCCAAAGCCCTAGATTTCTATAAATTAAGGCTTTAGCTCTTCACAAATCATCTCATATTTTGCACAATCACGCTGGAGAATTGGAATTGAAGAATCAAAGCTCTTGCGAATCGGCATTTTTGTGAGATCATTCTTATTTTTGCATTCATATTTCATATCATTGTTAGATTAGCATTGCATATCAATTTTCAATAGCATTCATAGCATATCAATTTCATATTAGCATTCATATCATATCAATTTATCATTCTTATTGCATAGAAAAATTAAAAAAAATAGCTCAATTGCATTTATTTCATATCCATCTTTTGCATTCAAATCCTTCATTTAGGTGTCGTCTAGGTCACTGATCTCGATAATAATCTGAGAACATTAATCTCGCACCTATTAGAAGGCAGTAAATCGCTTGGTTAGATAGCTTTCAATTTTGCATGATTTTGATTATCACTAACCTCTAATGTTTTACTGAGTGTTGTATCTATAGATCAGGTATAATTTTCACACACACATTTCTGGCGCCCACCGTGGGGCAACCCACCTTTGCATGCTGGTTTTGATTTTTTTGGGAGCTAAAACCCTAAAGTTTCAAAGATTTAATTTTATCTCCCAAATGGCTTGGAATTTTGGTCTGAAATGGTTTTTACAGGTTGGTGATATGTCATGGAAGCTACAGTAAAAAATTTAGAATTTTCTGAGATGCTTTGAATTTTTAATAATTTTTTCTTGAAATTCCAGAAAAAATTAATATCTGATGCAAATCAGCATATTTTTCAAAAAAAATTATATTTTCGGAAAGCCCTTTAAATTATACAAGGGGTCCATTCTTTGTGTTTTAAATTTGGACATGATATCATAGCTCAAATAGTCAATTTACAAAAACTGGTCTGTTTTGATAAAATGGGTCTCTAGGGCACAAATGAAGAGATTTTTCCAAAATTTTTGCTTTTTTGGAAAGCTCTCTATTTTTTAGCAGGGATCTCTATTCTGAATTTCTATTTTTGTGGCCAAAATAATATCAAAAAAATTAGATCTTGTTGACTAGGTCAAATGCAGCAAAAAAAATAAAATTTTGTGATGGGTATGCACTTATTTTTTTACATGGTCCAATGAATGATATGAGTTTTAATTTGGGTTAATTGCTAGTTATTATTACTAATAATAATTGATTTTTAGAGCTAACCCTATGGTTTTCATAAGTTGAATATATTTTGCATATCTTGTTTGCTTGTTTGCTTGTTGGAGAGTTCGTCACTTGCTTGCATGGAAAAGCTCAACAAAAATTGCTAAAAATCAAGTAAAATCTACTAAGCGCATTGCAAGGATCCTAGGTATTCTCCTTCATCTAATAATATTTTTATTTGGGACTTAAAATAAATCTCTTATGTGTCAAGCTTGTGTGCATCTTTTCATGCTTTTGATCTATTTCTACACACTTGCATAATTGATACTAGGTTGTGAACCCTTAAGGATTCATTAAGTAGTCTTAGAATACTTGTGATTGATCTTGATTGCTATCTTGGGTTATTGGACTCGCTAATCCGCCAGCCCCTCATTTCTGCCCCGTGGTTGCAATCTCAGCGCCATAAAGGGGAGGGGTCAACAGGACAGAAGCGTTAAATGTTCCACTTGGAAACCCTTTTGTGCTTTTAGGAACTCACTTGTTTTCTAAGTTGGGGACTCATTTTTAGCTTGTGTGAGGTGTTAAGTGTTCCACCTTGTGGACTCATCTCATATTCACTTTAAGCATTAAGTGTTCCTCTTTCTACTTTTTGGGTACTTTTGGTAGATTTACTTTCGGGAATACATCTGTGCTCACATAGTAATTAGGCCCTATGAACACTATTTGTGATTCTTGAGAGATTGGATTCCCAGTGAAATCTTTCTTGATGACAGAATCCTTGTAGGTAGGGAGGATACTTAGTGCGTTTCACATTCAGCTTGGTTAGTGCGTCTTTTCTTATTGATCGACACATTCTCTCTCCGGAGAGGTTGATAGATCACGTGGGGTTGATATCACGAGCTTTGGTGAACCAAAATTGGTTAGTGTGTCTTCTCTTATTGATTGATACATTCTCTCCCCGGAGAGGTTGATAGATCACGTGGAGTTGATATCACAGACCTTGGTGGAACAAAACTTTGTCTTAGCGTGTCGGATTAATCTGCTTGCTTTGTTTGGGTTAAAAGTGAAGAGGTGTCAAAACCTTGAATCTGGAGCCAAGTCCCCTTGTGGTATACTATTGTGAGTCATCTTTAGAGAGGGTTAACCGTAGCGGACAATCCCTTCACAGGGCAAACTGCGTTGACGGAACCTCAAGCGGTAATAGCCATTTTCACCATGGTAGTGACAGCCGCTATATAAATGTCCTTGTGGAAGAAATCTCCATGGGTATGGTTCATTGTTGGGTTGTCAGATCTCCCTAGCATCTCTTGAAGATTAAGTTCTCGGACTGTGTCAAAACCCTGGTGCGCCAGGATTGGAGTTCACCCCTTTGAATCATAAAAGTTGCAGAGTCAAACCATTACTAAAAACCCTAGAGAGGCCAATTTTTCACTTTCAGGTATATGTGCGTTATTGCAAAACTTTTCAGAACATACACAATTAGTACTCTCAGGGATTAGCACAATTTGGTCACTTGATTGTTCATGCACAAGGTTGCTTTTGCCCTTGTTCATTATTTTCAGACGTGCTTGGAATCACTTGCTTGCTGTTCTGCATGCTTATTTATCTACTTGGCTATTAAAAACGATCAAATCTGGTATAACCTTCAAAATTTGGACAATACAATTTGCAAACAATCCAAAACTGAAGACCTTAAATTTTACAAAAATTGACGTAAAATCTTTCTGGAGTCAAAAGTCATTTCAAGAAGTCAAAAGTCGTACGAGTTTTGTCAAGTGTCGTTTCAGTATTACCCAACTATCGTATGAGTTTAGCAACTGTCGTTTCATAGACTACCCAGTGTCGTACGAGTCTGCAGAGTGTCGTTTGGAAAAATTTGAGAGAGTTGTCAGAAATTGTCAAATTGCAAGATATCCAATGTTTCCAGCCTAATTCCAGAATTTGTCAAAAATATCATTGTGTCAAGAACAGAGCAGTAGCTATTGAGAATCAGTACACATGTCTCAAAGAATCAGTAAACAAGAGGAAGAAGCTCTGATCGCCACTATAATGAAACAGATACATGCTATGCAAGTCCAGCTTGACAAACTTGGGAAAGAAAAGGAACCTCTATACTCTTTTCCATTTGATAAAGACTTGTACATGTCACCATGCCCCCGAAAAAAAATTGAGCAATATGATACCTCTTCCACGGAGAGTGACACATCTAGCTTTGAAGACTATGATGACTATGATGACAGAAAATGTAATGATACCTATGACACCTCTGTTCCTAAGAGTCCTCCTCATCGTTCATTCCTACTTACTACAAAGGGGCCGTCACATTGGATAGATCGTGATGGTGATCCATATGATTCTGATTTTGAAAGAGATTTTGATGGCTTTTGTGGACAATACCTTGATGATGATCCATCTACTACTGTTGAGGACTATAAAATACATCATGCTAGCTTGAAACATCAATACTATAAGGATCTCTCCTCTTAGAACTCTCCAGCTGAAAATAAAGATTACACTCTCAAGCAAGATCATGTTAATGTTGAACCTTTGTCTGGTGATGGTTCCCTTCCATCCCCTACTTCCTCCAATACCCATACATTTCCTAAAGCTTCCGAGTCTTTCAAATCTTTCACAGAACCTTCATCTGACACAAGCCTTGATACTTTTCATGTGGTTCCCTATAGTTATCCCCTAGGGCTACCTCTTAAAGAAACTCAAGCTAACCTTCACTTGGCTGCAAAGACTTTCAATAATGATAAATCTAAAGAGCCTAAGCCTTCATATGCTATAATCCCTACTTCAGCTAGTCCTCCACCATCTCTTCCAAAGTCATCCATACAATCCCAACATGCTTCCTTGTCCTTAGAAGTGGCTCCATGTCAAGAGGACTCTAAAAATGATAAAGAAAAGAACATAAAGAAAGATCAAGATCAAGAACCCTCCATGTCATCCACTCCTTTTCCCGATGTCTCTTATCCGCTTCATGGTTCTTTTGATTCTATACACCCTTTTTCATGCATTCCACCATGTCTTAAGTCTTCTCCTAAGCAAGATCAAGCTACTACTTACACTGTTGAGCTTATTGACAATCAAAATGACCTTACTACACTTGAGCTTTCCAAAGATGATACTTCCATTAAGGTTGGTAAAAATGGTGTTCCTTCCAATGTTAAGCCTATTGAAAAACAAGAGAAAAATTATGCGCTTGTGCTATCCAAAGATCCTTGTCAAGATCAAAGTCTTCCATCTTCTTATTCTACCACTCCATGTTCACTTCCACTTTCTACTCTTCCTAAGTCTTTGCAAGCTTTGAACAATCCTATCAAAGAAGGTGCTCATATTCAAGATGTCCATGATTCTATTGAAGATCCTAATGCTCACTCTAAAGATGCTGATATCCTTGGTTGTCATATAGATGCTGATGAACTTATTGATTATCCTTTTGCGTCTTCCACTTCCATCCTTGGACCTCTTCCACCACTACAAAGATCTTCACGCCTTCCTTCCATCTTGGGTCCTTATGTCCCTTTACTTTCCCCTCCTAACTCTACTAATTTTCCATCCATATTGGGTCCTTACATACCTCCATCTCCTATCTTTCCTCAAGATCAACATAGATGCATACCCTTGAATCTTTTTCATCCACCCACCCATCTAAACCAGTCATATCCTCCTCCTTCTTCCACAAATCCCAAGTCTTTTGGAAGTAACTTGAATATTCAATACAAGAAAAAGAAGCAATACAAGAATCCATCAAAAAAAGAATATCACCATGTCTCCTCTCATAGACATGGAAGCATAAAGTCAAAAGAGATATCTAAGAAAAAAACTACAAGACAAGTATGGGTTCCAAAATCCATCATTCAAGATATTCTCTCTAAGTCATCAAAGGGAAATAAAAAGCCTACGGCTATATGGATTCCAAAGTCTCTCTTGAAAGAGTCTGGTGTTGAACAAAAAGTGAAATTGACATTCAAGCTTCCAAAGGCTTCCACTACATCTCCTTCCAAAAATATTCTTCCATTTCATGCGCCTAAACCTCAACCTCTGCTATCCATTCACCATATTCCTTCACGTATTCCTTCATTCATGTTTCCTCCACCCTCTCGCCACCCTTCAAGGTGTGTGTTTATGTTGAAATTGCCTTCCTTTCCATCTACCCTTTCACAATCCTTCCATGCATTATCCTTCTTCCTCCTACCCTTTTTCCTCACTTGCCTATTCTTCCTATCTTCCAACCTCACTCACTTTACATAAAACCTTATCCTCCATTTTTCTCTTCCATCTCCCTTTCCCTATCAACATCTTTGAGCATATCATTTTGAATCTTTGGCATATCATGGTTTATCCTTTCAAGGAGCATTACATAAAAAGCTTGCCTTCTTCCAAAAAAGAAATGAAAAAAAAATTAAAAAAAATGAAAATGTGCCTTGGTGAAAACCTTGAAACAGGCGCTTTGGTAGCAAAAGTAAAGAGAAATAAATTCATCCTATGGTGAAAACCACTTCCTTGTGGCACCTTGGATAAGTACCATGATGAAAACCTGGCAATCAGGCATTATGTGTAGTTCTTCTACATATTTCATCCATTCCATCTTCTCTCTTTGATCTTGACAATGTTGATCTATACACGAATATTTGGCTATTTTGTGAGCTATCTTACGGTGATCTTGCTTTCATTCCTTCCATGTTTAGCCTTCATATCCATCTTCCTCCATTCATTTTTGCCTATCGCTATCCTTTTCCCCTTTGGTCTTGATCTAATAAAAAAAGAAAGAAAGAGTAAAACACAGTGCTATGAAGCCTCTTGACATGTCTACTCCTTTGGATAGCATTCTTTCCTGCTCTTGCACTACTCTTTTGTGACTTATCCTATACTAGCCTTTCCCTACTTATCCAAATGCACTTTACATGACAATTTTTCCCTAACTTGAGTATTCTTGAGGAGTTTTCCCTTGAAGATTTCTTCCCTTCATTATCCTTTATTCTCTTGTCTTCCATCTCTTCCACCAGCTTGTCAATCCCTCTTGTTCTCCACATTGCTAGACATTGGGACTGCATGATATGATCTTGGTTGGGAGTTTGCAATGGAAAAAGAGCTACCAATATCAGAACTAGTATCAGAACCAGTGTCAAACCCAGTATCAGAATCAGTATCAGAACAAGTATCAAAACAAATATCAGAATAAGCATCAGAACTAGTATCAGAACCAGTATCAGAACCAATATCAGAACCAGTATCAGAAAAAGTATTAGAACAAGTATCAGAATCATTATCATAACTAGTATCAGAACAAGTATCAGAACAATTATCAGAATTAGTATCAAAACTAGTATCAGAACCAGTATCAGAACAAGTATCAGAATGGGCCTACAAAACAAGTATCAGAATGCCTACAGGGGCTACACCTTTCGCTTTAGTTTATGGGTCTGAAGCAATATTGCCTATTGAGGTTGAAATCCCATCACTCAGGATCAGAATGCATGGACTTGTCACTGATGAAGACTACAGAGTGTCGAGGTTACAAGAACTTGAATTACTAGATGAACACAGGAAAGCAGCGTATGATCATCTCAGAGTGTATCAGAAAAGAATGTCTAGAGGCTACAACAAGAAAGTCCAACACAGAGAATTTTAGGTTCGTGATCTAGTGTTGAGAGAAAATCCTAAAAATCAATCCCATCGAGAACGCAAGGGAAAGTTCGAACCCAACTGGCTGGGTCCCTTTATCATCACTGCTACTTTTGGCTCTGGTGCCTATCAACTCTCAATGACTGAAGGAGAACAGCTTCGAGAACCAATCAACGTTCTCCATCTGAAGAAATTCTACGCCTAAGGCATTTAGTGCTTGGTAAATGTCCTGAAAAAAAATCTTAAAAATCTGAAAAAGTCCTAAAAAAATGAACATCTTGGTGAAAACCTAGCAATAGGCGCCTTGATGATTCACAAAAAAAATCAAAAAATATCAAAAGTACAAAAAAATTGAAAAAATGAAAAGTACAAAAAAATTGAAAAAATGAAAAATACAAAAAAATGAAAAAGAAGAAAAAGTGCCTTGGTGAAAACTTGGAAACAGGCGCCTTGGTAGCAAAAATAGAATCTCTACCAAGATGGTGAAAACCTGGCAAACAGGCGCCACTTGTTCCAAAATGCTCCATCTATCAGCACAATATTGGTCTTTCCCAACTTTCAGTCTTGCTTTAGTTTGTACATATCTCCCGGTTTGTTTCTGCATATCCTGGTTTCAATAAGTCAGTTTGTACACCAATCAGCTCAAGCGTCTGTATCCTATCAATGTTCAAACTTGGGGGCAATCAATGTCATATCCTATGGCCTCCAATGTATCTTAGACGTGTCATATCTAGCCAGAGTCCTTTGAAGCTTCATGTGAGTCAGTCAGTCAGTCTTGTCTCTAGAAAGGATTTTGCATCTATAACAACGCAATCAAACTGAAAACTGAAATAATCTGTGCTTCATGCTTTTATCTCCTTGTATGCTTACTGATTCGCATTGAGATTTTTGCATATTGTGTCCCTTCGAGCTCTTCGATGATGTCCTTTATAGGATTTAGAGAGTGATGACTGGGGGCATAATCTTTTCTTTGTCTTCTGCTTGTATGTGAAAATCTAACATCTTTGGAACTTCTGGATTGAAATGGTGTTTGACTGTAAGAGCCTCTATCTCAAATTGGATGGCCATGCGTACCTCGACCATTGATACCCAAAAAAAATTCAAGGACGTTTGATCTAACTATTATCTTTTTGAGTAAGTTCTTTCTCCTATTGTGGAATGCAATCTTGCCTAAGGATGTGAACGATAAAGGGTCACTACGGGTAATTCACATTGGATTTAGAATGATCTCTTGACTGTTTGATGTGTATGTTAAATGCAAATTGCTATATCAAAATGGACATGATATTTAGGTCATCCTGGCGTTTGTGCCTTTTTGCTTATATCTAATCTGACATTCAACAAATAAAATCAATATTCATATGTCCATGGTTGTTTGACCAGTGGGTGTTGTATTGATTCTTGCGCATACAAATCGATATTCATATGTCTATGGTTTCATGGCTAGTGGGCATTGTATTGATTTATTTGGTTACCTAAAAGTTCAATGATGATAACAAATCGACATATGATCAGTGACTAGGTCCTAGGTCTTAGGTTGCATTTCATTTTGCATGTCTCATTGCATTTTGCATGTTTGCATGATCTCACACTGATTAAACGAACTCCAATGCTTAAATGATTCTTCTAATCGCATCTTCAAGTCTAACAAGAGCTAAATCTCACACGAAGGTTCCTCCAATGAAATAGCAAGTAGAATCCTTTTTCGGGATCAAAATTCAAATCTGAGATCATTCATATTATTAATTGCTTGCATAATCAACCTTCAATCATCACAGAAATCCAGTATTCAACTTAACTGATTATCTAACATCAAACTATCAAAATTTCAACTTGGTCAACCATGGTCAACTCATGGTCAAACCTAGTCAAACTTGGTCTTTTGGACCTCCAACGATATAGAATACGTTCTTAAACGTGTTTAACCACTTTTCCAATCAATTAACATGCTTCTAAACTATCAACGCTGACTTTTCTTGTCAGATTTCAATTTTAATCCCGAAGGGGGCATGGTATTGCACATCATTCAAAGTCTGTAAATCAAATTCTATCGATCAAATCTATCAATATCTTTCATCAGTGATCAAGACAAATAATCACGTCTAGTCGCTGATTCATCAATAGTCCTCATCGCTCGAGGCAAATCTATCATCACTTGGGGCATATCAGATTCATCAAGATCCATATCAATCTGGTATTTTCCTAATCTTGTAAATTGTATCAATTTTTGCAACCATCGGATCATAGTGTTCTTTCCTTGGTTCTTCGGCAACTGAAGGATTTGGATGTGATACTTTCTAGTTCTGCTAAGACAATCGAGTCTAGAACGGGTCACTCACTTCTTATCAATCCTAAGGTTCAGAATCAAGCATTTTGACACTTTTTCGCAATCATAGGTTCATCGCTGCTACAGTGAACATTATCTTTGGTCATTTAGGACCTATTATCTCCATATCCATTCAATATCAATCAGCTTCTGTCTCATATCAATTATTAATTTCAAACATCAGTTTCATATCTTTATCAAACATAGACTTTCTTTGAACCACTGTGCTTCGCACAGTAATTCAAAGAGGGGCAAAATGTAATACCCCAAAAATGGGCTATAAGTTCATTAATATCCTACATCTTCAATTCGAATGAAATCGACATTGAAGTCCTAATCTAAGGCACATCTAAACATCATCGAATCATAATTGATTATCTTAAATTCTACATCGAGGAATATTCCTAGTAATATTCCTAATCATCATAATTATCTTTAATTTTATAATTATTTGGCAATAAATCACATTTATCCTAAAGTTTGATTAATTGAATATTTTCATATTTAATTAATTAGATTTAATATTTGCCACTTAATTGTTTAATTAAATTTAATTCTATCTATTATTAATTATATTATTTAATTTTGACAATAAATCTAATATCCTATGAATAATTGATTAAATTCTTGTTTAATTAATTAAAGCAAGTTGTCATTATTTAATAATATAGTTTTTAATAAAAGTTTGATTAAATAATTGATTAATCCATAAATCAATTGTTTTATTTTTAAAAGCAGTTAAGTTGGAAATAAATCACTTTATTATTAAATTAATTCATAAATAAAACATGCACAATCATAAAAGCAGACAACTATCAATTATCAATTAAAGCTAAACTCTATTTTGAGTTAAAACTTAGCTTTTGCATGTTTTTGTGAGTTAATTATCTTTTATTTAAAAATAACTCAAAAATCAAGTTGAGTTATTTGAGTGATTTATGGCTTTTTCCCATGCACCTCCAAAGCCCTGGATTTCTATAAATTAAGGCTTTAGCTCTTCACAAATCATCTCATATTTTGCACAATCACGCTGGAGAATTGGAATTGAAGAATCAAAGCTCTTGCGAATCGGCATTTTTGTGAGATCAATCTTATTTTTGCATTCATATTTCATATCATTGTTAGATTAGCATTGCATATCAATTTTCAATAGCATTCATAGCATATCAATTTCATATTAGCATTCATATCATATCAATTTATCATTCTTATTGCATAGAAAAATAAAAAAAATAGCTCAATTGCATTTATTTCATATCCATCTTTTGCATTCAAATCCTTCATTTAGGTGTCGTCTAGGTCACTGATCTCGATAATAATCTGAGAACATTAATCTCGCACCTATTAGAAGGTAGTAAATCACTTGGTTAGATAGCTTTCAATTTTGCACGATTTTGATTATCACTAACCTCTAATGTTTTACTGAGTGTTGTGTCTACAGATCAGGTACAATTTTCACACACACAGGGATCTGATGAAAGTCTTCTCATATGGCTGATGCAATAACAAGTATGGCATTTAAAATTTAAGAGATTCACTCCATGGGGTAGTGTATACAATCTAGTTGATAAGACTTCTCTTGTCTTAATGTGTACACTAGCTATAAAAGTAGAGCTTGCAAGTGGAAGGCTTTGATTATAATAAAATTCTACAAATTTAGAAGATCTCAAGGAACATGAGTAATCTGATATGATTTCGAAGTGTGATTAGAAGACACATTAGATACAATGATGGTGCATTAAAAAATATTGCAGTTCAAAGTCAAAACAATGAAGATAATGCAAGGCAGAAAATGGCACAGTGACTACTCCATGTGGATTTCGCACCCTCTACATACATTTTCCACCAAGAACATCCCTCTGCCAACAGTGTGGTCCACATGTGTCAAAGACAAAGTGGTCGCATGATCGCATGAATTTAAAACATACTATGCTATCATGCGACAAGGTGAAATGGAAGCTCAGGCAAGTGGGAGTGTGTTTTGTTGGGACCTTCATATGCTAATAGTGTAGATGTGATCATGCTTGTAGAGTTGACCAATCATAGAATGGTCGCATGATCACATAAATAAAGTTATAGCCTTGCGATCATGCGACAAGATAGTGGAAGCCCTATGGTCTCCAGATCTACAGTCCCTGCAAGATCGCATGACTGAGAAATTGGTCTTGCAATCATGTGAGATGTAGCCACATGGACTCCTCAGAAGATGCAAGCCCGGTTCATGTTTTCACTTTGGTCAGAATTGACAGTAGCCATTTTTCCGCTAATCCATTGGAGATTCTTTGTGATCACACAAGATTATGACACATGTAAAGGTGTTCCATGTCCGCTGGTTATCATATGATGCAAGTGTTTCCAAGATCCTTCTATGTGCACCTATTTTAGAGCAGTCGCATGATCACATGAATTCAAATAATACCATGCGATCATGTGACAACATAAATCAATGACAAGGCATGAAGCGCAACCGGCTAGGTAGGGGAAGATTCTTCATCTGAATGGTGGGTGCATGTTCTGAAGGGATCTTGGAGTTCTATGCGAAGAAGCGATGGTCATTGATCTTTCAATGGTGGGCCTGGTAAGTTTCTCATAGTCGCTAAGGCATGAGAAGGAATAAAGTACATTCAGTGGTTAGGGAAGATGACCGCGCGGTTTAAAGACAACGTAAGTTGGGCAAGTTCATTTTGAGAGGTCGCATGATCGCAAAAGTTTAAAACATGCTATGCGATCATGTGAGATGAAGACATGTGGAGTGGTGGGTCCGAAGGCATTTACACTATGTGGCATGCTAAAGGAGAACCAATGGTTGCCACTATTTCTCAAAGTTGTGGAAGATTCTTTCACACCTAAGCTGGGGTCCACGTGTGCCAATAGTACAGCGGTCGCATGATCCCATGAATTAAAATAATACCATGCAATCATGCAACAATGGAAATTTGGGCCGGTGAGTGTGTTTTGCTGGGACCCATGAAGGCCAATAGCGTAAGTGCGATGATGGGAAGGAATATGGTTTGTGGAAGAGTGGAATTGTGCCACATGTTGTCAACTACAGTCCAGCGGGTCATTATGATCAAGTGTGCTGATCAGTTCTAGTTATATTGATTTCTCTTCAAAAGCATAGAATGAGGATGTTGTCAATAATAATTCTTTCATAGATACAAGCTGGTGATTATTCGAAGGACATATTCTGTCATGTTCATCAATTATGATATTCTATGGAATGATGAGGGTCTGTTCAGTTCATCTTCTTGAAGCAAATCAGATGAAGAGTCAAGGTCATTTTGGCTCCTTTGTTTGTATTTTTGAAAGTGTTAGTCTTCAGTCTTTTCAAATTTTGGAAGCTAGAACACTTCACATTCTCATGAAGGTCATATGATGTAATCTCTATATATACTATTGCAAAAGTAAATACAAAGGTCGGCAAAATTGTTGATGTATCATACTTGATATTGCGGAGCCAGTAAAGAGTGTTTTATGTCAATAATTTTCTGTTCCATCAGTTAGTTAGCAGTGGTTTCTATGTTTCTTTCTTTTAAATCTGAATTGCAGAAAGAAAGGAAGGATGTTTCATTCTTTTGTTATGAGGATATGAGTTAACTAGAGTAGGATGTGCTTTGGGAGATTCAGGGAAAGATTCATTAGAAGTTCTTAATCATTGCAGTGACATTTCTGTAGGTAGTTGCTAAGCATGTGAATTCATAGGATTTGTGAGTTTTACTGCTTGGTTTTAGATTAGAAAGCTCACCTTGCCTGGATTAAGTTCTATTTATGCTTAATTCGGTTTGCCTCTCTTGCTCTCAGGTTAAGAGCATACCCTATGTTAGTTTTAGGATCAAAACATACTTCATTGCATATCATTCCAAAAGGGAGCTATACCTACCAATTCAGAGAAAAGCGGGTAATCAAAAAATGGCTTTTCAACTATTGTAAGCAGATGTTGTTCATCATTTGGGCATTAAGAGTTATTTCCACAAGAAATAAGAAAGGACAAATCTGTTTACTAACAGATTTTTGGTGACTTTTCTGGGGATAAAAATAGTCATTTGATCAGTAAGCTACATCATCCTGGAGTGAATAAGATTCCTCAGGAGTACCAGAGAATAGGGTGGATGAGATTCTACATTTGATACATTAGTAGAGCTTGGTTTTTCCATCCTAGAAGTTCCTAGAAAGAAAGGAGAAAGGAAAATTCAGAGTAGGCCTTCTTCTCCTATTAGAAATCAAAGCACTTCACAAAACACTTGTCAAGTGTTAACACTTCACGGTACCACTACTCCCCCAGTTGTTAATTTTCCACCATACTGTGCTACGACTATCATGGCTACTCCATGGGCTACTGTAGTAGGACCATTAGCACTAGCAGCTTATCATCCACTCCCTACTGGATCAAGAAAAAATTTCCCTAAGTTTTTAGGAGACGGGAAAGTCACCACTGATGAACATATTAAATCCTTCTTTGCTGCTACTCATATTTTAGGGGTGGCACATGAGGACGTTGCTGTGAGATTATTTGTTGAGACTTTAACAGACAGTGCAACAGATTGGTTTTATCATCTAGATGATGGTTCTATCACCAATTGGAATGCGATGAGAACAACATTTGAGGATCATTTTAAGACAATAGAAGATGAGCATCTTTTATTGACATAATTGACATCCATCAAAAAATAGCCTCAAATAAGCACAAGGGATTTTGTAGCTACCTTTAATAAGATTGTTAGTAGAATCCCTATTGCAGATAGACCTACTGCTGGTAATCTTAAAATATTTTTCATAAGTGCAATGTCTCCAGATATTAATTATGAGTTGAGAAAGGCATGTCCCATAGATTTAGCGGATGCACAAAAGAAAGCTATCGAATGTGAAGAAGATTTAATTTCAGTAGGAAAACGGAAAAGAGAGTTACAAAATAAAGGAAGTTCAAGTAGTACCTCGTCATCTGATGAAATGATTCAAAAATTATCCAATGAATTGATTGCTATGAAAAGGCAATTACCAGGATTCAATAATTCTAATCAGTGTAATTTTTAGAATATGTCTGGAAGAAACATGGACAATAGATTTTCGCAACTTACAGGCCCTCAACCTAGGTTGCAGATTGAAGCCACACCAAAAAAAGGAAACATGTGCATGTTTCATTTGACTATAGATCACACTAATGAGAACTATCTAGGAATTGCCCGTATGATGCAGTTATTGACCACCAATGAACTGAATATAGCAGCTCCTGTTGAAGAAGAGGATACATACTCAACTGGCGACTCTGGAAATTTATTTGTGGTGTATGAATCTGATTCTGAATCTAAAGGTGAATGTTTTTCTACTATTGATGGAAATTCATATATGGTGCTTACTCGGAATCAAAAATTAAAAAATCAGTCTTCCAGCTAGCCTCATAAAAGTGATCCTAGTCCTATGATAAACAGTGCTGATACTGATCAGAAGGCATCAAGCTCTCAGCCAGGTAAAGATAAATTATCTTTTGATGTTGTTCAATTATGTGAAGAATCTAAAATTCAGATTTCTTTTCTGGATTATTTAAAATCGCATCCTACAGAATTTAAAAGATTAGTAGAATGGGGTAAAGGAAATGTTTTAGAATTAAATAATAGTGCTACTGTGGTAGAAGGGGATGAGACATTGACAGCTGATTTGTTTAAAGAAGAAGAATCTACTGTGTTAGCAACATCGCCTGGATAAAAACCTCCTCCTTTCTATGTTTCACTCTATGTTAATGGATGCAAATTAAGTAATTGTATAATAGATTCAGGTGCATCAAATAATGTCATGCCTTATTCTGTAGCCAAAGCTTTGAATCTTAATCTCACTAAGGTGTATGGGAAATGTTATTCGATGGATGCCAAACAAGTTCTTTTAATTGGCCAAATTAAGGATGCACAGGTGGCTTTGGCGTCTCATCCTAAAAAGAAACTGTTGATGACTATCCTGGTAGCTGACATTCCGACAAGTTATGGACTTCTCTTAAGTAGAGGTTTTTGTAGAGACCTAGGAGGAGAAATAAAGTTGGATTGGTCTCATGCTGTCATACCCATTGGGAATAAGAAAATTAGGTTGGAGCCTGAGGAAAAGGCAAGGTATACAGTTATGAAATTAGATGATCCCAAGGCTCAAATACTTTATCAAGAACTAGAAATTGGTAATTACATGCTGTTTACTGAAGAATCTCTAAACGGGAATAAGGATGAAGATGGTAATGAAAAGAAATCAGTGAAGAAAAGGAATTATCAGACTTATGGGTTCTTGAATTTGATGGAAGTTGTTCTTCATCAGGATCAGGTGTAGGTGTTGTATTGATTCCTCCTCAAGGAGAACCTGAACCTATGGCATTCAAATTAGAGTTTGGAAATACCAATAATACTGTTGAATATGAAGCCTTACTACTGGGATTAGCAGCAGCAAAAGAAAAAGGTGTTAAAGTGCTAAAAGATAAAGGTGATGTAGAGCTTATAGTAAGGTAGGTTAGAGGACAATATTCAGTGAAGAATCACAGACTAAAAAACTACAGAAAGTTTGGGATCAGATAGAAGGTCTGGACGCCTTTTCTATTGAAGCAATACCAAGAGAACTGAATACCAAAGTGGATTCATTGGCTATCTCTGTGTCTTTGTTGTTGCCTCATCCAAACTTTAAAAACAAGAAGTATCAGATTGAAGTTGTATATTGAGCTGTTGTCCCAGATAATATAGATTCATGGTAGGTGTTTGAGGATGAAAAAAGCTTGCAATTGTTTCTAGAAAATGGCAAAATTAGTTCTGAATATCAACATGAAAAAGAGGAAGAAAGTTCTAACCATGGAAAGCAATTTGATGAGGTTCAAGTATTAGGTGATATCATTCCTCCTTATTTTGTATCTTTAGAGAAGTTGTTTAATAGGCATGATGCTTATGTAAAACAGAAAAGAGCTAGAAAAGGGCCTGATACTGGTGAATATGAAGGAGTAAATATTGGTGATGATAATAATCCCAAGATGATAAACATTGGTAAATGTTGTTCGCCTGAAGAAAAAGAAGCTGCCAAACTACTCTTTCTAGAATATAGATATGTTTTCGCTTGGAGCTATGAAGATTTGAAAAGCTATGGAGATGGAAAAATAAAACATCAGATTCCTTTGAAGCCTGATGCAGTGCCTTTCCAACAGAAGCAAAGTAATTATAATCCTAAAGTTGTAGATGCTATATTCAGGGAGGTGGATAAAATGTTGAAAGCTTGGATTATCTATCCTATCCATCACTCCACATGGATAGCTAATATAGTGCTAGTGCGGAAGAAGAATGGAGAAATCAAAATTTGTGTTGATTTCCAGAATTTGAATCAGGCATCTCTTAAGGATAACTTTGCACTTCCTAATATGGATTACTTGTTGTAGACAGTGGCTAGATCAAAAATGATGTCTATGCTTGATGGATTCTCCGGTTACAATCAGGTTGAAGTTGAAGAAAAAGATCAGCATAAGATGACATTTACTACACCATGGGGTGCATTTGCATACCGTTGGATGCCTTTTGGGCTCATCAATGCTAGTGCCACCTTTCAGAGATGCATGAGTAAGATATTTTCTGATTTGAAGGATCAAATCATAGTAATATATTTAGATGATCTTACTATATTTTCAAAGAAAAGAAAGGATCACATTAAGGATTTGAGAAAAGTATTGCAGAGATGTCAAGATGATGGGATTTCCCTCAATCCAAAAAAGTCTGTATTCTATGTAACAGAAGGAAAACTCCTTGGTCATATAGTCTCTCAAAAAAGAATCAGAATTGATCTGGAGTGTGTTGAAGCCATCAGAAGATTAAGTCTACCAATAAATAAAATGGGAGTTAAATCATTCTTTGGCCAAGTTAATTTCCTTAGGCATTTTGTACCAGACTTTGCTGAAACAACTAAATGCATCATAGATATGATGAAAGGTGATTCAAATTTTAAATGGAGTGAAGAAGGTAAGCAGGCTTTTCAAAATATTAAAAATGCCATTGCTCATGCTCTAGTATTATGTCATTTGGATTCTAGCAGAGATTTTATTATTTATTGTTATGCATCCGAACATACTTTATCAGCTATACCTATGTAGAAAAATGATGAAGACATACAAGCTCCAATAGCTTTTATGAGCTTTCCTCTAAAAAATCATGAGTTAAAATATTCTCAGATTGAAAAACATGCATTTTCAGTGGTCAAGGCATTGAAAAACTTCAGATTTTACATCTTGCATTCACATTCTATAGTTTATGTGCTGGATGTAGCAGTTAAAAGTGTGCTGATGCAGCAAGAAGTAGGGTGCAATACCAGAGGATCATGGATAGCAAAAACATAGGAATATGATATAGAAATTCTACCCACTAAGCTGATAAAGGGGAATGCTTTGTGTAGAGCAATTGCAGAAGATAAAGCTGAAAAAGAACGGGAAGAATCTGAAGAGAAACAACTAGTCCTAGCTGTGGGTCTTCAGGACACATGGTTTGAAGACATTGCTTATTTTATAACATATGGAGAGTGTCCAGAAGGCATGACATCAAGACAGAGGAGAGATCTCAGATTGAAGGCAGCTAAGTTTGTGATTTGGGATGGTAAGCTTTTTAAGAAGGCAATTGATGGCACTTTTCTTAGATGTGTAGATAAGCAGTAGGAAGAGAAATTATTGAAGACTTTTCATGATGAGGCCTGTGGTGGGCACTTTTCATCTTCAGTGACAGCATTCAAAATATTGAGACAGTGTTATTACTGGCCTGGTATGTTCAGAGATGCATATGCCTAGGTAGCCAAGTGTGAGAAATGCAAAATGTTTACAGGGTGTCCTCAACTAGCTGCTCTTCCATTGAAGCCTGTCATTATTGAAGAGCCTTTCCAGTAGTGGGGCCTTGATTTCATTGGGCCAATCAATCTAGTATCTAGCACTGGTCACTAGTATATAATAACCGCCACTGACTATTTCACCAAGTGGGTGGAAGCCAAGGCAATGAAGAAAACAACTTCTGAAGTGGTATGTGAATTCCTCAAAGAAAATATACTGGTTAGGTTTGGTGTTCCACTTAAATTAGTAATGGACAATGTGGCCTATTTTTCTTTAGTTGAGATTGCTAGTTTATGTTTTGAATATGGAATCACTGTTAGCCATTCATCAGATTATTTCCCACAGGGAAATGGCCAGGCCGAATCCAGTAACAAAAATTTGGTGAATATTGTCAAGAAATTAGTGTTAGATAATCAGAAGAACTCGCATAAGAAGATTCATGAGGCGTTGTGGGTAGATAGGGTAACACCGAAAAGGGCAATTGGTATATCACCTTTCGAGCTAGTTTATGGAACTGAAGCAAATCCTCCTTTACCTTTGGAATTGGCCACAAACAAACTCAAAATAGTTATTGAAGATGACATCTACAAGGATGGATTAGAAAAGAGGATTCTTTATTTGAGCAAGCTGGAAGAGGAGAGAGAAGAAATAGTTGATCATATCACCCAACACTAGATGCAGGTGAAAGAGATATTTGATAGGAAGGAGAGACCACAAAAATTCATGATAGGTGATAGTGTGCTACTATGGGATAAATGTAGTGCTCCAAAGGGAATGCATAAGAATTTTGATAGCCTGTGGAAAGGACCATTCATGATTCATCAAGCATCTAGAAACAATTCTTTCAAACTGGCTTATCAAGATGGCGAGGTACTACCACTGACCTTCAATGGTCAGGACTTGAAACTTTATCAAATGGAAAATTGAAAATAGGTAACCCCTGTATTGTACATAGTTGTTTTTTTCTCCTTTGTGTTCTCTAGGTTAGTTGCTTTTCCTTGTTTCCTTTTCCTTTGTTCCTACTTCAGTTTTGTTGTGTTGCCACCCTCTTTGTTTACCTTTTTGCGAAACCAAAGATTCAGGATTCATTTCTTAAACATGAGAATGTTTAAGTCCCCAGTCAGAGCCAGCTGTTGCCCCACTTTTCACCCCATAACCATGTTGTTAAAGTGGAAGATCTTGAATTCATAGTCATGTCTAGTCTAGTTAGTGTCTAGGTCTAAGTCCTTCATAGGTAGGCTATCCTTGTTGGGTTTCCTTTTCTCTTGCCCTCTCATTTATAAGCCAGGTGGGTTGGTTCAAAGTGTTGTCATGATTGGGTAAGTGATAGTTCCTAACCTAGCAAGGACGTCATGTTTTCATTAATGATCTTCTTAGATGAAGGATGATTGTGAAGCTGTGATCTCCACGCATATACTAGGGATCTGATGAAAGTCTTCTCATATGGCTGATGTAATAACAAGTCTAGCATTTGAAATTTAAGAGATTCACTCCATGGGGCAGTGCATACAATCTAGTTGATAAGACTTCTCTTGTCTTAATGTGTACACTGGTTATAAAAGTAGAGCTTGCAAGTGGAAGGCTTTGATTATAATAAAATTCTGCAAATTTAGAAGATCTCAAGGAACATGAGTAATCTGATATGGTTCCGAAGTGTGATCAGAAGAAACATTAGATACAATGACGGTGCATTAAAAAAGATTGCAGTTCGAAGTCAAAACAATGAAGATAATGCAAGGCAGAAAATGGCACAATGACTACTTCATGCAGATTTCGCACCCTCTGCATACATTTTCTGCAAAGAACATCCCTCTGCCAATAGTGTGGTCCACGTGTGTCAAAGACAAAGTGGTCACATGATCACATGAATTTAAAACATACTATGCGATCATGCGACAAGGCGAAATAGAAGCTCGGGCAAGTGGGAGTGTGTTTTGCTAGGACCCACATATGCTAACAGTGCAGATACAATCATGCTTGTAGAGTTGACAAATCATGGAATGGTTGCATGATCGTATAAATAAAGTTACAGCCTTGTGATCATGTGACAAGACAGTGGAAGCCCTGCGGTCTCCAGATCTACGGTCCCTGCAAGATCGCATGACTGAGAAATTGGTCTTGTGATCATGTGAGATGCAGCTACGTGGACTCCTCAGCAAATGCGGGCCTGGTTCATGTTTTCACTTTGGTCAGAATTGACGGTAGCTATTTTTTCGCTAAGCTGTTGGAGATTCTTTGTGATCACACAAGATTATGACATGTGTAAAGGTGTTCCATGTCTGTTGGTTATCATATGATGCAAGTGTTTCCAAGATCCTTCTACATGCACCAATTTTAGAGCAGTCGCATGATCGAATGAATTAAAATAATACCATGTGATCATGTGACAACATAAATCAGCGACAAGGCATGAAGCGCAACCGGCTAGGTAGGTGAAGATTCTTCATCTGATGGTGGCTGCATGTTCTGAAGGGATCTTGGAGTTCTATGTGAAGAAGCGATGGCTGTTGATCTTTCAATGGTGGGCCCGATAAGTTTCTCATAGTCGCTAAGGCATGAGAAGGAATAAAGTACATTCAGCGGTTAGGGAAGATGACCGCGCGGTTTAAAGACAACGTAAGCTAGGCAAGTTCATTTTGAGCAGTCGCATGATCACAAAAGTTTAAAACATGCTATGTGATCATGCGAGATGAAGACATGTGGAGGAGTGGGTCCGAAGGCATTTATACCATGTGGCATGCTAAAGGAGAACCAATGGTTGCCGCTATTTCTCAAAACCGTGGAAGATTCTTTGATACCCAAGCTAGGGTCCACGTGTGCCAATAGTAGAGTTGTCGCATGATCGCATGAATTAAAATAATACCATGTGATCATGCGAAAATGGAAATTCGGGCCGGTGAGTGTGTTTTTCTGGGACCCACGAAGGCCAATAGCGCAAGTGTGATGATGGGAAGGAATATGCTTTATGGAAAAGTGGAATTGTGCCACATGTTGTCAACTATAGTCCAGTGGGTCATTATAATCAAGTGTGCTGATTAGTTCTGGTTATATTGATTTCTCTTCAAAAGCACAGAATCAGGATGTTGTCAATAATAATTCTTTCATAGATACAAGCTGGTGATTATTCGAAGGACATCTTCTGTTATGTTCATCAATTATGATATTCTATGGAATGATGAGGGTCTGTTTAGTTCATCTTCTTGAAGCAAATCAGATGAAGAGTCAAGGTCATTTTGGCTCCTTTGTTTGTATTTTTGAAAGTGTTAGTCTTTAGTCCTTTCAAATTCTGGAAGCTGAAACACTTCACATTCTCATGAAGGTCATATGATGTAATCTCTATATATACTATTGCAAAAGTAAATACAAAGGTCAGAAAAATTATTGATGTATCAGACTTGATATTGCGGAGCCAGTAAAGAGTGTTTTATGTCAATAATTTTCTGTTCCATTAGTTAGTTAGCAGTGGTTTCTATGTTTCTTTCTTTTAAATCTGAATTGTAGGAAGAAAGGAAGGATGTTTCATTCTTTTGTTATGAGGATATGAATTAACCAGAGTAGGATGTGCTTTGGGAGATCTAGGGAAAGATTCATTGGAAGTTCTTAATCATTGCAGTGACATTTCTATAGGTGGTTGTTGACCACGTGAATTCATAGGATTTGTGAGTTTTACTACTTGGTTTTAGATTAGAAAGCTCACCTTGCCTGGATTAAGTTCTGTTTAGGCTTAATTCAGTTTGCCTCTCCTGCTCTCGAGTTAAGAGCATACCCTGTGTTAGTTTTAGGATCAAAACATACTTCATTGCATATCATTCCAAAAGGGAGTTGTACCTACCAATTCAGAGAAAAGGCAGTAATCAGAAAATGGCTTTTCAACTGTTGTAAGCAAATGTTGTTCACCATTTGGGCATTAAGAGTTATTTCCACAAGAAATAAGAAAGGACAAATCTATTTACTAACACCTTCTTTTGTCCATCTTTTGCAATCTATAGCACTGGTTCTAACCTCTTGAGTCTCCACCCACCTGGATGGGAAATCTTTTAACTGAGTACAACAGGAAAACAAGAGTCCACTTTGAAAACTTTAATATCTAGACTCTCCCCAATAGAGTCACCATTTTGTTGGTGACTCGGATGGGTAAATCAATTTGGTCAATAAGATTTTGACTTTACAATGTAACCACAACCAGAGACTGTAACAGATACAATTCTTCATTGTTGTTCTCCCTAGCAGAGTCACCATTTTGTTCGTAGTTCCCTTTGATCTTCAACTTGTAGATTTATACTTTGATGGATAACTTTAATATAACTTTGACTCTATCACCACTCCAAAGTCTACAAGGAAGAGGGCCAATTAACAAGGATCAAAGAGATCCTCCTACACTTTGAGCCAAGATGCTCAGGCGAGTGTACCCTTGATTCACTTCTTGAAAGGAATCACTAACTAATAGACAACTATACCCCTTACCAATTGATTAAAGATTTTATCATTTAAATGTGTGTGTGATTGATGATGATGGACTACCTCTAGAGAAGGGATCATTGCCTTAACCAGGGCATAGAGTCACCTAATAGCATACATCAACTGAAAACCCTAAATCAAACACACTTGAATTCAGGATAAGTGTTTTTCCTATTATCCTTCTCACTCAAATATCAGGACATCAAATCCTTATCTAGCCATGAACTCACTGAAACTACCTGAAAGACTTTAATCCTAACTTTTTCAGGAACTCAAAGATAATCTCAAAATACTCTTTGTTTACCATATGATAACCCACTTTGTGAAATTAACATATATGAGCTCAAGAAAAAAATAAGAAGACATACACAAACATGAGATTGGAATTCAAATGTATTCTCATTAGAATTTGCAGAATCAATACATTGTCAAACAACAAAATGCTAGAGAAACATACCCAAAATCCAGGCTCTCCTTGCTTAGTATAATACCATCAACAACCAGGGACCAAAAGAAAGTTTTGGAACCCCTACAAAATAAAAAAAGCTACCACTTATACCCCTAGTCATCTTGGAAACCCAAAACAGGTTGCAACAAGCTACAGATGACTAGGGTTAGGGTTTCAACCACCCAACCCACTGAAAATAGTCAAAAATTTAAATACAGGGGACGAAACCTAGGCAACTAGGAGAAAACAAATCCTGGAGTGATCCTCAATCATGACAATACCACTGAGAAAGTATTGAGAATCATGAAAATGCCCAATTTGTCAACCTGCTCGACCACCTGCAACACATGTTGAGCACAAAAAACATAGTACAAACCCCTGCAAGTGATCATGGCACACCCTGGACCACACTACAATGGTAAAAAAATCATCTCTTACCAGCTCCAATTACTTCTACATTCAATTTTGGTCCTTCTGGTCGCAGGAAACCCTCAAAAATTTGAATTTGAAATTAAATGGCTAGTTTCATAGCGCCAGTAGTGAATCAGTGGTCAACATTTGAATTTGGATCACTTTAAGTCGTGACCATCCGTTCCTTTTATTTCACGGGCCTTTTTTCTTAACTCAATAGATATCCTCGGGTTAACTCCTAGCGAACATGCGACAAGGAATTTCTTATTTGTGAAGTGAAAATACTAACCCACCTTTAACTCCATGACTTAGCGAATAAAGGAAACCTAACTCATCCCAGCTACATTTGGCGAATTGGTGACTGAAGAGTTTCACCAGTTCGCGGAACACTTTTTACCTCCGCCAATTCATTTAGCAGCAATGCAAATTCTTGTTCACCAAATTGCCAAAACATTTAGAGTACTACCACCTTTCCATGTGAATAAGAAAAACCTTGGAACATTTATCAGGACTACTAAAACTTTGTCCAAACTACCAAAAAGACTGAGAAACTTACTAGGCCCGCATTAAGAAAATTGACGATTGTCTCATCTTCGCATAGACCTCCAAGATTCCTCTAGATCATAAGACAGTCATCAGATGAAGAATCTTACCCTGCCTTGACAACCCTCTAACACTGAAAGAGATCAATGGCTATCTTAAGTTCGCATGTGTCAGAAAAAACCCATCAGATTGCATGCCAACTGTGGATGCTCTGCAAGTGTCAAAACCCACTGAACCTCAAAAAACTTGGCCCCACTGACAACATATCTAGTCATTACTATGTGGACCAATCAAATACCACCAAATCAGCACACCTAGCATGTGGACCCACTGCACATCATCCCCTCTGAAAAAGGTAGATTCGATAGTCAGTGCATGATCTTAAACCTCTTACAGATCCCATAATATCATGCACCCATCGTTGATTTTCTGACAATGTCAGGACCCTCTGACAAGTCAAAAACTTAGGTCCCACTAACAACTATGATCGAACTAATACATGGACCAATGAGAAGCTGCCATTTGTATCTACATGTCACTTTGGACCCACAGTTGAAGTGCCATGTCATAAAGAGAATCAATGGCCATCTTAAGATCACATAGCTCTAACACATCTCATGAGAACATGCACCCACCATTAGATCGAGATGGTGTCAAAGCCGGGCCTAGGAAAGAATGAAGTTAAAACATAGGAAATATTAATCACTAAGACTTATGAAAATAAATCAAGGGGGCCTGACATAAAACCCTAGTTGCATGATCGCATAGCATGAAAAAGGTTCACGCAATCATGCAACAAAGAGGTTAACAATTTAGCACTTGCGTTTAAAGTTTTTTAAGTGGCCTGAAAAAGTAACTTTAAAATGGAATAGGGCCAGGGCATTACAAAGGGTTTTTGAACACAACGGCTAGATTTTTGAAATTTTACCAAGGGTTTAAGGCCAGAGACCTAAAAACAATTGTAGAGACCAGGGGGAAATGCTACAGCCATGAAATGTTTTGCATGTTCTAACAGAAAGAATAGGCATCATGGATAGAACTTCTTGAGGTGTAAAACATTAATAGGAGTAGGGATCTATTCCCCCTATTCATCAGATAGCAAGTAAGCACCTATCCCAAAAGCAGAAATAATAATGTATGGTCCAAGCCAATTAGGTTGAAATTCACCCTTTTGTTCTCGATGTTGTTGGTTCTTAGGATTCTCACGCAGGACAAGATCTCCCACTTGGAATTCTCTAGAATGAACCTTTTTGTTGAATGCTTTGGACATACGCTTTTGGTAGACTCTCATGTGATCAAAAGATGTTCTACATTTCTCATGAAGAAGTTCCAATTCTTGCAATCTCATGGCACGATAATCTTCATCTGTAATCAAACCTTTGAGAGAGACTCTAAGTGAGGGAATCTCAACTTCTAAAGGTAATACCATGTCAACACCATAAGTGAGGGAAAAAGGAGTAGCCCCTGTGGGAGTATGAATACTCATTTTGTAAGCCCATAAGGTTGGATTGATCTGTAAGTGCCAGCCTCGACCATTCTATGGAGAATCTTAAGAATGGTTTTATTAGAGGCCTCTGCTTGTCCATTTCCTTGTGGGAAGTAAATGGAGGACCAATGTTGTTTTATCTTGAATTTCTTGCAGAGGTGTGTAAGGTCCTTGTTTTTGAACTGACCTCCATTGTCAGTGATTATCTCAGAAGGTATCCCAAATTGACAAATGATGTGATTCAATATGAACAAAGAGATTGTCTTTCCTGAAGAAACAAATAGTGGAATGGCTTCTACCCATTTGGTAAAGTAGTCAGTAGCAGTAATAATGAATTTATGTCCACATGATGTGTTGGGATGAATCCGCCCAACAAGGTCAAAGGCCCAGTGTTGAAATGGCCAATGAGAAATAGAAGGAATAAGCTCCCTACCTGGAGCATGAATCAGGTTTCCATGTTTCTGACACTTTTCACATGATTTGGCAAAAGCTACATCATCTATCTACATTGTGGGCCAATAGTACCCCACCCTAAGCAACCTTCAAGCCATGGAAAGACCATTGGAATGTCCTCCACAAATGCCCTCATGGATGTCAACTAATTCTCGATCAGACTCATCCTTTTCCAAGCACCTAAGAAGTGTCCCATCTAAACCCCTCCTATACAGATCACTAGAGATAAGGGTATGGTGAGAGGCATTACAGTCAAGGTTTCTTCTTTTAGAGTGATTAAAGGTTTTGAGGATGATGCCATCATGGAGATATGAGTAAATGGCACCATAAAAGGAAGACTCATGAGTGGCCAAGGTAAAAATGATGTGGCTTTTAGAGGAGTCAAAGATGGGATGATGTAGCTCTTCCACCAGGAATTCAAATCTTGATTCGTGTTGTTCCAACTGAAGGAGTGAAGCTAATGTAGCCATAGCATCTGCAGCCTTGTTTTCTACTCTAGGGATCTGTTGAAATGTCACAAATGTGAAATAGCATCGCAATGAATCAACCATCCTTTTGTAAGGTATCAGCTTATCATCCTTAGTTTGATATTCTTCATTTACTTGGTTGATTATCAATTGCGAATCCCCAAAGACATGTAACTCTATTATATTCCACTCAATAGCCAACTTAAGTCCATTGGTTAGAGCCTCATATTCTGCAATATTATTTGTACATGGGAAGAGAAGTTTGTAAGACTTAGGTATGTTGCACCCATGAGGAGAAATAAACAATACTCCAGCTCCTGATCCATTTTGCAAATTTGAGCCATCAAAGAACATTTTCCAAGTACGTGTGGTCATGTATATTATGTGCTCATCTAGGAATTCTACCTGAATAGGCATGCTATCCTTGACTAGGAAATCAACAAGTTGATCTACAATAGCTTGCCCCTTTATAGCCTTATGCTCAATGTACTCTATATCAAATTCTGACAAAACCATCATCCACTTAGCGAGTCTACTAGTGAGAGCAGGCTTACCAAGCAAATACTTAAGAGGATCAATTTTTGCAACGAGATGTATAGTATGGGCAAGCATGTAGTGTTGCAACTTTTGGGAAGCAAACACTACCACAAGACAAGACTTTTCAATACTATTATAATTGATCTCATAAGATACTAGAGTACGACTAATGTAGTAGATGGCTCTTTCCTTCCTAGTATCATCAAGTTGAGCCAACAATGCCCCCAAGGAAGATTCTATTACTGAGATGTACAAAATTAATGGCTTTCCTAGGATATGAGGCATTAAAATTAAAGGATTAGCCAAGTATTGCTTTATTTGATCTAGGCTAGTTTGGCAATCCTCATTCCAAGCGCACGTGATTCCTTTATGCAATGTCTTGTTGAATGGTTGTGCTCTATCTGCAAGCTGTGAAATAAACCTCCATATGGATTGAAGTCATCCTTGAAGACTTCTCATCTAACTAATGTTCTTAGGAGGAGGCATATTTAATATAGCTTGAACCTTTTCGGGGTCCACCTCTATTCCTTTGGCTGAAATTATAAATCCTAGAAGTTTACATGAGGTAACCCCAAAGGCACACTTTTTCAGATTCAATCTTCACTAAAACTACTCCATTTGATCTAAAATTACTTCCAAATCTTCTAGGTGTGTATCCCTTTGCTTAGGCTTGGCCAAGGTATCATCCACATAATCCTCCATGTTTTTATGCATCATATCATGAAATATTGTAGTCATAGCTCTTTGGTATGTGGCTCTTGCATTTTTTAATCCAAATGGCATGACATTCCAACAATAGGTTCCCCATGCACATGTGAAGGCTATCTTTTCTTGATCCTCAGGAGCTATTTTTATTTGGTTATAACCAAAAAAACCATCCATTAAAGAGTATATCTCATAGCCTGCAATCATATCCACTATCATGTCTATGTTAGGGAATGGAAAGTCATCATTTGGGCAAGCTTTATTAAGATCTCTGAAGTCTGTGCATACATGAATGGACCCATCATGCTTTGAAACTGGAACAATATTTGAGGTCCACTCGGCATAGTCGATAGCTCTAAAAAATCCTACTCCTAAGATCTTTTCTAATTCAACCTTAACAAGGAGAGCTATGTGAGGATGCATTTTCCTCAACTTCTATTTTACTGGTTTAATTCTTGGAGCTATAGATAAGTGATGCATAATGAGATTAGTGTCAAGCCCTAGCATGTCTGAATATGTCCAAGCAAAATTGATTTTCTTCTTTTGTAAGAACTTTGTGTATGCCTCCTTTACTTGCACTGATAGAGACTGAGCTAGATGAATCACCTGTGGAGCCTCTTCCGTATTCAAATTTACTGGTTGTGTAGGCTCAATAAGAACTGATGACCTATCTTGGAAATAAATTAGCACGTTATTAAGTACCCCATCCTTAGGTGCCTCAAAGAGGTTTTCACCTTTGAATACATCCTTTCTTTTTACTTTTTTGGGTTCTGACACTGCCACATAGTGGTTTTTGCCATCAGAACCATTTTTTTTTTCTTTTCTTTTATTTTGTGATTGAGGTACTTAATATCTGGCTTCATCATACTTGTTGTAGGTTCACTGGTGGAAGAGACTACGAGTTCAAGAGCATTCAGGTAGCAATCTATGTCGTAGTCATTGTGAAAAGTGAGGAGCTGAGGCTCTTGACAAAGTTGTGACCAATCAATCAAATGATGGTTTACAAGGGGTAGGTCAATGATTGGTTCAACATTATTGATACAAAAGGTATTATCTTCGGTAATTTCATAGTTAGGATCTATCAAGTCTCCTTCTAAGATACCTGAATTAGGACTCATCCTACCAAATGAAGCGTCATCTACTAAGGCAATTCGAGGAGTCCAATCCTCTAGTCCTACACTAGGCTCGTTGGTCACATCGGGTTGAGTACTATAGGTATGGACAACATCCATGTCCAAATCAACTATTCCATCTGAAAGAGAGTCCCACTTGAACTCATGTGAATTTGTTTCTAAATCTTTGCTAGGATGTTTACACCAAGAAGGCTTAGGATTCCTTGATGTAGAAGGTTTGAGATTGTGAAGGGTATTCCCTTCTCTAGTATTTGTGTTTGTGCTCACAATTGTTAAGTCATCTGAATCCCCCCAAAGGAGATTTGTAGAAGGCACCCAATCATCAATCATGTCTTGTTGGTTTTGGAGATTAGGTGTATAATCCAAATCACTATCACTATCCATCGCAGCTAGGATAGGAACACTTTTGTTCTTTCCATTATCAAAACCCAGGCCAACCATTGACTTAGTCCTATGACCAAAAAGAACATGGTTGAGTGGTTCAGCCTTGACATCTAACCTGTGACTAAGAGGGCCATGACTTGGGTAGCTCATGTTGGTGACCAACATGTATCCTCTCCCATAAGTCTTAGGAGATGGAGAAAATTTTTCATTATGTAGGTACTTTTCTTCTCTGTATATCCAATCTCTAACAACCACCTCTTCTTTCTCATCCTGAATAGGTACTGAAGACTCTACAAAAGTATCGAATAGAGTCATGGCTGAAGATGAAGGATGCATGTCTTGTGATGGTTTACCATAGGACCTAGGTGAAATTAGCAATTTTGTAAAGGATTCAATTTGATATCCTCCCATACCAAGGTCTATGGACTTGAATTTATCTTTGCATTGTTTGAGAGCTACTCCAAAATTGTCCGCTTCTCTATTTAAGGGAACATGGGCCCTTGCTGAAATGGTATTAATAGATAAGGTACTATCACCTAGTATGCAGACTTCTATGCCATTGTATGGAAACTTGACACATTGGTGATGGGTAGACGGTACTTCTTGCATGTCATGAATCCATGGTCTACCTAGTAGCATGTTGTATGCTAGAGGACCAACATCAATGATTTGAAACAAAATGTCCTTTTCAATAGGACCAATTCTGACTGGAAGAACAACTAACCCCTTAGAACTTCTCTCAGCCTCATCATAAGCTTTGATAGTAATTTTCTTCCTGGTATCAATGGCATGCTCTAAGTAACCAAGGTTTTTCAAAAGACTTAAAGAACAAATATTGAGCCCAGCACCCCCATCTATCAACACACACCTAACATGGGTTTTATGGATCATGACCTCAATGTGAAGGGAAAGATTGTGCGGATGGCTCAAGGCTTAATAGTCTTCTTCAAAAAATGTAAGGTAATGTGGGCTAGCAAGGTGGTTGACCATGTTCTAGAATTGGTCAACATCTATATTATTAGGTACATTTTCTACGTGAAAAGCATCCTCAAGGACACGCTTGTGTCTAGGAGACAATTCTAAGAGCTCAAAAATGGAAATCTATGCTAGTGTTCACTGTAACTGATCAACAAGGTTTGAACTCATATCAGGACCAATTGCAGATTTGGGAGGAACACTTTTGGACATTGGTTGCTTAGATTTGCAAGAATTAGGACCTCTAATGATAATAGGACCTTGGGACTGACTCCTAGTAACAACATTGAGAGGCTGAGATGACCCTCGAGATTGAGGACCTCTAAGCACAACAATGGGTCCTTCATCAAATATTGGAGGTGAGCTTACATCATAATCATAGGGATCATTCTGTTTCATCATGTTGACATCATTTTCCACAACCTCAAGCATATTAATGACATTTTCTGCAGCTGTATAGGTGTAATTGATTGTGGCCTTTCCATTCTTGTCTTTAGAAGTCTCCCCCTTCTCATACTTAGGCAAGGGCTTCTTAAAGGCCTTGTGGTTTGTGTTTGTGGTCAATGCATCAACTTGTAATTTCCCATTCTCAATAAGGTCTTGAACAAGATGTTTGAGTTTAAAACAACCTTCAATGTCATGTCCAATCCCATTGTGGTATACACAGTAAGCTTTCTCATTCCACCAATAAGGTTTAGGATCCGGTATGCGAAAATTTGTAGGATCCTGAGGTTGTGCCAAAATATGAGCAATCAAGGTCTTAAAAATGTCTACATAAGAGTCTCCAAGCTTAGTGAATTGCCTCTTTCCCCACTTAGGTTTATCTTGATACTTGGGCTTGTGCTCTTGTTGGTCTAAGGATGTGTACAGCTTCATAGCTTGAATTGCATTAGATAAATTAAGAACTCCTTGTTCCTTAGGTTGTGGAGATTCAACAGCTCTGTCATTGACTACATGCTTATTTTTGTTCCAATATGAGTTCTTTTTATCCTTATTGTTGTTGTTATTGTTTTGGCCATTGTTATTGTTACTTTGTTTGGCCAAAATACCTTGTTCTTTTAGAACATCCTCGATGTGACATGTAGTTTCTACCATAGTGTCAAAAGAATTAAAGACCATTTTTCTAACTTCATATCTTAATTTTGGCACTAGATTGCTCATAATTATATCAATCCTTTCTTCCTCAAGGATGGTCCTAGAATATTTGGAACATAAGCGTCTCCATCTTTGTAAAAATGTCACAAAGGGTTCCCCTTGATTTTGTTTTAATTTACACAAATCAAGCATGGTGACTGACCTTGATAAATTATATGCAAAATGTTGCACAAATATTTGAACAAGTTCTTTAAAAGTTTTGATAGGAGGGGTAATGTTGGTAAACCACTCCATTGCTTGACCTTTTAGACTCCTTGGGAATAACCTCATGAGATAGGAATCTTCATAGTGGAATTCAAAACTTATAATATAGAATTGACGCACATGGTCATGGGGGTCACCACTACCATCATATTTGTCATATGTGGGGATTTCAACCTTTCTAGGAAAATCTACCATAACCACACTTTTGTCAATGGGATTAGGACATATAGAATCCAAGTTGAAGGAACTCTTAGGAGCCATCATTTTTTCCATAGTCTTTTGCATCTACCTAATCACCTCATTAGTTGAAGGGTTTTGCTTCTTAATCTTTTGGTCCACATCAAAGTTGTATGGGACTTTTGCACCCTTATTGATTAGACTTTCTAAGAACTAATCCTTATTTTGCTCCACATACTTCTCCACATATTATTGGAAGGATGGTTCTTGTTGCATTGTCATGAAATCAATAGTGTCAAAGTTGGCATTACTTCCTCCATGTTGAGAGCCATGATGAGCTCGTTGGGAGGGTTGTCTTGAATGTCTAGGAGATGATTGTCTCCTACGATGGTTATACCGAGAAGTCCTTCTTCCTCTAGGACTAGGTGATCTTGATGGGGTCCTTGACCTTCTTCTAGCTCTTGAACTTGGTGAGGGAGTAGACGGTGGAGAGTTGGTTCCACTATTGGTACCCCCATTGTTGAATTGATCATGGAGTTGTTGTGCTAGGAGCCTATCTTGTTCTTCTTGTATGGCTCTTCTCCTTATGTCTAGCAAAGTTCATTCCTCATCCTCCAATTGTTTGAACCTTTCTTTCTTAGCAACTTGTTCATCCAAGAAAGCTTTTTTTTCTCTCTCAATGCTCTTTAACCTCTTACTCACATATCGTGAGGTGTCTCTAAGTGGATAAGGTTGTCTTGAATGTTTGGATACATTAGCTGCATTGATATGAACATCACCAAATTCATTGTTTTGGTCTTCATGTTGTGACCATGTATCTGAGTGAGTTTGTCTATGATGTTTCTTAGCTCGTTGATGAGCATCTAGATACCTTGTGTTGATAGGAGGTGATCTAGGTGGACTATCAGAAGAAGACCCAGCAGACATTGTGCCACCCCTATGTCACTAGAACATGTCATTAAGAGTTTGACTCGTTGCTTCTCTTTTTTGTCTAGTGAAGGTGCTAAAGAGGAACTCAATTTGTTGGGATTACTCTTTGGGTCAAAAAAAACCTCAGACTCACTCTTAGGGGATTGATCGAAAATGGGTTCTTTTCCCTTTCGCTATTGATGAGTCTTAACTAAGGGTAACTGATTAAAGACAACCGGGGGTCATTTTCCTTGGTTCACTTGGTACCTTGTTGTAACTGACATGAAAGAAAATGAGTCTTGATGATAAGGTGACCTCTCAAAGTGTCAACACCAAACTAAGATAATTAAAGTTCTCTAATGTCCAAAAAGAGATGGTAAGATAGGAATTACAAAAGGCATTGCCAACACTGTCAAAGAGGTGCTTAAATCAAAGGATCAATATCCTTGCACATTTGAACTAGGAGGATGGACTTAGCCAAATTGTATAATTAAAATTGAATTTGAATGGAAATGATTTGGATAAAAAGAGTACAAGAATTCTCCAAGAATGTTACAAACAACTCTAGAGATATACTTTCTCAACAGGAATAATCTTCTAACTTGACAATTCTTCCCAAAGTGACTTTGTAAATCCAATGACACTACCCCTAGAGAGCTAAAAATAGAAATTTAGAGTAAAGACAGGCTTCCAACGACAAGATAAGTTACCTTCCTAAAGACCTAGCCAGCTAAAAGCAACTGCAAAATGACTAAAACCAAGTATACAACAGAAAATTCTCAGGTGACACTTTCCAAGCTAACCAGACAATACTTCTCACTGAGGTGATATTTCACCTTTCACCAAGTGATAAACCTCACAATAACCAGGTGATAGACTCCAGGCAGGTCAGGCGATAATCCAGAAGAAATGAACTATCGTGCAATATTTCTTCTCAAGCAGGCGATACTATTGCTAGTTTGCATGATACTTGACCAGAATTGTGTGAAATGTGCATTTTCGGGTCCGTTTGATCAAAATTTTCAGTCTGAGGGTTGATGTTTTTTATCTCAATCATAATATCAACAGAAATTAGATAGGTTTGCAAATAGTAAGGGATCAAACATGTCTTTAAACACTTGAAACAAGGGTAAAAGCAACCTTGCCAAGACAAACACTTGTGATATCAAAATAAAAAAGCACCCTAGGAATACTACTGATTGTTTGAATGTTCAAGAATGCTAACACTAGTATTACACAATCGAAGACACTTCAAGAAATATCTATCTTAGAAAGTCAAGGCTCAATACTTAACAACTTGGCCCACACTTGATGCTCCCTTGCCTCACACAAAGTGGTTGCCCACAATAGATATTGGCTTTGTCATGGAAGTGCCAAAGACACAACCAAAGGAACACATATGGTGAGTAATCTTGGGGTGATCCAGGTTATTCCACTTGGATCAATCCTTGCACCAAGAAGCTAAGCGAAAAAATAGGGTGGCCTCTAACTATGGTTCTTAATAAGGGCTTATGTTCATAGTACCTCTCTTGCTCCCCAAAGGGATTCCTTACCTTGTGGCAGTAATGGACCTTGTGGCCTCAAGAGTACCTTAAGCATTCTTTCTCAACATTTTCCTCATGGTCACAATCCCACAAGTACTCACATCAAGAAAAGACAAGAACTACGTCTACCAAGGTTTTGTGTCCTTGATAGCCTTGAGTTTATAGTGGGTTGGAATAGCTAGCAATAAGCTTGTCCCCACTTGGGTTGTTCCTCTTGATTGCTCAAGAGTAGGCCCACTAAAGGATTCTAAAGATCTAAACAAAAAGTGGATCAACTTATAAGGTTCAAGGATTTTGTTTCACCACAAGGGTGAAGAACATACTCCTTTATCTCAAAGCTTTCCCCCAAACACACCAAGAAGAGGTTCAATTACCCTCTTGCTTCCAAAATCTCAAGATGGGTCAAGATTTTCTAGTTCATCACAATGGTGAAGGGCATACTTCTCCTACCACCTCAAAATTTCTTCCACAAGATATTAAGTGCCTATGAAATGAAACAACTAGTATATGCTGCACTCAATAAAGAAAGTAATTAAACAAGCACTTGATTTGATCTTTATGCTTAGGGCAGCCTTGCAAAAACCATTAATAGCCCTTTGTTTTTTTTTGCATGCAATATGGCAAAAGCTAATGCACCTACAACCACCACTTGTTAGGCCAATAAGGTTAGAACAATCCAAAATCCAATTAGCTCTAAAATTTAAGCAATCCACTATCAAAAGTATTTAAAGCACTAAAGGTGGAACACTTAACTCTTCAAATAAATGTGAAGTGAGTCCAAAAATTGGAACATTTAACTCTTCACACAAACTCAAAGCAATTCAACACCTTAGAAAACTAATGAGATCAAGAAGGCATAAAAGGGAGAACTTTGTGGAACACTTAACGCTCTTTTCAAGTAGACCCCTCCCCTATATATGAATGTTGACATTGCATCCAAAGGGTAGAAATGAGGGGTGATTAGAAATAAGTGAGTCCAACAACCCAATTTAGCTAACAAGATCAATCAAAAGTACTCTTCAAGTGAGTGTGAAGTGAGTCCAAAAGGTGGAACATTTAACTCCTCACACAAACTCAAGGTGAGTCCACACCTTAGAAAACTAATGAGATCAAGAAAACATAAAAAGGGGGAAACTTTGTGGAACACTTAACGCTCTTTTCAAGTAGACCCCTCCCCTATATATGAATGCTGACCTTGCATCCAAAGGGTGGAAATGAGGGGTGATTAGAAATAAGTGAGTCCAACAACCCAATTTAGCTAACAAGATCAATCAAAAGTACTCTTCAAGTGAGTGTGAAGTGAGTCCAAAAGGTGGAACATTTAACTCCTCACACAAACTCAAGGTGAGTCCACACCTTAGAAAACTAATGAGATCAAGAAAACATAAAAAGGGGGAAACTTTGTGGAACATTTAATTATCTTTTCAAGTAGACCCCTCCCCTATATATGAATACTGACCTTGCATCCAAAGAGTGGAAATGAGGGTGATTAGAAATAAGCGAGTCCAACAACCCAATTTAGCTAACAAGATCAATCAAAAGTACTCTAAAGTTGCTTATCAATACTACTCACAAATGAAAAAGGGTTGAATCAATGGAATATTTAACTTTCCAAGAAAACATAGAGTGAGTCCACAAAGTGGTGCATTTAACTCCCTATGTAAACAAGGAATGAAACCATGCCCCCAATCACTCAATGAGATATTTGATATTGGAAACCAAGAAGCATTCACTTACACAAACTTGTAAAAACAAATCTATGTTCTTTCATTCACCATTAAGAGCATAAAAAAGATGTGTCTATGAAAGCAAGTAAACATTCAAGCCAAACACATGAGAGGTTCTTTTTAGATCCAAAATCCAAATGAAGGTGCAGAAACTAAGTACAACTATGCAAATTAATTCTGCCTAAGTGCAGGAAATAGAAACAACAAGCTAACTAAATCAAGATTCGGCCAAAAAACCTCAAAAAGGCTCACTGTCAGGTACAGAAATAGACTACAGACACCAAAATTATTGCATGACACTTCTCAGTGTACTGGAGTGATAATATTAGTCCGAGCGATACTCTTCTCTATACCCAGGTGATACTTCATTCGAGACTAGGCGATAGTTCCTGAAACAGGCGGGTGATACTTTCGACAGGTGAAGTATCACTCATGTATACAGAGATCTATCACATGATATTCCTGGAATTATTGCATGATACTCTAAGACAGAAAACCCAGAGACCGCGAATAATGTCCAAAAATCACCGAAAATATGATGGAAATGCAAAATTTACAAGACAAAGCTAATCTACTCTGCCCCATGGTGGGCGCCAAAAATATACACACAAAAGTAGTGCACTTCTCTAAGTCATTACGTCAAAGGAAATCCATGAAAGGGAAACCTTCAATAGCGACCTAGAGCTCTCTATGTATGGAGTTGCAAGATTGTAAAATTGCTCTCAGCTAGAGCTAATAAACTTATGACCTTGCTAGTCAACCACACAATGAGAGATTTAAGTGAAGACAAGGGCAAAAATGCCAATATTTCCAAGAATCAAATGAAATGCAATGCAATGCAAGCTAATCTATGAAAATGCAAGCTAGAAATGAGAGATTCAAGCTAAGCTATGGAAATGAAAGTACAATCTAAACTATGAAATAGAAATAGCAAGTGTTACAATCCTTCCTATTAAACTAGATGAGTTTTTCTAAAGCATGAAAGGAAATATAAACTATGAAAGAAAGCTAAGTGAAATGCAACAACAATGTCTTCAAAGCTTGAATGCAAGAATGTCTTCAAAGAGCTCCAAATAACCTAGAAAACCTGTAGCATAACATTAGCATAAAAAAGAATGACCTAGAATGAGGAAGAGAGCTCTTCTTTTATAGGAAATGAGAAGAAATGGACCATGGAGATTAAGAGGCAAAAGACTTAATCAATGGTGGAGCATCAAAGAGGAGAAATCCATGTGCACAAGTATCCTCCAATGAGAAAATAAGAGTTGACTTTTGTGTCCATATGAGACAAAAAGTGCTTTTTCCCTTTTTATAAAATAGGAATAATGCTTTATTTGTGCAACTTACGATAAGAGGAAAAGTGAGGGCTTTTTATTTATTAAAAGGGGAGGAAATATTCCTTTTAAATAAATAAAGACTTTATAATAAAATGGTTAGCCTAAGGAAAATAATTGAAAATGATAAAAAGGATTTGATCAAGGAAATTGATATAATTGACAAAATGCTAATTTTTGAAAACATTGATTCAGGGATTTGATAAATTGCTAAATGGGGGCCCAAAGTCTAGGCGACCATTTTAGGGTGCATATAGGGATAGTTAGGGTAAAACACCTAATTAAGTAGAAGGAATGACTAACTAACTATTTAAAATACCTTTCAAAATAATCTCCAATGTTGTTTCATGCATTTAAATGTGACAATGAGTTACCTAAAATGTAAACTAAAAGATTATTAGAAAGATTTATTTTGAATGTATTAGTATGATGAAGAAATAGAACCAATAGCAAACCAATGCCTCTATTAGCTGGGCAAAGTTATCAAGTTAAAAAATACATATAATCAATTGCACGCACCTCAATAATGATGTCATATGAACAAAAGAATATATCAATAATCGAATATATCACATAATACCATCTTAGAGTCTAGCTTGGATCAAAAGAATAAACACATGACAAGATGTAGACATGGTAGGCACTACATCTTCCCCCTTAAGGATTGGATTAATTGCTAGAAGCCCACAAATAGATAAGAGTACAACTCTCTAAATCATGCAACATCCTGCCAAGCGGTGGAGTTGATCTGATTTATGAAACCAGATTACAATACCTGGTGTGATACCTGTAGTATTGTAGAATTCAACATGAAAATTGAGAACAACAAGATTGCAAACCAAAAACTGATCCATTCTATTGGAATATTGGAGTTTATACAGATTTGATGGATCCCAAGGGTCATCAGAATCCCTTGGAAATGAAATGAAGAGCCATCATTATATTTCTTACAAATAAACTATTCGAACAATCAAAAACTATCAAAAAACTATGTATAAAAATTAGGTCCACTTGGAGAAGGCATAACTTTGAAAAAAAAATAGATTTCAGTATTTCCCAATTTAATCTTGACCAGGAGTCCTCATCATTTGGGTCCCACTATAACCTTACTTTCTCTATGTCCCAACCCCGAGGATCAACCTTTGGTGCTAAATTATGAGAATAGACTCCTAATAAAGTTGTCCATCCTTAACTTGCAAGGCACCCCAATCAAGAACATGGATCACATCAAGGATATATTGCCTATGCAAAACAACATGAAATACATTGTGGATGCCAGATAGGCTAGGTAGAAATGCCAAGAAATAAGAAATTGGGATAATCCTCTCCAAAATATCAAACCGTCCAATAAAATGTGGTGCTAAATTAGGTCCTTTTCCATATCAAATAGGGTTCTTCTATAATCACACTCTCAAAAACACTTGGTTACCAACAAAAAAGTGATGGTTCACTCTATAAGTGTCAACATACATCTTTTCTCAATCATGAGAAGCTATAAGGTGCTCTAGAATATGGGAAACCTACTGTTCCAGATCCCAAAGCATCTCGAGACCCAATACAACAAGGTCCTCTAAGCGTTCCCATCTTAAAGGGGTACGATATGGTCTCCCATATAATGCTTGGAATGGTGACATGCCAAGGGAACTATGATACCCATTATTATATAAAAACTCTCGTAGGTATAGGTAGTCATTCCAAAAATACTATTGATCCATCACATACATGTGTAGCATATCCTCCAGTACCTAATTAACCCTCTCTATTTGATGATTTATTTGTGGGTGATAGGCGGAACTAAGTTGAGTTGTGTTCTCAATGCATATTGAAGTGGTGTCCATAATGCTGAATTGAACCCCAGGTCACAACCAGAGATGATTTTTTAAGGAATACCATGCAATCTAACCACATCCTCCATGAATACTTGGACTAAAACCAATGTAGTTTATGTGGATCTCATAGGAGAAAAGTGGGCTACCTTGGACAACTTGTCGACTATCACTAGGATAGCATCATGATGTCACGATGACATGGGTAGTCTAACAATATATAATCTTGAATGGAGATTGTGTCTCATTTCCACTCTAGGATGACATGTGCTACAAAAGACTAGTGAGATGTTGAAGTTGGGCCTTAAATTGCTAACACTCAAGGAATCTAGCCACAAAATAAGAGATATCTCCCCTCATACCAACCCAAAAGTATTGATTTCTAAGGTTGGTGTGCATCTTGTTGAAATTAGGATGTGTTGAATAAAGTGCATGATGTGCTTCAAATAAGACCAAATTGTGTGAATGACTTGTTTAAGGTACATGAATTGATATGTGGATGATGGGAAAAGTATAAGCGAGGGTGACTTTTTCCTTGGACCTTGGTTGGTTTCTTGGTCAAGTAAGAAATAGGCTTTAGTAACTTTATCATTGTAGAAGCTAAATATATTATTTTTGTATAGATTATTGTACACAAGTGTTATAGATAAAATAAACTTTGAATGATATTGGAATACCTTTTGATTCAAGCCTATTTCTATCCTTTGTGATAAAAATAATGCAATAAATATTTCAAATAATTTGGTACTGAATTCAAAGATAAAACACATTTCAATCTAGTATCACTTTTGATAGAGAGAGTTTTGGAGAATGGGGTTAAACTTCAGTATGTGCCTACAAAATAATAAATTCTTGACATCTTTACCAAGGCACTTTCTAAAGATGCTTCTGAATATCTCTAGGAGAGATTGGGGGTTATTTCCCCTCCTTTTCAAAACTAGATGCATATAGAGATGCATTAGTCAAGTGGACCTCATGTACAATCCTAATCTGGACTAATGGTGGAGGCTTCCTCTCAGGGGGGGATAAGTGCATCTATGAGTTGATATGGATTCTTTTGGGGGATCTGAGCATACTGATAAAGTACCTTTTAAATCTAGCCTTTGTCATTTATGTCAAAGGGGGAGAGAATCAAACATCTGAGAATTTTTATTTGGAGAGGATCATGCATGAGAAAGTTGATTTTTTTTTGTGTTTCCATCAGTGAAAAAGGGGGAGATAGTTACAGGTTGAGAAAAATGAGAAGCTAGATGAGGCCTTGATGTAAACATGTTTATGTTTTCATTAGTGTCCAATTATTGTAGATGTCCTTGAGTTTTCTATACAAGTGGTGTTGAGAGATACCCTCCACATTATTCTATATTGAAAATCCATAGATGCATTTTGGATATGTTGTTAATAAGTATTTAGAGATATTAGATTTGTGATTTTGAGTTTTGGATCCTAGTTTAGAGGAATTAGTTTTCACCAGTATGTGACAGTATTTGTCAGACTATCTTGTGTGAAAGCTCCACATTTCTATACTTGTTAGTTTTTGGTTTCTTGGATTTGGAAGTGTGCTTATAATGTTTGCATATTTTTTCAATTCAATTGGCATGATTTTTTATATTTTAGAGGTGAATTTTTTAAGTCAAATGGTGTTTAATCTAGGTTTGGTTGACTTCAAGTGTTTACAATTTCACATAAAAATCTCCATCAAATGTATATTAAAGGGAAATGTGTATGATGTATATTTTGATCCTAGTTAATATGTTATGTGTTCCACTTTTCATTCCTTCCACCACGAGAATGTTTAAGTGAAGATCTAATTTGAATTATGCTTGGTTAAGATGTTTAGTTAACCTTGGAAGGTTTTTGCAAGTATGAGGATAGTATAAATTATTGAGGAAGAATGTGTGGTGTGAATGCGATGAGGATTTATGAAAGAGAATCTATCTCCCTATATGAGTGGCTATGAGTTGGTGTGAAGTATTGTAATAAACAGTGTGGATTTTCATGTGTTGGCTACCAGAAGTATTGTAATAAGTAGTTTAGAATTTTATGTGTATGGTGACCTTCTTGTTTTAAGATGTTCCTTTCATGTTTAGATTATTTTGAAAGATAAGTTTGTTTGAATCTTATTTAAGAGAATATTTCTATCAGATCTAAGAGAAGATTTCTAAGTTTTATAGACAACTGATTCAAACCCCTTAGTTGTCCTTCACATTTAATAGACATCAGTGGATCCATTAGTTGACATCAATGATAATGGCACATATAATGCTAATAGTTTTAAAGATTAATTTTTCCACTTATTTCAAGATACCATAATGAATTTCCTCACAAATTTATACAAATTGGAGCTTTGAGATAGTATTTTATCTTTGATTTCAAGTATTAAATGCTACTATATTTTTGAAAGAATTACAATGAAGTATATTATTGTAAACATCTATTTGAATATTAATAATATTGTTGCCCTTTAGTGTGATTTTTTTCCAAAATTATTTTTCCGTGTAAATTAATTATCTCTTATGGCATTATTATTTTTATATTACTTTTTAATATGAAATCACTCTTTAAGTAGTTTAGTGTACATTTTTTATCAAAGCTAAGGAGTATTGGACATTTGTATTTTCATTGATATCAAAGGTGCTAGTATTTTTGTTGATGTTTGTCAATGTTGTTGATTATCATTATGTTCAATGTGATGGTATCCAAAAGGTGACCAAAAGGTTACAATAATTTTACTTAATTTTTTCATGCCATATTAGGTATCCATGCTATGGAAGGACAAAGTCAATTTAAGTTGGATGCCTCTCTTATAGAATTTCATTAGTGTTGGGTTGGAAAATAGGGTTCACTAGCCTATGCATGCAAACTTGGAATCCTAGTCCTATTTCCAATCACACTAAAAGGAGAATTATCCACTTGGAATAAAATATACAGTCATAAAGTGAATCCAGTAATCCTTCACGAGGAGTTGAAGATGACTATGTGATTATGAAAGAGAAATGTGAAATTTAGGAAAAAAATAGAAAATTGATAATTTTTAGCATATACATTAGAACATAAATAAGATATGTATACTTTGAAAATAGATCTGGAGAATATGGATAAAGAGGAACCAATGACCAAAATATGAGTAAAATTCCAAGGGATGTTGTCAAGCAGGGGAAACTATGTACTAGATTATGTCAGTTAGAATAGCAATGTCTCGCCTTTTTTCAAATCTATGAAAAAGGGTTTTGTAGGTATTTTCATGTTCAATCTTAATCCAAATCCACTCTTGTGTAATGTGCCACCTACACACAAAAATAAGAAAATACTTTGGGTTGATGTGTGTTTGGTTAGGTCAAACCCCAATTTAGAAATTAACCTTGTGTAGAAACCTAAATTCCTCCTGTAACATTAATTAAATTTAATATAATTAATGACCCCAAATAACATTATAGTTAAATTTTAATTAATTATATTTGTTAAATTCACCTTTATTTAATTAAATAAATTCACTAATTATAGTATTTGAATTAAATTTAAATACTACCTTTCATAATGTATTAAATTAAATTTAATACATGTTCCTCCATAGTCCCCTTTTAAATAATTTTTTAATTTATTTAATTCCCTCACATTCTTTAATTCTTTTTTTTTTGGTAAAAGGCCGAGGCCAAAGTTTTATTATTCTTGAAACAGAAATACATAAGCCCCGCTTAGTGCAGGTGCTGGTAGGGAAGAGCAGGGATGAGAAACCCTTCAGCCTTGCCTGGGACCGTAGTCCAAAAATTTATACATGTTTAATAAAGGAGGGCATTCCCATCCTTTACATAACTCAACCATAGAGGTATTACAAGTTACATTGTCACTTTAGCTATAAGCGAGTAACGATCCATATCCAAATGCCTCAGTCAGATTGCTATGTTGGGATGCCTTTCTTTTCTTGGTCACCTCCTTGATGCTCCCTCAAATTATTGAAACAGCTCCCTTGAAAACTTTTTGACCCGTCCTTCCTGAAATAGCTTCACTTTGACTAAGATCTTTGTTAGAAATTCACTATTACATTAATGAAAAACTTAAAGATTATCAAACTACTTGTGGAGGACCAGGACCGTACCTACTAATTAAGAGGAAAAATCTAAAGGCCAAACATCAAAGGTCAAATGAGAGAAAAAGAAAGAAAGCAGTTTTCCCCTGGTAACCATTTATCTGAAGTCGATTTCTAAATTCTGACTTCAAGATAACCGACTGCCTTGGAAATTTTTTCTAAAAAATATCAAGCCAAAATACTATTCCAAGTAGACACTATATGCTGATTCTCAAAATTGTATTTATAAAACACTGATAAAATATGGCTTATGGAATTTACAAACTTAAGAGGCTAATCTATAAGAGAAAATATACTTATATTGAGAAGAAAGAGAGCACCAAATAGTAAGTTTCTTCACTCAAGGCCAAAGTGACTTTCCTTTCACAGATATCATAGTATTCAGATAGACCCTAATCTCGAGGTTAGTACATAATTTCTATATTTTGACTTCAAAATTAGTGACTATCCCTATAGCCATATCTGAATCTACCTGTTCTCAACTTTCCATGGCAAACATCTGAGGATAATAAACATGCATATGATATACTTCCATTACCTTGTCATGGAATTATGTGTCTATTTAAAGATCCCAGTTGGGATAACATTACTAGTTCCTTTTTTTAAAAACTAGCAGGGAATATCCTTGCATGGACTTCATGTGTAATAAATACAACTGCATAGTCCTATAATTAGTATCTATGAAAGGAATAAACCATAAAACTTTCTGCCACCTAATTTATGAATAAAAGAGTGTTCTAAAACATGTCCATGGTTACATTGCTATTAGGATTAAGGGGCATAATGAATACTACTAAAGATTGTAACTAAAAAATTCAATTTTAAATATTGTAGCTAAAAACATCATCCATGGTAACATTGTTATTAGAAAAAAGTGGCATACTAAATACTATTAGGCATTCAATACAGATGCAATGACACATAAAGGCTAAAAGATAGACTAAAAAAACCATCTATTCATCCTATGTAACTTTCAATTCTACTCATGTAATCATTTCATGCTATTGTCATTATTTTCATAATTTGTTAGAATGTCATCATACTCAGATATCTAATCATGTTCTAATCATTAAAAACCTACATACATGAATGTGAATATGTTGCTTCATAGTCTGTTGCTTCAAAATATATAAAACCCTATCTATAAGTAATTTTATGAGAAAAATCTTACTGCATAATATAATTAGAATTTCAACCTTGCCTTGACAAAGGATTAGGATGTCTTATAACAGTAAATGAAATAGTCTTGCTACATAACATAATTCTTTGAATGCCCTATAACTTAGTCTAAAGCTAAAATTATCCTTAAGTAAAAAATGATCTTCTTGAAACTCTAAAGTATAGAAACAAATGATCATTAAGTCGTATGATTAAGTAAACAACTGATTATTAACATAATTTAGAAACTCCCTGACTGTAATCTGCCAGAATCCCTTATTCCTAATCCATTCAGAAACTTTACTCGATCTAATAAGACATGCTTATGAAATAAAGGTTATCCTAGAAAATCCTTGTTAACTATATCTTCTAGGAAACCTATTCCCACATGAAAAATATTACCATTGATTGATGTCCTTCAAATATTACAAGAAAACTTAGAAGCTCTATACTTTAATTAGCATTACTATGTAGAATTATTTGGATAAGGAAATAAAAATCCTTATTATCAATATTATGCTTGACAGCAAACAGTTTTTCTTCGTGGATCCTTTAAAATATATGTGAAACCCTTAACAGTTATACTATCTAAAACCTTGAGAAGTTATGCTTTAAATAGTCTTTTAAAAGTTATAACATGTAGAGCCCTTAAGTATGCATTGATAAGATTTCATAGATATAGATTCATTACCATGCATGATTGCCTTGCATACTAGCCTTTATAGGAATCTTATGAAACAGCTGTAGCCTAAAGCATTCCTCAAATACATAGGGAAAGATTAAACAAATGAGCTATGCTCATCCCTATCCAGATGATTTTATAACTTCTAAGATACATACTCAGTTTTGTAAAGGAGCAGAGAAAATTAATTGAAAGAAACTATTCTATTTCATATAGTAAAAACAAACTTTAGTCATAAACTTATATATATTTCTTAAAAACCTTGTCCAATGTCAAAGAAAGACATCATTCCTAGTATTTCTTATCAAAGATAGGGTTTTTGTCCACATTTTTCCGTAAAGCTATACTATTTAAACTCAAAATAACCGAGACATCACTAGAAAGCTAAAGTTGCCTTTGGTTCTATAATATTTACAGAAAACAAACTATCCTAGGTTGTATCTTATTTCACTTTTTATAAGCCACCAGCGCCTCCTCTGCTTCATCACCGAGTTTTTGAGCTCGAGAGTTGCACTTTACTCTTGGCCCAATGAAGCAAATGCTATGCTTCTCATCTTCGTTATAATCTTCAAGAATTTAATATCCTTTAGCCCACCAATAATTCTTCATCCAGTCCATGGTTAGAGGCTTGTCAAGCATGGATTTCATTAAAAAATCCATGTTCCTCTTCATGTCCAGCCAAAATGTCTCAAAGATCTCCTTCTCCCTATGAACCAATATAGGGCATTTCTGGGAAACTTGGATGGTGGGCAATTAGTTCTTCTCCATTCTCATATATATTCCCAAGATAGGGATGCAGTTATTTTCATCTATACTAAAAACAACCTTCTCAAGGCCTTCCAGTATGTCTTTTATGAAAATCCTTCTTGTTACATTGATGATTTCTTCTTTTGAATATTCAGCTTCAATGGTGAGTGAGATAAACAAACCCACAATATGGCCATTGGTTTGAATAGTGAATGAATTCTCAAAGTAAAACTCCCCCAAGATTTTTTCTAGGGCTCTGCAATAGTCATTGGGGATCTCTCTTAATATCATATTCCATCTTTTAGGGAGAATTGGTCCCTGAAAAGTCATCTGTCGCTTCCTGTAAGAGAAAGTGATAACATCAGTGTCCATTCTAAGGCCTCTGCTCATAAACTAGGATAAAAAAAATTGCTACAAGACCTTGCTTTAAGATTGGTGTTAAATGCTAAGGGGAGAGTTTTGGAGAAAATCGTGTGATCATTATGATCTTTAAGTCTCATATCGATAAATGATCACGAAAGGTACTACAATATTGATGACATCTTCAATTTTTGACAGCTAGGTACCCTACCTTGGGAATCCAAATTTGGATATGAAAATTAGGCTTCCTCTTTCATGATTATGGGTTAGATTGAGGAAAAAGGGGTATCTAAACATATCTATTAGAAATGATAGATAGACATGAAAAAGGTGGTTAGGAATAATAACTAGTGCTTTTATGTAAGTAGTTCATTCTTCTTAACATTCTGGTAATTAAAAGTAGGTTTATGATCCTTTTAATCCCCAAAGATTATAATGTTATCATAAGGTTTCAGGAACTTAAACTATAGATTTTGTCTTTTTAGGGCTTAGACACATCATAAAAAAACATTACCTAGGATCTAAAGAAGCTACAAGAAGACTTACTTCTTTAACCAAGAATAATTAGAGAATTTTTCCTTTGTGTTATACTTAGCAGTTAATAGTACATAAAACCCTACTATATATCTATTCTTAATTTATCTTTTGTTCCTGCCAAGGCCTTGAAACTTGTTAATCCTCTTTTTTGAAAAGGTAAAATGATGGTTCTCGGTTAAAGGTTTTGTTAAGAAAAAATGATAAAAGGTGTCTGTTTCTTATAATCCTAGAATCAAGTTGGATGCTCAATAATTCTCATTAAGTATAAATATTTTAAAGCTTTAAAATAGAAAAAAGTGCATACATATAAGCAAAGTATAGAAAATTCCAAAACGTAGAAGCTTCCTTATGTCAAAGAAAGAGATTACAAAGCTTTCCTACTTCGCTTCTTTAGGCTTATCCTAAAGAGCTTGATGATGTTGATGAGTATTTATCATCTTTTACCAATTTAAGTCCAATTTCATCTTTGATGAAGGGTGCTCCCCTTAATATCACAAACACATAACAAAAATAGAGAAACAACAACAATATGCAAGAACAGAAAATTGGCTTCTTATTATGTCCACAAATATGAAATTACAAACTTTCAGAATTACTATATGAAAAGCCACATGGGCATTCCCTTACAATATTTTGTAGGACAAAGCCTTGAATCAATACCCAGAACTACCCTAGACAACACTATGGGCCTTCTTTATATAGGCATTTTCCACCGCCCAAGAAGGTTCCAAAAATTTAGCCCTTAGGGCCGACCAAACTTAGAATTATTTTATCTTTCAATTTATTACATCAAAGTTGGCTCAAAATAAATTTTGAAACATGAACAAAAATTTTGAAGGAAAATTATTTTCCACCATTTTAGGTAGCCTGACTTTCGGAGACCATAAGTCATCACCAGTTGACCCGATTGACTATTATAACCCCATTTCAAAAAGGTCACAAAGCGCTCTACAGGCTTGATTGGCACAAGTGCTTATCACCCAAATTTTTGACCTCATTTGGGGCCTCTAAAGCCTTCAAAACTGAGTTTAAAGTTACTGTACCCTACTGCCAATACCAAAAATCTTCAATATCTTCAAAACTAGACCTGATCTAGCCATGAAACTTTACTGGCAGGCTGATATGACTGAGATGAACCTCCACATGTAAAATTAGAACATTCTGAGATCATATGACGAACTTACTAAAAATAGAAAGTTTGCATAAATAGTAGCTCTGTACAAGATAGCCCTTATTGAATACAAAGACATAAATATTTTAGGGTGATGCAAGATTGCTCTTACACTTAGGATGCTCCTGCATCAGACACTCGGGGTAATTTGAGAAGTGACCCAGTCACGTCCCAGGTGTGTAGAGGAAAACCAAGGCGGTTAACCTCCTCCTTTGTTAGCCATGATGAATCTTCAATAGGTCATCATTTCCACTTGACCAGATATTCTTCATATGTCTTGTTCCTTGTGCTTCTGCCAGCACAACTATCCAGTATATCATCAATCTCTTTAGTATCTGAACTAGTTGCTGGAATACTCTACTGTGTTGTTGTGATCTCATCTTCAACACCTCCCTCATGATACTCTGTCAGATCTAAAATGTTAAACACTGGTGAAATATTCAGCTCACTAGGCAATTCTACTTCATATGCATTTCCTGAATCATGCTTCTTCAGTATTTTACATGGCCCAAACTTCTTCATTTTCAATTTTTTATATGTACCAACTGAAAATTGTTCCTTCCATAAATGAACCATGACTTCATCTCCAACCTAAAATTCCTTATGCCTCCTTTTCTCATCTACCTTAACCTTATAATGTGCATTCATGTGGTAATGTGCTTCCTCACCTCCTCATGGATGTTCCTCAAGTGTTCTACAAAATCCTTAGCTTCTGCACTACTTATTTCTCCTTTATCTATCTTCCTCAACTCAGATGCATTTCTAAGACTATTTCCATATACAATCTAGAATGGTGATTTACTAGTACTCCTATTGACAGAATTATTGTATGCAAATTTTGCCTATGGTAAAATCAAATCCCATCCCGTCGGCTTATCTCCATCCAAACATCTTGGCAAATTTCTCAAACTCCTATTCACGACCTCTATTTGTCGATCTGTCTGTGGATGATGTGATGAACTGAATTTCAAATCTGCCTTCAGCTTCTTCCACAATGTTCTCCAGAAATAGCCTACAAACTTGGTGTCTCGATCTGAAACTACGGTCTTTGGAAAACTATGTAGTCTCACTACTTCTCTGAAAAACAATTCTGCTATATGAACAACATCATTAGTCTTCTTGTAGTGAACAAAATGTGGCATCTTCAAAAATCTATCAACCACCACAAAAATTGAATTATATCCCCACTGAGTCCTCAGTAATCCAAGAATAAAGTCCATACTGATATCCTCCCAAGGCTTCTTTGGTACAGGTAATGGCTGATATAACCTTGTATTCTGCTTCACTCTTTTTTCCATATGACATACTTTGCAACTTTGTACAAACTTCTTGATATCTTGCTGCAACTATGGCCAATAATAATTTTCACTAACCAAAGCAAGGGTTTTATCATGACTAAAATGTCTAGCCAATCCTTCGCTATGCTTCTCCTTGATGAGATTCTCTCTCATAGAACTTCATGGAATGCACAACTGACTCCCTCTGAATAGCATATCATCCTGGATGAGAAAATCTAGCCACTTCATTCTATCTAGAGTAATAAGTTCTTTACAAGCTTTCCAAGCTTCACCAAAATCAGGATCCTCTGGATACAAATTCTTGAATTCCTTGAACCCAACCACTTCAATCTTCATTTCTATCAGCAATAGTTTCTTTCTGCTAAGATCATCTACAACCCTGTTAGACTTTCTACTCCTATGTTTCAAAACAAATGTATAACTCTGCAAAAACTCAACCCATTTCAAATGCCTTTGATTCAACTTTTCTTGACTATTCAAATATTGCAAAGCTTGATGATCAGTATACAAAACAAACTCCTTAGGAAGCATATGGTGTCTCCACTTCTTCAATGCCTGAACTATAGCATAAAATTCATGATCATAAATAGAATACTTTCTCTTGGCATCATTTAAATTCTCACTAAAATAAGCAACAGGTTTACCTTCTTGGCTCATAATAGCTCCTATTGCAGTATCACTAGCATCACAATCTACTTGAAACACCTTATTAAAATTAGGAAGTGCTAAAACAAGTTGTTCTGTAACCTTTTGTTTCAATAGTTGAAAACTCTTTTCTGCCCCATTAGTCCACTGAAACTCTTTTCTATCCCCTCTCATTGTTTCAGTCAAGGGACCACAAATACTACTAAAATTTTTGATAAAATTTTTGTAAAAACTAGCTAGACCATGAAAAGATCTTACCTCAGTAGCACTCCTTGGAGTAGGCCATTCAAGGATAGCCTGTACCTTCTTTGGGTCCATTTTTAGACCTTCTGTTGAAACTACAAATGCCAAATACACTAACTCTTTCTTCACAAAATTGCACTTCTTCAAATTAATCAACAATTTATCATCTCTTAACTTTTCAAACACCATACAAATATGCATCATATGCTCTTCCAATGTCTTATTAAAGATCAAAATATCATCTAGGTACACAATGACAAACTTACCTAGAAATTCTTTCAGAACCTCATTCATGAGCTGCATGAAAGTGCTTGGTGCATTGGTTAGCCCAAAAGGCATGACTAACCAATCATACAGTCCTTTGTCTTGAAGGCAGTCTTCCATTCATCTCCTTTTCTGATCCAAATCTGGTGATATCCACTCTTTAGATCTATCTTTGAGAAATACACAGCTCCACTCAAACAATCCATAATATCATCCATTCGTGGCAATGGAAACCTATACTTGATTGTGATCTTGTTTATTGCTCTGGAATTTGTACACATCCTCCATTCTCTATTCTTCTTTGGTGCTAATACTGTTGGAACAACACATGAACTTAGGCTCTCCTGAATCAATCCCTTCTGTAACAACTCATGTACTTGTCTGCTCAACTCTTCACTTTCTACTGGTGTCATTTTGTGTGCTACCTTGTTTGGAAAACTGGCTCCTAGAATCAAATCCATCTGATGACTGATCTTCCTTACCAGTGGTAATCTATCAGGTACATTATCAGATACAATATCCTGAAACTCATTCAATAAATTTGCAACCTCTATAGGTACATCCTCTACTTCCTCTTTACCAGCTTTTGGAATTAAAGAAAAACACACATGCTCATGCCTCATACCATCTAGGAATTTACTTCCATCAACAAATGTTATTCTCGCATTACCACATACATTTTTTTTGGTCTCCTTCAATGGCTTTAGTTTATGTTGCACTTCATCTTTTGTCAGGGAATAGGTATTCACATGACCATCGTGTACATCACATCTGTCAAACTGCCATAGCCTAGCCAAAAACATGTGACATGCATCCATAGGTATGATATCACATAGTACCTCATCATGGTACCCACCAATCTTGAACTTTACTAGGCACTGTTCACTAACCATGACCTTGTGGTCATCCTGCACCCAGGCAATCCGATATGGATGTGGGTGTTTCTATCTCTTGAGCTTCAAATTTTTCACCATCTCTTCTAACACCAAATGGTTAGTGCTTCCACTATCAATAATCACATCACAACATTTACCCTCACACTTGCATCTAGTGCGAAATAGGTTCCTCCTTTGTTCAGGTTCATTCTCACCACTCAGCGGGACTCTTCTATTAATCATCATTTCCCCTCTTTCAGCATCTTTAAAATTTGATGATTTGACATCTTCATCTACATGTATAACTCTGGCCTGGCCCTCATTCCTCCTATCTATCTTTCCTTCGTATTAAAGACATTCAAATGCCCTATGACCTTCTACATAGTGAAAACATGTTCCACAAAAGCCTCCTCTTCCTGAACCTTGTCCTCTTCCTCTTCCTCTCTGATCTCTATTGTTCTGATCTTGGAAATGATTAGAATTGTTTCTTCTTTGATTTTGACTTCTCTCGAACTTCTTGTTCAAATTTTCCTCTACTTTTAGGGAAAATTGGTATGCCTCTTCAATACTGTTCATTTGAAGTAGATTCAATTCTTCCTAAATGCTAGGCCTCAACCCATTAAGGTAACGGGCAACTTTCTCCTTATCCACTTCTGCATGGCTTGTTCTGATGAGGATTTGATAGAACTCCTCTGTATACTCTTGAATAGATCTTCCTGCTTGCTTCAAACTTTGCATCTTCTTTAGTAGGTCAAGTTCATAATCAATAGGAATGAACTATCACTTCAATTTATCCACCATTTGATCCCATCTTGTGATTTTATCTTTCCCTCTTCTATTTCACTCCGATTGAATCTCTTGCCACCAGATCTTTGCATGACCCTTCAGTCTGGCCTTCATGAATTTGACCCTATCAGGATCCTCACTATCTTCATACTCAAAATATTCTTCACATTCATTGATCCAGTCGATCAATTATTTTGGGTTAATATTTCTTAAAAATGTAGGAACCTCGATCTTAGGTCTTTTCTTGATCTTGGAAATGGCCCGAAAAAACCTTTCTTCTTCTTGATTCAAAATTTTGCCTTCTTCTTCTTGATCATCATTTCCTTCTTCAGCTTCATCCTCACTTTCATCTTTGACACTAAGATTCATTCCTCTGTAAATCTCTTCTTACAATGCTCACACTTGTCTCTAGAGCACTCTAACCTTAGGTGTTACAACACTAGCTCTTCTGCCACATTTCCTTTATGAATGCATTTTCACCATGTGCGCTGAAAACCTAACCACGGTCCTAGTGCAAACTGCCTCATAGTCGGTGATTTGTTTATGCACTCAAGAACTCCTACTCTAATACCACTTGATGAAGGGTGCTCCCCTTAATACTACAAACACATAATAGAAATAGAGAAACAACAACAATATGCAAGAACAAAAAATTGGCTTCTTATTATCTCCACAAATGTGGAATTACAAACTTTCAGAATTACAATATGCAAAGCCACATGGGCATTCCCTTACAATATTCTATAAGACAAAGCCTCAAATCAATACCCAGATCTACTACTCATAACTTCCCTAGATAACACTATGGGCCTTTTTTATATAGGCATTTTCCACTGCTTGAGAAGGTTCCAGAAATTTAGCCCTTAGGGCCGACCAAACTTAGAATTATTTTATTTTTGAATTTATTACATCAAAGTCAGCTCAAAATAACTTTTGAAACCTGAACAAAAATTTTGAAGGAAAATTATTTTCCATCATTTCAAGTGGCCCGACTTCTGGAGACCATAAGTCATCTCCAGTTGACTTGATTGACTTTTTAACCCCATTTCAGAAAGGCCACGAAGTGCTCTACAGGCTTGATTGATGGAAGCGCCTATCACCCAAATTTTTGACCTCATCTAGGGACTCTAAAGCCTTCAAAACTAAGTTCAAAGTTTCTATACCCTGCTGCCAATACCAAAAATCTTCAATATCTTCAAAACTAGACTTAATCTAGCCATGAAACTTTACTGGCAGGCTGATATGACTGAGATGAACCTCCACATGTAAAATCAGAATATTCCAAGATTGTATGACCAACTTACTAAAAATAGAAAGTTTCCATAAATAGCAGCTCTGCACAAGATAGCCCTTATTGAATACAAAAATAAAAATATTTTTGGGTGATGCAAGATTGCTCTTACACTCAGGATGCTCCTACATCAATCTTCCATAATGAAACCATTTATCCAGTTTGTTTCAGATGGAGATCTTAAATGAGTGAAAAAAAATAAGAAATCTAGATTCCGTCTGATGGAGGGAGTCTCCTCTATGTATCTATCCCAATCTTCTAACTCAAAAATAGGAAAAGTCACCACAACACTTCTTTCATACTTGCAGGGTTTTGGTATAGTTAAATCAATGCGGATGCTCTTTAATACTTTGTCCAGATCCTTGAGATATTTTCTTTTGAAAATCCTTCTACATAGATTCCAAATAGTCTCCACATTAGGATCAACTTGGAGGGCCGAGGCTAGAAACATTGCAGGAATATCCGAATTGACTCGATACTTGTTTGAATTTTCCTTAAACTCTTTTCTTAGAATTATTGAAACTTCTCTAACAACATTTCTAAATTTGATCATTAAGATTTTTCTGATCCTACTAGTAGAAATGACTTCATCAAAGGCTATTTGCTTATGAAAGCTTCTTAATTTAATTGGGGTAGACATTTTCGGTGGCTTGAGGAAAATTGCAGGATGGTAACTACAATCTTTTTGTTTCCCTTATAAAGGCTTCACGAGGGAATTTTAAGAGATGAGAAACCCAAGTGCTAGCTATTCTCATGTAAGTCGAAAGGTTTCTTATTTTTTGATTAATCTAGAGAGATAATTAGTCACTTTTAAATTAGTTGAATAAGGGAAGGAAGGATTAGTTTTTATTTTGAAAAAAGTTAACTTTGGATAAAGTTTTAGCAACATTTGAAAGATAGCACACTGTTATTAAAATTTAAATTATACAATAAATTATCAATATGCGAAATTATTTTGTTAAGATGCATGGAGGCAGTTTTGAAGGATAAAATACTCTTATTGGTGATGCATTCAAGAGAGAAAGGAAATTAATTAGTACACGTTAGGATGAAAGTCTAAAGGTAAACTTGAGGTAACTTTTTAGGGGGTATAGATTGCTATCTATATACTGCTTTCTATAATGCTAAATGTCTTATGTTTAGAAGGCTTGGACCTTCCTTTAGAAGTTTAAAACGGTTTTAAGAACCAAAATTACTACAACTATAAGAGATGTCTTTTTAGATCAAAGATATACCATCTACCCCCAAGTTTGCAAGTTCATCTACCCTCTTATTTCCTTCTCTGTAAATATGATTAAATGATACTTCCTTAAAAGATTTGCATAGGGATAAATCTTAGGAAAAAAGTTAATTTAGTCTCTAATTTGGAGTTTTTTTTTTCCTAAACACGTTAATAATGATTGCTGAATTGCCCTCAATTTCTAAATGTTGTAATCTCAATGATACGCATTTTTGAAGACCCTTAATTAGGGCAAGAAGTTCTACCCAATTATTTATTTCTACCCCAATAGGAGCAGCTAATGCTATAATTTCCTTACCTTCATGATTTTGGATGCTACACCCAATGCGCGCAATACCCAGATTTCTCTTGGAAGCTCCATCAAAGTTCAACTTGTGCCAATCATTATTTGGAGGTTTCCATATGCATTCATTTATCTTTGACATTTTATTTTGAGAATTAGAACCAATGAAAGGTGGTAGTACTAAACCTTCCCACTTACCTTGCATTCTTCCATCCCACTGTCTCATTTTTAGATCTATTTTTTGGGTTTTAATTGTGTTACTATTCATTTTTTCTATTATTGCTGCTTCGATTTTATTACATAATTGTTTCCACTCCAACTTTTCTTCTCTAAAAATTCTTTTGTTGTGTTCTTTCCATACTTCCCAAATAACTATAGATGGAGAGATAGCCCATAAGTTTGCAAAAATGCTTCTATTTTTAATGATTGGACAAGCTTGTAGCATATCCTTAAGAGAAAGGGGGAGGCCAAAGGACCACCCTAAGTTCACTTGCAGCCACTTCCAACATTGATTTGTGAGCGAACAGTTTAGGAATAAGTGGTCCACATTTTCTTCATCTTTCTCACATAGTGGACATCTACTTGGTCCTGAGTAGCCAAGATTCCTAAATCGATCTGTAGTTAAAAGTCTATAGTTCAAAGCTAACCATGTACAAAATCTTGCTTTTGGTGAGAACTCCTTTCTCCAACACAAGTGGATTGGTAAAGAGGTTTTGGGTCTATTATAGCTTTGGGAAATGAGCCTATACCCATCCTTTGTATTGTATTCACCTGACTTTGATCCATCCTAGACTAGTTTACCTATAGCATTGTTTAAATAAATTTTTCTATTCTTGAGAATATCTTTGATTGTTGATTCTTCGGATAAAGAGACCCCAAATTCTTTTATGGATTTCTAAACCCAATTCTCATCTTCAAAAATGATGTAGTCTTTAAGAAAGAGACCAAACTTCTTTTTTAAAGATTTGATGAGGGTAGGGTTATTTAAAATACTAGATATTACCTCATGGCCTCCCCAGGAGTCATCCCAGAAAAGAACCTCTTCTCCAGATCTTGGGCACCAAGTTAATTTTTTCAAAATGATAAATCTGCATTCCATCATAAAATCTCAAATCTTCGAGCCTTTAGGGTGGTTTGATTCCCTGAAGATGTTAATGGGTGAATGATCTTTCAGATATTTGTGAATGAGAATTTTTGCCCACTTTGTTTCAAGATTTCTAAAGAACCTCCACAACAGTTTAGCTCCAAGGGCTTTCCCTTGATCTCTTAGATTTTTGAGGCCCACACCTCCTTCCTCTTTAGGTTTAAAAATATTTTCCCATGATATTAGCGGTATTTTCTTATTCTCATTACTTCCTTGCGAGAAGAAAGTCCATAAATGCTTCATGATTTCTAATCTTTTGTTTGAATGTAGGTGTAGGCATGATAAGTGATAAGTAGGCATAGCTGCCAAAACTAAGCTAACCATGGTAGTTCTACCAGTTAAGGACAACCACCTTCCTTTCCATGAACTCATTTTTTTTTTATCTTATCTATAATAGGGTCCCATATCTTTTTTTCTCTATTATCCTTGACTAAAGGGAGACCTAGGTATTTGCATGGAATCTCACCTTCCTTAAAGTTGAGGATTTTGTAGATATTTTTTTTCATTCCAATATCAGTATGAAAAGAGAATATTTCTAATTTATCTGGATTGATTTCTTGGCCTGAGGCCTTAGAGTAAGTTTCCAAAATCCTTTTAAAGGTTCTTACCTCACATCTCTTGTTGGCACCATATAGAAGGGTGTCATCTACAAAATGCTGATAAGATGTGGGTTCCAAATCACTTGTGATGGAAATTCCCTCAAGGGCTTCCTAATTCCTTTCCTTTGTTATTTCCCTACCTAAAACTTTAGCCATGATTGATGAAGGGTGCTCCCCTTAATACCACAAACACATAACAGAAATAGAGAAACAACAACAATAATATGCAAGAACAGAAAATTAGCTTCTTATTATCTCCACAAATGTGGAATTACAAACTTTTAAAATTACAATATGCAAAGCCACATGGGCATTCCTTACAATATTCTATAGGACAAAGCCTCAAATCAATACCCAGATCTACTACCCAGAACTATTCTGAACTGCCTAAGATAATAATACAGCCTTCCTTATATAGGCAATTTTCCACCGCCTGGAAGGTTCCAAAATTTTAGCCAATAAGGCCGACCAAACTTAGAATTATTTTATTTTACATTTTATTACATAATAGTCGGCTCAAGATAACCTTTGAAACCCGAACAAAAATTTTGAAGAAAATTATTTTTTGCCATTTCGGGTGGCTCAACTTCCGAAGACCATAAGTCATCACCAGTTGACCCGATCGGCTATTATAACTCCATTTCGGAAATGCCACGAATCGCTCTACAGGCTTGGCCAGCGCAAGCGCTCGTCACCCAAATTTTTGACCTCATCCGAGGCCTCTAAAACCTTCAAAACTGAGTTCAAAGTTTCTGTACCCTGCTGCCAATACCGAAAATCTTCAATATCTTCCAATATACACTTGATCTGGCAATGAAACTTTACTGGCAGACTTATATGACCAAAATGAACCTCCAAGAAAGGAATAAGATCATTCTGAGCACATACAAAAATTACCAAAAATAGTAACTTTCCATAAATAGCAGCTCTGCACAAAATAGCCCTTATTAAATACAAAAATAGAAATATTTTTGGGTGATGCAAGATTGCTCTTACACCCAAGATGCTCCTGCATCAGACACCCGGGGTAATTTGAGAAGTGACCCTGTCACGACTCAGGTGTGTAGAGGAAAACCAAGACGGCTAACCTCCTCCTTTGTCAACCATGATGAATCTTCAATAGGTCATCCTTTCCATTTGACCAAATATTCTTCATATGTCATGTTCCTTGTGCTTCTGCCAACACGACTGTCCAGTATATCTTTGATCTCCTTAGTGTCTAAACTAGTTGATGGAATACTCCACTGTGCTGTTGTGATCTCATCTTCAACACCTCCTTCATGATACTCTGTCAGATCTGAAATGTTAAACACTGGTAAAATATTTAGCTCAGTAGGTAATTCTACCTCATATGCATTTCCCGAATCATGTTTCTTCAGTATCCTACATGGTCCAAACTTCTTCATTTTCAGCTTGTTATATGTACCAACTGGAAACCGCTCCTTCCGCAAATGAACCATGACTTCATCACCAACCTGAAATTCCTTATACCTCCTTTTCTCATCTGCCTTAGCCTTATACTGTGCGTTCATCTTGGTAATATGCTTCCTCACCTCCTCATGGATGTTCTTCAAGTATTCTGCAAAATCTTCAGCTTCAGCACTTCTTATTTCTCCTTTATCTATCTTCCTCAATTCAGATGCATTTCTTGGACTACTTCCATATACAATCTGGAATGGTGATTTACCAGTGCTCCTGTTGACAAAATTATTGTATGCAAATTCTACCTGTGGTAAAATCAAATCCCATCCTGATGGCTTATCTCCAACCAAACATCTCAGCAAATTTCCCAAACTCCTATTCACCACCTCTGTCTGTCCATCAGTCTGTGGATGATGTGATCAACTAAACTTCAAATCTATCTTCAACTTCTTCCACAACGTACGCCAGAAATATCCAACAAACTTAGTGTCCCGATCTAAAACTATGGTCTTTGGCAAACCATGAAGTCTCACTACTTCTCTGAAAAACAATTCTGCTACATGAACAGCATCATTAGTCTTCTTGCAGGGAATAAAATGTGCCATCTTTGAAAATCTATCAACTACCACAAAAATTGAATCGTGTCCCCGCTGTGTCCTCGGTAAACCAAGAACAAAGTCCATGCTGATATCCTCCCAAGGCTTCTCTGGTACAGATAATGGCTGATACAACCCTGTATTCTGCTTCACTCCTTTTGCCATCTGACATACTCTACAACTTTGTACAAACTTCTTCACATCTTGCTGCAACTGTGGCCAATAATAATTCTCACTAACCAAACCAAGGGTTTTGTCACGACCAAAATGTCCAGCCAATCCTCCGCTATGCTTCTCCTTGATGAGATTCTCCCTCATAGAACTTCGGGGAATGCACAACTGACTCCCTCTGAATAGCATATCATCCTGGATGATGAAATCTAACAATTTTGTCCTGTCTAGAGTAATAGGTTCTGTACAAGCTTTCCAAGCTTCACCAAAATCAAGATCCTCTGGATACAAATTCTTGAGTTCCTTGAACCCAACCACTTCAATTTGCATTTCTGTCAGCAATAGTTGCCTTCTGCTAAGAGCATCTGCAACCCTATTAGACTTTCCACTCCTGTGTTTCAAAACAAATGTATAACTCTGCAAAAACTCAACCCATTTCAAATGCCTTTGATTCAATTTTCCTTGACTATTCAAATATTGCAAAGCTTGATGATCAGTATACAAAACAAACTCCTTAGGAAGCAGATAATGTCTCCACTTCTTTAATGCCTGAACTATAGCATAAAATTCTTGATCATAAACAGAATATTTCCTCTTGGCATCATTTAACTTCTCACTGAAATAAGCAACAGGTTTACCTTATTGGCTCATAACAGCTCCTATTGCAGTACCACTAGCATCACAATCTACTTGAAACACCTTATTGAAATCTGAAAGTGCTAAAACAGGTTGTTCTGTAACTTTTTGTTTCAACAATTGAAAACTCTTTTCTGCCCCATTAGTCCACTTAAACTCTTTTCTATCCGCTCTCATTGTTTCAGTCAAGGGTCCACAAATACTGCTAAAATTTTTGATAAACTTTCTGTAAAAGCTAGCTAGACCATGAAAAGATCTTACCTCAGTAGCACTCCTTGGAGTAGGCCATTCAAAGATAGCTTGTACCTTCTCTGGGTCCATTTTTAGACCTTCTGCTGAAACTACAAATCCCAAATACACTAACTCTTTCTTCACAAAACTGCACTTCTTCAAATTAATTAACAATTTCTCTTCTCTCAACTTCTCAAATACCATACGAATATGCATCATATGCTCATCCAATGTCTTACTAAAGATCAAAATATCATCTAGGTAAACAATGACAAACTTACCCAAAAATTCTTTCAGAACCTCGTTCATGAGCCGCATGAAAGTGCTCGGTGCATTGGTTAGCCCAAAAGGCATGACTAACCACTCATACAGTCCTTCCTTTGTCTTGAAGGCAGTCTTCCATTCATCTCCTTCTCTGATCCGAATCTGATGATATCCACTTTTCAGATCTATCTTTGAAAAATACACAGCTCCACTCAAACAGTCCATAATATCATCTATTCGTGGCAATGGAAACCTGTACTTGATTGTGATCTTGTTTATTGCCCTAGAATCTGTACACATCCTCCATTCTCTATTCTTCTTTGGTGCTAATACCGCTGGTACAGCACAGGGACTCAGACTCTCACGGATCAATCCTTTCTGTAACAGTTAATGTACTTGTCTGTTCAACTCCTCACTTTCTGCAGGTGTCATTCTGTGTGCTGCCTTATTCGGCAAACTCACTCCTAAGATCAAGTCCATCTAATGACTGATCTTCCTGACTGGTGGTAATCTATCAGGCACGTTATCGGATACAATATCCTGAAACTCATTCAACAAATCTACAACTTCTACAGGAACATCTTCTACTTCCTCTTTACCAACTTTTGGAATTAAAGCAAAACATACATGCTCATGCCTCATACCATCTAGGAAATTTTTTCCATCAACAAAAGTTATCCTTGCATTACCACATACCTTTTCTTCAGTCTCCTTCAATGGTTTTAGCTTATGTCGCACTCCATCCTTTGTCAGGGAATAGGTATTCGCACGACCATCATGTACAGCACATCTGTCAAACTGCCATGGTCTACCCAACAACATATGACATGCATCCATAGATATGATATCACACAATACCTCATCTTGGTATCCACCAATCTTGAACTTCACCAGGCATTGTTCATTGACCATGACCTTATGGTCATCCTGTACCCAGGCAATCCGATATGGATCTGGGTGTTTCTGTCTCTTGAGCTTCAACTTTGTCACCATCTCTTCTGACACCAAATTGTCAGTGCTTTCACTATCAATAATCACATCACAACATTTACCTTCACACTTGCACCTAGTGCGAAACAGGCTCCTCCTTTGCTCAGGTTCATTCTCACCACTCAACAGAACTCTTCTGTTAATCAACGTTTCTCCTCTTTCAGCATCTTCAGAATTTGATGATCTGGCATCTTCATCTACATGTGCAACTCTGGCCTGGACTTCATTTCTCCTATCTGTTCTGCCTTGGCGCTGAGGACATTCAAATGCCCTATGACCTTCTTCTCCACAGTGAAAACATGTTCCACGGAAGCCACCTCTTCCAGATCCTTGTCCTCTTCCTCTTCCTCTCTGATCTCTATTATTCTGATCTTGGAAGTGATTGGAATTATTTCCTCACTGATTCTGACTACTACTGGCCTCATCCTTCTTTTTCAGATCCTCATTTCAGCCACCATATGACCGTCCACCAGATCGTCCACCGCAACCTCTTCCATTTTGTCTGCTCTCGAACTTCTTGTTTAGCTTTTCCTCTACTTTTAGTTCAAATTGATATGCTTCCTCAATACTGCTCATTCGAACCAGATTCAACTCCTCCTGAATGCTTGGCCTTAACCCATTAAGGTACCGGGCAACTTTCTCCTTATCAGCTTCTGCATGGCCTGTTCTGATGAGGAGTCGATAGAACTCCTCTGTATACTCCTGAACAGATCTTCCTGCTTGCTTCAAACTCTGCATTTTCTTCAGTAGGTCAAGCTCATAATCAACAGGAATGAACTGTCGCTTCAATTTATCCACCATCCGATCCCATCTCGTGATTTTCTCCTTTCCCCTTCTATTTCGCTCCAACTGAATCTCTTGCCACCATATCTTCGCATGACCTTTCAGTCTGGCCTTCGCAAATTTGACCCTATCAGGATCCTCAACATCTTCATACTCAAAATATTCCTCACATTCATTGATCCAGTCGATCAATTCTTCTGGGTTAAGATTTCCAGAAAATGAAGGAACCTCAATCTTAGGTCTTTTCCCAATCTTAGAAATGGCCCGAAAAAGTCTTTCTTCCTCCTGGTTCACAATTTCGACTTCTCCTTCTTGATATTCTTCTTCGGCTTCATCCTTGCTTTCATCTCTGACATTAAGATTCATTCCTCTGCGAATCTCTTCTTGCAATGCTTGCACTTGTCTCTACAGTTCTCTAACCTCAGGTGTTACAACACCAGGTCTTCCACCACGTTCCCTTCGTGGAGGCATTTTCGCGATGCGCGCTAAAACCCTAGCCACGGTCCTGGTGCAAACTGCCTCACAGTTGGCAATCTGTTTACACACTAAAGAACTCCTGCTCTGATACCACCTGATGAAGGGTGCTCCCCTTAATACCACAAACACATAACAGAAATAGAGAAACAACAACAATAATATGCAAGAACAGAAAATTGGCTTCTTATTATCTCCACAAATGTGGAATTACAAACTTTCAGAATTACAATATGCAAAGCCACATGGGCATTCCTTACAATATTCTGTAGGACAAAGCCTCAAATCAATACCCAGATCTACTACCCAGAACTATTCTGAACTACCTAAGACAATAATACAGCCTTCCTTATATAGGCAATTTTCCACCGCCTGGAAGGTTCCAAAATTTTAGCCAATAAGGCCGACCAAATTTAGAATTATTTTATTTTACATTTTATTACATCATAGTCGGCTCAAGATAACCTTTGAAACCCGAACAAAAATTTTGAAGAAAATTATTTTTCGCCATTTCGGGTGGCCCAACTTCCGAAGACCATAAGTCATCACCAGTTGACCCGATCGGCTATTATAACCCCATTTCGGAAATGCCACAAAGCGCTCTACAGGCTTGGCTAGTGCAAGCGCCTGTCACCCAAATTTTTGACCTCATCCGGGGCCTCTAAAGCCTTCAAAACTGAGTTCAAAGTTTCTGTACCCTGCTGCCAATACCGAAAATCTTCAATATCTTCCAATATACACTTGATCTGGCAATGAAACTTTACTGGCAGACTTATATGACCAAAATGAACCTCCAAAAAAGGAATAAGATCATTCTGAGCACATACAAAAATTACCAAAAATAGTAACTTTCCATAAATAGCAGCTCTGCACAAAATAGCCCTTATTGAATACAAAAATAGAAATATTTTTGGGTGATGCAAGATTGCTCTTACACCCAGGATGCTCCTGCATCAATGATTATAAATAAGAAAGGTGAAATTGGGTCGCCCTATCTGAGGCCTCTAGATATGCTAAAAAATCCCTCTGGGGCACCATTAACTAGGACCGAAATCATAGGAGTAGATATACATTCATAAATTAAATTGATCCAACTTTTCACGAAGCCAAAGGCTTCCATGCTTTTTCAAAGAAACCTTCAATCCACTTTGTCATAAGCTTTTTTGATGTCCAATTTGACAAGCATGCTTGGATTTCTATTCTTGAGGATAGAGTGAATGGCTTCGTAAGCTATTATTACCCCATCGTAAATGGATCTCCCTGGAACAAACCCAGTCTATTCTTCACTTATTATCATAGGGAGAAGTTTTTGGAGTCTGAGGGCCAAAGTTTTAGTAAGAAATTTATATAACGTGTTGCACAAAGCAATAAGTCTATAGTTATTAAGGCAGGTTGGTTTTTCCTTTTTAGGTATAAGAGCGATAAAAGTGTTGTTAACTTCTTTAAGAATTTTGCTTGAATTTCTAACTCCTTCTAAAGCTTCTGTAACCTCCTTCCCTACAAAGTGCCAACATTTTTGAAAAAAAATGGCTAGTCTCACATTCTTTAATTCTACTAAGCTATGATTAAATTAAATTTTATTTAATTTAATCATAAATCCAACCTAGATGATATACTACACACATCACTTTCTATCTAATAAACCTATTCACTAATCAACTAAGGTTAATTAGGCTAATTTTGGATTCCTACATCCATTAGTCCTAATTATTTGCTCACACATGTGTGAGCAAATTTTAAAAAATTGTCTTCTAAAAAATTGCTAAAATTTGCATAAACAAAGCTTCTTACATTTTTTTATGAGACTTCTTACACCTTCTAAAATGGTGAAAATGGACTTTTTCACTTACACATCTCTTACACACACTTACACATGTACTTAAAGTATGCATTGACCTCTCACATCCCAAGTTGCTCACATATGTGTGAGAAAGTCTTAGACTTTTCATGGCTTATGTGTCTCCTTGGTGGTACCTATGTGGAATCCACATAGATGCCACTTCAACTCAACCCTCCAAAATCCCATAAATAGGACCCTTGTCTCCAGCAAAAACACATTCATTCTTGCATTAGAGTTATTATGCTAGTTTAAACTTAGAATTGCTTTCTTAGAGTTTTGCTAACAATTTGGTAGTTGCTAGATTTCTTTTAAGTTTTAGAACTTAGTGATTTAGCTTCATCTTGCATTTGTTAAGTTTCATGCCATAGAGCTTGAGGATTTCCTTCATAGGTCCTCCTTGAGCTTCTTTTGGCCTCTTGCATTGAGTGCTTGAGAGTTGCTTCTATAGCTTCTTTTTTAGCATCTCAATCTTCATTGTTCCTTGCATTCATAGTGGGATTCACACTTGTGTTGGGAGAGCACACCCACAACCTCTCTAAGAGCTTAAATCAAACAAGTTTTGGGTGCACTTGCTTCTTACTCATCTGAGGTTATGGTGAAGATTAGTGTTTTTTACAAGTTTATGAACATGTTAGACTAGATTTGAATATGTTCTTTATCATTAAAGTTTGCGTGTTTGAACTTGTTCTTAACAGGTATATTTTCATCATATACACCTTTAAATTGAAATAGAGATTAATGTTTGTCATTATGTATAGTAGACTAGATCTGAAAAATGAATGTTTATATCTTCATGTGCCTTCTTAGTGTTAGAATCATCATGATGTTGATGTTGAATTTAGGAATATTTGATCATGGACTCCATCATGAATGCATAGATATGAAAATCAATCCTTGTCTTCAATTCCTTAGATGCTTGATTTACTTGCTCTTGACGAACTTGAAATTATTGAGAACTTGAGTACTTGATTGAATTAATGGATTTAATTGAGTAATGATCAAATGAGGAGGGGTACTATTTCTATTATATCTCTCCTTAGAATATCAAGTTTATAATTTTGAAACAAGTTGTCATGGGATTAATTTTCACACTCTTGTAAGTTAATCATTAAAGGGTTTGAATTTGAGTCCCAATTGTTGGGACTAAGTTACAATGGTGACATAGACTGGGACTAGGTCACTTGAGGTGACCTATCCCTATAGACAAAGTTTAAGACCAAGACCTGAGCTCCAGAGTACAAAGAAGAAGCGATAATTTGAATTAAAATGAGCAAGATCAAGCATGAGAAGGTATAGGAGGTTAGGAATGTTAATTTGATGCCTAATGGAGCAAGAAATTGTATATGTATACAATTTACAATGCTACAATTAGTATCATTGTGTAGATATTTCATATTATTATGGAGGTTTGAAAGTACTTGTAGTATGCTCTAAGGTTTGTTGCTCAAAATATGTTGTTGCACTATCATGGTGTTTAGCTCTGTATTTTTCCACAATAGAGATTTATAGCTTGTAGTTTGAAAGTAGAGAGAATTTTCATATGAAGATTGATATTCCAAAGTTTCACTAGATTTGGTGTTATAGACATAAAGTTAAAATGAACAAGTATATAGTTCTTCAATTGTATTGATGTTTATAATTGATATTGCAGACAAGGATAACATGCACTAGTTGGAGGAAGCATGTGAAGTTTATTTGGGATAATTTGAGTCTATGTTGGGTAACACATGGAATATTCCCGCTCCTAGTCTAACATGTCATCTTTTGGACTACCTAACCAATATTACACTTTTGACTTATTATTTATTCATGTGGACAACTTGAAAATTATGCAAATAAGTTCTAGACCAACTTGTGGGTGGAACTATTGTAGGCGTGCATATACAATTATAATTAGATCCATTCCAAGGGGTAATTTTTAAGATTAGAATTGAAAACTGTGGAAAAGGTTGTGCAAGTTGTCCATGTGATTTGTATTATTTTTTTAAGTGTGCAACTTGAAGTGAAAATCCAATCCACATTATAGGAATCTTATGAAGAAGATTAGATCAGAGAAATATTAAAGGTACAATCTTGAAGGTTGACATGAAATATCTTTCATAGAAATTATTGTATTTGAGGTTGGTGTCTCATAATTTGAGTTGTTGCTTAATTATTTTTTTAGGGGATTTGTGTCTCTAATGGGTTGTGCCCATAAACATTTATGAGCTCATTATTTTCTTATGAGATTGGGTTTGGATAGTATTTCCAAGAAACTATTCTCACAATAGTTTTTCCATCATGAGTTTCCACATGTATCTAGTATTATCTTGTATGGATGTATACTAAAGTTAATCATTTGGTTAGTTTGTAAATTATTAAGAAATTATTATTAAATGTAGCTAATGATGAATTGGGTTTGAAGATAGATTTATGTATATACTAATTCTCTAAATATGTCTACAAGAGGGATGTCTTTCCTCAAGAGTTGAAGGTATTTTTTTTGTAGTTAGGGCTTTTGCATTATGGGTTTTACAAATTTGTGAAGAAGATTGTACCAGGACTATTACCTCTTGTTAGAAATTGTATTGTCCTAAAAAGTAAGCACCCTTATTAGGTGCTCATTTTTAGCCCCATTTTAGTATGTATGGGTTCCCATGTTGATTTCTGTTCTTCTAGCATTTGTTAGACCTTCAAATTAACATTATTTATCCAAAACTAGAGGTTAGCCCTTATTTATAAGTGTCCTCTATTTTTCCTCTAATCAAATAATTCATTTCCTCAGCTAGGACCAATTCATTTATTTTTCACTTCCAAGACCCTTCCTGACCTCACAACAACCTATAATTTCTATCCCCTCTTCTTTTCCAATTCTCCAACATCCCGATAAAATTTGAGCCTAATTTACCTTGGACAAGTCGACCTATCATCAATAAGAATATTATCATCAGTTTGACATTTTAAGTACAAATTGTTGTTATCACTTGTTCTAACAAATCCAATTCTTATGAGATTGGAATGTAGTATTTCATACCATGCTCTCGGTACTTGCTTCAGTCTATATAATTCCTTGTACAACTTACATACCATGTTCTTCTGATTAGGATCAACAAAACCTTTAGGTTGTTCAATGTATACCTCTTATTCAAGTATCCCATTCGGAAATGCAGATTTCACATCCATCTGATATACTTTAAATCCTTTATAAGAAGCATATGCAAGTAGTATTATTACTCCTTCAAGTCTAGCAACGGGTGCAAAATTTTCTCCATAATCAATTCCTGGGTATGTGCAAGAAGATGAGGGGCCAAAAAGTGGCGATGTGAAAAATATTCACTTTTCACTCGTCCAAAAGTGCATGAAAGCGCTTGTTGACTTTTTAGTAGGCCTGGGTGTCAGTACACCTAGGCAAGCCTGCCACCAAAGCACATTCCTAATCGGGTACCCGAAAATATTGGGTACCCGATATTTTCGGGTACCCGATAACTATGGCATATATCCCGCACCCATGAGCCCTATTCTTCATTTCCTAGCGCAATTTTATCATTTTCTAGCCGTAGTTTTCTGATACCTGATATATTTTTAGATACCTGATATTCGAAACGTCAAATTTGACTTCAAGCATATTTGGTAAGTAGTTAATTGTATATTTTTATTAATTTATTTCATTTTCATTGTAAATGTAGTGTTTTTTTTTAAAATAGGGTTTTGTATTTATATTTGTAATAATATTTGAAACTTAGATTTGTTTTTTATTTAATCAGGCATTGCTGACAACAATGAAGAAAATAACCCTCCAAGTAACAATCCTGAAAACAATCCCCCATATCTAAACCCTAAATCTTTACAAGATTTGATAGAAGAAAATTTGAACACAATACGAGGTTTCCAAAACACGTATCAAAATATACCTACATTAGCTCCCATGCTTACCACACTAAATACAATTGTTGGAAATATTGACACACTCACGCAGCAACATAATGTTGCTCTTCATTGGCGTGATGATATGCACGACCAATTTGATGACAGGCTTGACCATGATGGGATTGCAGCCCTTAATATAACTAAGGAAGATATAGCTGCCCTTTTTGTCGATCCTAAAACCAGAATACCAGTTGACCCCAAAAAGCCCAAATTATCAATAAAATGGTGCACAAATGAAGCAATGCGCACAAACTTTTGGGATCGCTGGTGGATGGTTTTTGATAAACCACCACATAGCAATTTGGAGGTCCCATTTTATTTCCTTAAAAAATTGTATGTTGAGTTTGTGCTTGGTCAACATGTTGATTATTGGAGTATGAGGCCCAACATGGGCATAGGCAGAGGAGCTCCTTAGACTAGGCCATCTTCCCAGCTCCGAAAGGCCACTACCTTTGTCCCCCCCACTGATGTTGCACCCCCTCCTTCAATTCAGCATCCCGATATCATTAGAGAGGCTACTGAACAAACTATTAGGGCAATTAATTTACTAAGTGATCAGTTGATCACACAGACTAGGTCAGTGTTGCCTCCTGTGGATGCTGCTAGCGCATCGACATCTTGTCGGAGTTCACATGTATGCAAGCCCCATACGTGCATTATGTGTAGGCATATGTGCCTCGGACCGCTTACTGATTCTGATATATATCTATTTCATGATATTGATGAGGGAGATACAGGAGAGGCTACTGCAAAGGCTGCAACACCTCATGGAGCATCTACATCTCATGAGAGTGCTCAGGAGGTACACGTAGAGCCATTGACTCCTGTTGATATGGTAAGAGTAAACATTATAAATAAATTTGTCACATGACTTATTTAATTTAAAAATAATTTATTTATTTAGATTAGTTTTAATGATTGCATGCACTTATGTATATATATTTTTTCCATTTATGTTCAGTCGATGACACAGGAGGAGGTGAGACAGGTGGATGAGTCCACACTTTCGGCCATTTCATTTGGCCTTGATGACTATACGGTATATTATAAATTATGAACCCATTAGTTTTTTTTATATCATTTGGTGTACATGCTTAAATCTCTATCAATTAGAGCAATAAAATTCATACATTTACTAATATATATTGTCATCTTATTGTGTTCTTGCAGGCTACAGCCAACGTTAGTGGGGGGTGTGAGGGGGTTCCTTCATCAGGTGTTGACAAAGGAAAGGTAGTTAATTGTTTAAGATTAATTATGCATGCATATGTATGCCACTTGTGTGTAGTAATAAATATTTTACTTGCACTTTATTGTATAGGGTGTAGCTATTGATGATATCCCGACACTGGTTCGGCGGTGTAGGGTTATAGGCGTCTCAATTCGGAGTGATAGCCTGATTGTATGTAGACTTTTACATATTGTTATTTGTATTTTGTAACTAGGGTTGCTATGATGAAGTACATTGATATATAATTGACAATCTTTTTACTCTCATAGGTTACTTCGACTGTGAGGGAGGTCCCACAAGAATCTTTTGTTTCTTTGTTGACACAGCCCACTATTCCAGAGGAGGGATCCCCAGATGTAAGTTTTAATTTTAGTTCAATCAATTTGTAATTTTATTATGCTATCATCCTATTTTGTAGATTTATTACTCTATGTTGCACCAGTCTACTAATCTCATTATTGCAAATATATATTTATAGGTCAGAGTTGGTATTGTTGGCATGGTCCCTTCGCTATCCAGGACTTATGTTAGGACACCTGATCGTGGTAGGCGGTCGAGAGACCAGGTACAAATTTATTTGTATTCAGTTATAATTTTAATTAAATTAGTGTTTGAAAATTATGAATTTTATATATATATATATATATATATATATATATATATATATATATATATATATATATATATATATATATATATATATATATATATATATATATATATATATATATATATATATATATATATATATATATATATATATGTACAAATCATATAAAGTAAGCAATCTAACTTTGGTTTGAACTCATTTTTTTATGCAAGATCAATCAGAGCCCAACACTTCTTCAAAGAGGCTACATTTGATGATCCCCCTACAACATAGGATGTAGTTTTAGTTTTGTGGTCATTTAGAGATGACACTTGGCACATTTTGAGATGGCATATATGCCACATTGTACACCTTAAAACATTGATTTTGTAGACATTTTGAAATGGCATGTGCAATATTTGTATATGGACATACTTTTGATACATTTGATACATATATAGAACATATTCATTTATATGTTATATTTGCGTCATCTTTTGTATATACATATTTATTATTCATGTTTGTGGAATTGAATGGTGAATTTATATCTTGACTATGATTATCATTATGATTTAAATTATATCTTGTTGAAGTTACATTTGTTTTTCATTACTCTGGAATACCCTGTTCATGGAGCTTATTATGTTTGAGGTTTAACTTCTTGTTGGTGAACAGATTTGTCTTTGAAAGAAATGCTTACAAAATGACCTTTAAAGCCCAAACAAAAAGACTCAACCCTAATTTAGAACCCTAATGACCCCTTAACAGGCCTACACACCATGATTCGACATGTGGTCTCCCGAGACCATCCCATGGACCCCTTTTGAGTTCTACTAGAAAAAAGTCATCCAAATTTGGTATGTAGGTCTTCTGACATGTCTTAATGCATTCCAAAGGGTCACCATTCCATCGAAGTCACATTTGGAACCCTAATGACCCCTTAACAGGCCTACCGACCCTGATTCGACATGTGGTCTCCTCAGAGAACCCCATGGACTCTTTTTGAGTTCTACTAGGAAAAAGTCATACAAATTTGGTACATAGGTCCTCTAACATGTCCTAATGTGTTCCAAATGGTCACCATTCCATCCAAGTTGCATTTGTAAGCTTAATGACCCCTTAACAGGCCTACCGACCTTGATTCGACATGTGGTCTCCGGAGACCACCCCATGGACCCCTTTTAAGTTCTACTTGGTAAAAGACATCCATATTTGGTACATAGGGTCATCATTCTATCAAAGTTTCATTTCTAACCCTAATGACCCTTTGATAGGCCTACCGACCCCAATATGACATGAGGTATCCCGAGAGCACCCCATGGACCCCTTTCACGTTCTACTAGGAAAAAGTCATCCAAATTTGGTACGTAGGTGCTCTGATATGTTCTAATGTGTTAAAAAGGGTCACCATTCCATTGAAGTTGCATTTAAAACCCTAATGACCCCTCAACAGGCCTACGGACCCTGTTTCTACATGTGGTCTCCCGAGAGCAGCCCATGGACCCCTTTCGAGTTCTACTAGGAAAAAGTCATCCAAATTTGCTATGTAGGTCCTCTAACATGATCTAATGCATTCCAAAGGGTCACCATTCCATCGAAGTTTCATTTTGAACCCTATTGACCCGTTAATAAGACTATCGACCCCGAGTCCCCGCGACCCCTTTTCACACATTCGAACGCTCAAGTGTGTCTTAAGGGGTCCTACGACCCCTTAAGGAACACTTGAGTGTTCCAATGTGTCAAAATGGGTCACAGGGATTCCCTAGGGGTACTAATGGGTGATAAAGCGTACTAGGACCCGTATGGAGTCCCCGTGACCCCTTTCCACACATTGGAACGCTCAAGTGTCTTAAGGGGTCCTACGACCCCTTAAGGCACACTTGAGCATTCCAATGTGTCAAAAGGGGTCATGGGGACTCCCTAGGTGTCCTAACATGTGATAAAGCATACTAGGACCCCTAGGGAATCATCATGACCCCTTTTGACATATTGGAATGCTCTAGTGTGTCATAAGGGGTCGTAGGACCCCTTAAGACAAACTTGAGCATTCCAATGTGTCAAAAGGGGTCATGGGGACTCCCTAGGGGTCCTAATGCATGATAAAGCATACTAGGACCCCTAGGGAGTCATCGTGACCCCTTTTCACACATTGGAACACTCAAGTGTGTCTTAAGGGGTCCTACGACCCCTTAAGGCACACTTGAGCGTTCCAATGTGTCAAAAGGGGTCACGGGGACTCCCTAGGTGTCCTAACGCGTGATAAAGCATACTAGGACCCCTAAGGAGTCCCCGTGACCCCTTTTCACACATTGGAACACTCAAGTGTGTCTTAAGGGATCTTACAACGCCTTAAGGCACACTTGAGCGTTCGAGTGTGTCAAAAGGGGTCACGGGGACTCCCTAGGTGTCCTAACGTGTGATAAAGCGTACTAAGACCCCTAAGGAGTCCCCGTGACCCCTTTTCACATATTGGAATGCTCAAGTGTGTCTTAAGGGGTCCTACGACCCCTTAAGGCACCATTGAGCATTCCAATGTGTCAAAAGGGGTCAGGGGGACTCCTTAGGGGTCCCAACGCGTACTAGGACACCTAGGGAGTCCCCGTGACCCCTTTTGATACATTGGAATGCTCAAGTGTGCCTTAAGGGGTCATAGGACCCCTTAAGGAACACTTGAGAATTCCAATGTATCAAAAGGGGTCACAGGGACTCCTTAGGTGTGCTAACGCGTATGCTTTATTACGTGTTAGGACACCTAGGGAGTCCCAGTGACTCCTTTTGACACATTGGAATGCTCAAGTGTGCCCTAAGGGGTCCTACGACCACTTAAGGCACACTTGAGCATTCTAATGTGTCATAAGGGGTTAGGGGGACTCCTTAAGGGTCCTAACACGTACTAGGACACCTAGGGAGTCCCCATGACCCCTTTCAACACATTGGAATGCTCTAGTGTGCCTTAAGGGGTCCTTCGACCCCTTAAGACACACTTGAGAATTGCAATGTGTCAAAAGGGGTCACGGGGACTCCTTAGGGGTCCTAGTACACTTTATCACATGTTTGGACACCTAGGGAGTCCCCGTGACCCATTCTGACACATTGGAATGCTCAAGTGTGCCTTAAGGGGTCCTACGACCCCTTAAGGCACACTTGAGCATTCCAATGTGTCAAAAGGGGTCAGGGGGACTCCCTAAGGGTCCTAACACATACTAGGACACCTAGGGAGTCCTCGTGACCCCTTTTGACACATTGGAATGCTCTAGTGTGTCTTAAGGGGTCCTACGACCCCTTAAGACACACTAGAGCATTGCAATGTATCAAAAGGGGTCACGATGACTCCCTAGGGGTCCTAGTATGCCTTATCATGTCTTAGGAATCCTAGGGAGTGAAAAGGACCCCTTAAGACACACTTGAGTGTTCCAATGTGTCAAAAGGGGTCATGGGGACTCCCTAGGGGTCCTAGTACGTGTTAGGACCCCTAGGGAGTCCCCTTGATCCCTTTTGACACATTTGAATGCTCAAGTGTGCCTTAAGGGATCATAGGACCCCTTAAGGCACACTTGATTATTCCAATGTGTCAAAAGTGGTCAGGGGGACTCCCTAGGTGTCCTAACGCGTGATAAAGCATACCAAGACCCCTAAGGAGTCCCCGTGACCCCTTTTGAGCAGATTGGAATGCTCAAGTGTTCCTTAAGGGGTCGTAGGATCCCTTAAGACACACTTGAGCATTCCAATGTGTGAAAAAGGATCATGGGGACTCCTTAGGGGTCCAAGTACGCTTTATCACACGTTAGGACACCTAGGGAGTCCCTGTGACCCCTTTTGACACATTGCAATGCTCAAGTGTGTCTTAAGGGGTCCTTTGACCCCTTAAGACACACTTGAGCATTGCAATGTGTCAAAAGGGGTAACGGGGACTCCTTAGGGGTCCTACTATGATTTATCACACATTAGGACCTCTAGGGAGTACTTGTGACCCCTTTTGACACATTGGAACGCTCAAGTGTACCTTAAGGGATCGTAGGACCCCTTAAGGCACACTTGAGCATTCCAATGTGTCAAAAAGGGTCACGAGGACTCCCTAGGTGTCCTAACATGTGATAAAGTGTACTAGAACACCTAAGGAGTCCCCGTGACCCCTTTTCACACATTGGAATGCTCAAGTGTGTCTTAAGGGGTCCTACGACCCCTTAAGGAACACTTGAGCATTCCAATGTATCAAAAGGGGTCACGGGGACTCCCTAGGGGTCCTAGCACATGATAAAGCATACTAGGACCCCTAGGGAGTCATCGTGACCCCTTTTGACATATTGCAATGCTCAAGTGTGTCTTAAGGGGTCCTTCGACCGCTTAAGACACACTTGAGCATTGCAATGTGTCAAAAGGGGTCATGGGGACTCGTTAGGGGTCCTAGTACACTTTATCACATGTTAGGACACCTAGGGAGTCACCGTGACCACTTTTGACACATTGGAATGCTCATGTGTGCCTTAAGTGATCGTAAGACCCCTTAAGGTACACTTGAGCGTTCCAATGTGTCAAAAGGGGTCACGGGGACTCCCTACATGTCGTAACACGTGATAACACATACTAGGATCCCTAAGGAGTCTCCGTGATACCTTTTCAAACATTGAAATGCTCAAGTGTGTCTTAAGGGGTCCTACGACCCCTTAAGGAACCCTTGAGTGTTCCAATGTGTCAAAAGGGGTCACGGGGACTCCCTAGGTGCCCTAATGCATGATAAAGTGTACTAGGACCCCTACGGAATCATCATGACCCCTTTTGACAAATTGGAATGCTCTAGTGTGTCATAAGGGGTCGTAGGACCCCTTAAGACACACTTCAGCATTCCAAAGTGTCAAAAGGGGTCACGGGGACTCCCTAGGGGTCCTAACGCGTGATAAAGCGTACTAGCACCCCTAGGGAGTTATCATGACCCCTTTTGACACATTGCAATGCTCAAGTGTGTCTTAAGGGGTCCTTCAACCCCTTAAGACACACTTGAGCATTGCAATGTGTCAAAAGGGGTCACGGGAACTCCTTAGGGGTCCTAGTACGCTTTATCACACGTTAGGACCTCTAGGGAGTCCCCGTGACCCCTTTTGATGCATTGGAATACTCAAGTGTGCCTTAGGGGGTCCTTCGACCCCGTAAGGCACACTTGAGTGTTCCAATGTGTCAAAAGGGGTCACGGGGACTCCCTAGGGTTCCTAACGCATGATAAAATGTACTAGGACCCCTAAGGAATCCCCATGACCCCTTTTCACACATTGGAACACTCAAGTGTGTCTTAAGGGGTCCTACAACCCCTTAAGGCACACTTGAGCATTCCAATGTGTCAAAACGAGTGACGGGGACTCTCTAGGTGTCCTAACGTGTGAGAAAGCGTACTAGGACCCCTAAGGAGTCCCCGTGACACCTTTTCACACATTGGAACACTCAAGTGTGTCTTAAGGGGTCGTACGACTCCTTAAGGCACACTTGAGCGTTCCAATGTGTCAAAAAGGGTCATGGGGAATCCCTAGGTGTCCTAACGCGTGATAAAGTGTACTAGGACCCCTAAGGACTCCCCGTGACCCCTTTTCACACATTGGAATGCTCAAGTGTTTCTTAAGGGGTCCTACGACCCCTTAAGGCACCCTGGAGCATTCCAATGTGTCAAAAGGGGTCAGGGGGACTCCTTAGGGGTCCTAACACGTACTAGGACACCCAGGGAGTCCCCGTGACCCCTTTTGATACATTGGAACGTTCAAGTGTGCCTTAAGGGGTCGTAGGACCCCTTGAGGCACACTTGAGCATTCCAATGTGTCAAAAGGGGTCACGAGGACTCCCTATGTGTCCTAACACATATGCTTTATCATGCGTTAGGACACCTAGGGAGTCCCTGTGACCCCTTTTGACACATTGGAATGCTCAAGTGTGCCCTAAGGGGTCCTATGACCCCTTAAGGCACACTTGTGCATTCCAATGTGTCAAAAGGGGTCAGGGGAACTCCCTAAGGGTCCTAACGTGTACTAGGACACCTAGGGAGTCCCCGTGACCCCTTTTGACACATTGGAATGCTCTAGTGTGTCTTAAGGGGTCCTTCGACCCCTTAAGACACACTTGAGTGTTGCAATGTGTCAAAAGGGGTCACTAGGACTCCTTAGGGGTCATAGTACACTTTATCCCTTAAGGCACACTTGAGCATTCCAATGTGTCAAAAGGGGTCACGGGGACTCCCTAGGTGTCCAAACGCATGATAAAGTGTACTAGGACCCCTAAGGAGTCCCCATGACCCCTTTTCACACACTGGAATGCTCAAGTGTTTCTTAAGGGGTCCTACGACCCCTTAAGACACACTTGAGCATTCCAATGTGTCAAAAAGGGTCACGGGGACTCCCTACGTGTCCTAACACGTGATAAAGCATAGTAGGACCCTGAAGGAGTCCCCGTGACCCCTTTTCACATATTGGAATGCTCAAGTGTGTCTTAAGGGGTCCTACGACCCCTTAAGGCAACCTTGAGCATTCCAATGTGTCAAAAGGGGTCAGGGGGACTCCTTAGGGGTCCTAACGCATACTAGGACACCCAGGGAGTCCCCATGACCCCTTTTGACACATTGGAATGCTCAAGTGTGCCTTAAGGGGTCGTAGAAACCCTTAAGACACACTTGAGCATTCCAATGTGTGAAAAGGAGTCACGGGGACTCCTTAGGGGTCCTAGTATGCTTTATCATGCGTTAGGACACCTAGGGAGTCCCCGTGACCCCTTTTGACACATTGGAATGCTCAAGTGTGCCTTAAGGGGTCGTAGGACACCTTAAGACACACAGGAGCATTCCAGTGTGTCAAAAGGGGTCATCAAGACTCTCTAGGGGTCCTAATGCGTGATAAGGTGTACTACGACCCCTAGGGACTCTCGATGACCCCTCTTGACACATTGGAATGCTCAAGTGTGTCTTAAGCGGTCCTAAGACCCCTTAAGATGCACTTGAGCATTCCAATGCGTCAAAAGGGGTCATGGGGACTCCCTAGGGGTCCTAGTACGCCTTATCACATTTTAGGACACGTAGGGAGTTCCCATCACCCCTTTTGACACATAAGAATGCTCAAGTGTGTCTTAAGGGGTCCTAGTACACCTTATCTGACATCGAGACTCTCTTGGATAGGACCCATTAAGACACACTGGAGCATTTCAATGTGTCAAAAGGGGTCATCGAGACTCTCTAGGGGTCCTAATGTGTGATAAGGTGTACTATGACCCCTAGGGAGTCTTGATGACCCCTCTTGACACATTAGAATGCGCAAGTGTGTCTTAAGGGGTCGTAGGACCCCTTAAGACACACTTGAGCATTTCAATATTTCAAAAGGGGTCATGGGGACTCCCTAGGTGTCCTAATGCACATTAGGACACCTAGGGAGTCCCCATGATCCCTTTTTATGCATTGAAATGCTCAAGTGTGTCTTAAGGGGTCCTAATACCCCTTAAGACACACTTGAGAATTCCAATGTGTCAAAAGGGGTCATGGGGACTCTCTAGGTGTCCTAGTATGCCTTATCATGTCTTAGGACATGTAGGGAGTTCCCATGACCCCTTTTGACACATTAGAATGCTCAAATGTGTCTTAAAGGGTCATGGAAAATCTCTAGGGGTCCTAAGGTGTGATAAGGTGTACTAGGACCCCTAGGGAATCCCCATGACCCCTTTTGACACATTGGAATGCTCAAGTGTGTCTTAAGGGGTCCTACGACCCCTTAAGACACACTTGAGCATTTCAATGTGTCAAAAGGGGTCATGGGGACTCTTTAATGATCCTAAGGCATGATAAGGCATACTAGGACCCCTAGGGAGTCCCCATGACCCCTTAAGAGACATTGGAACACTTTAGTATTCCAATGTGTTTTAAGGGGTCATGGGGACTCCCTAGGGATCCTAATGTGTGATAAGGCATACTAGGACCCCTAGGGAGTCCCCATGACCTTTTTTGACACATTGGAACACTTAAGTGTGTCTTAAGGGGTCCTAATACCCCTTAAGACACACTTGAGCATTCCAATGTGTCAAAAGGGGTCATGGGGACTCCCTAGGGGTCCTAAGACATACTAGGACCCCTAGAGAGTCCACATGACCCCTTAAGACACATTGAAATGCTCAAGTGTGTCTTAAGGGGTCCTCTGACCTCTTAAGACACACTTGAGAATTCCAATGTGTCTTAACGGGTCATGGGGACTCCATAGAGGTCCTAACGCATGTTAAGGCTTACTAGGACCTTTAGGGAGTCCCCATGACCCCTTTTGACACATTGGAATGCTCAAGTGTGTCTTAAGGGGTCTTATGACCCCTTAAGACACACTTGACCATTCTAATGTGTCTTAAGGGGTCATGGGGACTCTCTAAGGGTCCTAACATGTGATAAGGCATACTAGGACCCCTAGGGAGTCCCCATGACCCCTTAAGACACATTGGAATGCTCAAGTGTGTCTTAAGGGGTTGTATGACCCCTTAAGACACACTTGAGCATTCTAATGTGTCTTAAGGGTTCATGGAGACTCTCTAGGGGTCCTAACGTGTGATAAGGCATATTAGGACCTCTTAAGACATACTTGAGCATTCCAATGTGTCAAAAGGGGTCCTGGGGACTCCTTAGGGGTCCTAAGTCATGATAAGACATATTAAGACCCCTAGGGAGTCCCCATAACCCCTTTTAACACATTGGAATGCTCAAGTGTGTCTTAAGGGGTCGTGGAGACTCTGTAGGTGTCCTAAGGTGTGATAATGCATACTAAGACCTCTAGGGAGTCCCCATGACCCCTTTTGACACATTTGAATGCCCAAGTGTGTCTTAAGGGGTCCTACAACCCCTTAAGACACACTTGAGCATTCCAATGTGTCAAAAGGGGTCATGGGGACTACCTAGGGGTCCTACTACACCTTATCATGCATTAGGACCCCTAAAGAGTCCCCATGACCCCTTTTGACACATTGGAATGCTCAAGTGTGTCTTAAGGGGTATTAGGACCTCTTAAGACACACTTGAGTGTTCCAATGTGTCAAAAGGGGTCATGAGGACTCCCTCGGGGTCCTAATATGCCTTATCATGCGTTAAGACCCCTAGGGAGTCCCAATGACAGCTTTTGACACATTAGAATGCTCAAGTGTGTCTTAAGGGGTCCTAGGGGTCAAAAGGGGTCATTGGGACTCCTTAAGGGTCCTAGTATGCCTTATCATGCCTTAAGACACCTAGGGGGTCCCCATGACCCTTTTTGACAAATTGGAATGCTCAAGTGTGTCTTAAGAGGTCCTAAGACCCCTTAAGACACACTTGAACATTACAATGTATCTAAAGGTGTCATGGGAACTCCCTACGGGTCTTAGTAAGCCTTATCATGCGTTAGGACCCCTAGAGAGTCCCCATGACCCCTTTTGACACATTGGAACCCTCAAGTGTGTCCTAAGGGGTCATAGGACCCCTTAGGACACACTTGAGGGTTCCAATGTGTCAAAATGAGTCATGGGGACTCTCTAGGGGTCATAGTAAACCTTATCACATGTTAAGACCCCTAGAGAGTCCCCATGACCACTTTTGATGCATTGGAATGCGTCAAAAGGGGTCATGGGGACTCCCTAGGGGTCCTAGTACACCTTATCATGCTCAAGTGTGTCTTAAGGGGTCCTCTAACATGTCTTAATGCATTCTAAAGGGTCATCATTCCATTGAAGTTTCATTTGAAACCCTAGTGACCCCTTAACGGGCCTGCCGACCCCGATTCGACATGTGGTGTCCCGAGACCACCCCATGGACCCCTTTCGAGTTCTACTAGGAAAAAGTCATCCAAATTTGGTACGTAGGTCCTCTGACATGTCCTAATGCATTGTAAAGGGTTCCCATTCTATCAAATCTGCATTTGGAACCCTAATGACCCCTTAACAGACCTGCCGATCCTGATTCGACATGTGGTGTCCTAAGAGCACCCCATGGACCCCTTTTGAGTTCTACTAGGCAAAAGTCTCACAAATTTGGTACGTAGGTCCTCTAACATGTCCTAATGGGTTCCAAAGGGTCACCATTCTATGGAAGTTGCATTTGGAACCCTAATGACTCCTTAACAAGCCTACCGACCCCGATTCGACATGTGGTGTCCCGAGAGCACCTCATGGAGCCCTTTTGAGTTCTACTAGGCAAAAGTCATCCAAATTTAGTATGTAGGTCCTCTGACATGTCCTAATGCATTGCAAAGGGTCCCTGTTCCATTGAAGTTGCATTTGGAACCTTAATAACCCCTTAACAGGCCTACCGACCCCGATTTGACATGTGGTCTCCCAAGAGCACCCCATGGACCCCTTTCGAGTTCTACTAGGAAAAAGTCATTTGAATCATAGAATTAGGTCCTTTGACATTTTCTAATGTGTTTCAAAGGGTCACCATTCCATCAAAGTTGCATTTCGAATGCTATTGACCCCTTAATAGGCCTACCGGCCCCGTTTCAACATGTAGTCTCCCGAGAACACTCCATTAACCCCTTTTGAGTTCTATTAGGAAAAAGTCATCCAAATTTGGTAAATAGGTCCTATGACATGTTCTAATGTGTTAAAATGGGTCACTATTCTATCAAAGTTGCATTTCAAACCCTATTGACCCGTTAATAGGCCTAACGACCCTGTTTTGACATGTGGTCTCCCGAGAGCACCCCATGGACCCCTTACGAGATCTAGTAGGAAAAAGTCATCCAAATTTGGTACATAGGTCCTATGACATATCCTAGTGTGTTCCAAAGGGTCACTATTCCATCAAAGTTTCATTTGGATGACACCTTAACAGGCCTACCGACCCCGATTCGACATGTGGTCTCTTGAGAGCACCCCATGGACCCCTTTCGAGTTCTACTAGGGAAACATCATCCAAATTTGGTATGTAGGTCCTTTGAAATGTCCTAATGCATTCCAAAGGGTCATTTTTCCATCAAAGTTTCATTTGGAACCCTAATGACCCCTTAACAGGCCTACCGACCTCGATTCGACATGAGGTCTCCCGAGAGCACCCCATGGACCCCTTTCGAGTTATACTAGGAAAAATTAGTCCAAATTTGGTACATAGGTCCTATGACATGTTGTAATGTGTTTCAAATGGTCACCGTTCTATCAAAGTTTCATTTGGAACCCTAATGACCCTTTAATAGGCCTACCGACCCCGTTTCGACATGTGGTCTTTCGAGAGCAACCCATAGACTATTTTTGAGTTATACTTGGAAAAAGCCATCCAAATTTGGTAGATAGGTCCTCTAACATGTCCTAATGTATTCCAAAGGGTCACTAGTCCATCGAAGTTGCATTTCAAACCCTAGTGACCCCTTAATAGGCCTACTGACCTCGATTTGTCATGAGGTCTTCCGCGAGCACCCCATGGACCCCTTTCAAGTTCTACTAGGGAAAAGTCATCTAAATTTTGTATATAGGTCATATGATATGTCCTAATGTGTTCTAAATTCTCACCATTCCATCAAAGTTTCATTTGGAACCCTAATGACCCCATAATAGGCCTACCAACCCTGATTCGACATGAGGTCTCTCAAGAGCACCCCGTGGACCCCTTTCGAGTTCTAATAGGAAAAAGTCATCAAAATTTGGTATGTAGGTCTTATGAAATGTCCTAATACATTCCAAAGGGTCACTATTCCATCAAAGTTGCATTTAAAACCCTAATGACCCCTTAACACGCCAATCCACCCCGATTTGACATGTGGTCTCCCGAGAGCACCCCATGGACCCCTTTCGAGTTCTACTAGGCAAAAGTCATCCAAATTTGGTACGTAGTTCCTATGACATGTTCTAATGCATTCCAAAGGGTCACCATTCTGTCAAAGTTTCATTTGTAACCCCAATGACCCCTTAACAGGCCTACCGACCCCGATTCGACATGAGGTCTCCCGAGAGCAACCCATGGACCCCTTTCGAGTTATTTTGGGAAAAAGTCATATGAATCATGGAATTAGGTCCTCTTACATGTCCTAATGCATTCCAAATGGTCACCATTCTATCAAATTTTCATTTCAAACCCTAATGCCCCCTTAACAAGACTACCAACCCTGATTTGACATGAGGTCTCCCGAGAGCACCCCATGGACCCCTTTCGAGTTCTAATAGGAAAAAGTCATCTAAATTTGGTAAGTAGGTCCTATGACATGCCTTAATGCATTCCAAAGGGTCACCATTCCATCAAAATTTTATTTGGAACCCTAATGACCCCTTAATAGGCCTACCGACCCCATTTCGACATGTGGTCTCCCGAGAGCACACCATGGACCCCTTTTGAGTTTTACTAGGAAAAAGTTATCCAAATTTGGTACATAGGTCCTATGACATATCCTAATGTGTTCCAAAGGGTGACCATTCCATCAAAGTTTTATTTGAAACCCTAATGACCTCTTAACAGGCAAGTACCGACCTCGATTCGACATGTGGTCTCTCGAGAGCACCCTATGGACCCCTTTCGAGTTCTACTAGGCAAAAGTTATCCAAATTTGGTACGTAGGTCATCTAATATGTCTTAATGCATTCCAAAGGATCACTGTTCATTGAAAGTTTCATTTGGAACCCCGATGACCCCTTAAGTCACCTATTGACCCCGAATCGCACAATGGTCTCCCAAGAGCACCCCATGGACCCTTTTCGAGTTTGACTAATCAAAATTCATCTAAATTGTGGAGTTAGGTCCTTTGACATGTCCTAATGCATTCCAAATGGTCACTGTGCATCAAAGGTTGTCTCACGAGCCCTAATGACCCCTTAAGATGCCTAGCGACACTGATTGGACATGTGGTCTCCTGAGAGGACCCCATGGACCCTTTTCGAGTTGGACTAGGAAAAAGTCATTAAAATTTGGTACATAGGTACTCGGACATGCCCTATTGCCTTCCAAATGGTCACTGTACATCCGAAGTTGCCTCACAAACCCTAATTACCCCTTAAGACGTCTAGCGACCCCGATTCGACCTGTTGTCTCATGAGAGGATCTGTTATAACTTAAATTAAATATTAAAATAATATATTAAATATTTGAAAAATACAATATTTAATAAACTAAATATATAATATATATATTAGATATTACATTTAATATATATTATCAAATATACAATATATTAATGTCCTATTCATTTTATATATTATATATATTAGACATTATATTATATTTTATTATATTATATACACAACAATATTTAATATATAATTTATAATATATACATATATATATTATGTAACATTTATATTATAATATAAAAATATTGCATTTAATATAAATCTGAACAGACTATATACTTAGGCCGTTTAAATTGATATTATCGAATATATAATATAAATAAATAATATATAATATATATATATATATATTATATAATATAAAATATAAAACATAAAATATAAAACCTAAATATAAAATATATAAATTATTCATTGTCAGGGTGAAAGAAAAAAATATCAAAATTAAAGGGAAATAAAAAAAGAGTGGGAGGGGGAAACTTTTCAAATTTGAAATTGAAGCAAAATCGAGTAATAGCTTTGGAAACCAAAGCTCCATGGTCAACGCTGAAGGTGTGCAAAAAATGTGTTTTTTCTCTGTTTTTCTTATGTCAACACTTCGACCATTAGGTTGATGACTTTTTTTCCACCCGATTTCAATAAAATGAAAAGGGTTTCTTCAGATGATTGTCAGCTTTCCATCGATATAAGTGCTGTCAGATTTTGAATTCGTTAAGTATTTATTAGTTATTTTCTAGTTCACTTACGTCTAAAGTCCTGATTGACATACTGATGGAAAAATAGCTATAACTTTCAAACCGTATAACATTTTTGAAATCTGAAAGATGCGTCACATTCTATGCTTCATCTAGTATAAGAAAAAATTAAAAATAATTAAATTATGATAAGTTTTCAATGAGTTAAGGTGGTCAGACATGAGAGTTTTTAAATTCTGAAAGCGCTGTAGCAAAAAAATCATAATTAATTATCTGTTTGGAATAAAAATACCAAAAAATATGCGTCACATCCGAGCATGAGTCAACTACTTATATATAGAATATTATAAAAAAATATTATCATTTGCTTTTGATTAGGATGGTCAGACATACACGTACTTCTTATTTTTTTGCTGAAATATTTGTAGTGCTGCATTGCAATCTATACTTTTTACCAATCATATTAATTTTTTTTTAGAAAAGGCTTAGTAGTTTAGAAACTACATTCAATTTCCTACAAATTATATTCTTACAACTTTTTGATATTAGGTTGATAACTAGTTCATTTTTTCATGCCAAGTTGACTAATCCCGATTGTCTGATTTTTCATTGCCACTTAAGGGCATAGTTTGGCCCCTCATTGTCTTGCACATACCCGGGGACTCTCTAGGTGCCCTAATGCATGATAAGGTGTACTAGTACCCCTAGGGAGTCCCCAGAACCCCTTTTGACACATTAGAATGCTCAAGTGTGTCTTAAGTGGTATTAGGATCCCTTAAGACACACTTGAGCATTCTAATGTGTCAAAAGGGGTCATGGGGACTCCCTAGGGGTCCTAGTACGCCTTATCACACATTAGGACCCCTGGAGAGTCTCCATGACCCCTTTTGACACATTGGTATGTTCAAGTGTGTCTTAAGGGGTATTAGGACCCCTTAAGACACACTTGAGCATTCTAATGCCTCAAAAGGGGTCATGGGGACTCCCTGGATGTCCTAATGCGTGATAAGGTGCATTAGGACACCTAGGGAGTCCCCATAACCCCTTTTGATGCATTAGAATGCTCAAGTGTGTATTAAGGGCTCCTAATACCCCTTAAGACACACTTGAACATTCTAATGTGTCAAAAGGGGTCATGGGGACTGCCTAGGGGTCCTAGTACACCTTATCATGCATTAGAACACCTAGGGTGTTCCCATGATCCCTTTTGACACATTGGAATGCTCAATTGTGTCTTAAGGGGTCCTAAGACCCCTTAAGACACACTACAACATTGGAATGTGTCAAAAAGATTCATGGGGACTTTCTATGGATTCTAAAGCGTGATAAGGCATACTAGGACCCCTAAGGAGTCCCAATGACCCCTTTTGACACATTGGAATGCTCAAGTGTGTCTTAAGGGGTCGTAGGACCCTTTAAGACACACTTGAGCATTCTATTGTGTCAAAAGGGGTCATGAGGACTCTCTAGGGGTCCTAACACGTGATAAGGCATACTAGGATCCCTAGGGAGTCCCAATGACCCCTTTTGACACATTGGAATGCTCAAGTTTGTTTTAAGGGGTCGTAGGACCCCTTAAGGCACACTTGAGTGTTCCAATGTGTCATAAGGGGTCATGGGGACTCCCTATGGATCTTAACACGTGATAAGGCATACTAGGACCCTTAGGGAGTCCCCATGACCGCTTTTGACACTTTGGAATGCTCAAGTGTGTCTTAAGGGGTCGTAGGACCCCTTAAGACACACTTGAGCATTCCAATGTGTCAAAAGCGGTCATGGGGACTCCCTAGGGGTCCTAACATATGATAAGACATAATAGAACCCCTAGGGAGTCCCAATGACCCCTTTTGACACATTGGAATGTTCAAGTGTGTTTGAAGGGGTCCTAAGACATCTTAAGACACATTTGAGCATTCCAATATGTCATAAGGGGTCATGGGGACTCCCTAGGGGTCCTAACATGTGATATCTCAATCCCAATCCCTAGGGGTAATAATGTGCCCGCAATCCCTACCATATTTCAGAGTACTGATGAGAAGCAATGGTGAAAGTCTGAGATAGAGGTGGTGCCGACATTGAAGCGGTAAGACATTCTTCATAATATCATGGGGGGGGGGGGGGGCACCATCGAAACGGCAAGGCTTTCCTCATAATGTCGTATCACCACTGATCTCTTCTTTAAATTTATTAATGCGGTCAGTTCTATGGCACATGCATCATTTCTAGTACAACTGCTCATTTTACCAAACCCTTCCCCGCTCTCCATAATCTTCGACCGGTTCAAAGATCCATCCGCTTATTCTTGTTTAACCTCCCAATGACTCTGTTCAACTACTGGATTATCAATAGGTGTGGTACAATTATTTGGCATGACTAGAATCTATTTCGAGAACCTTTACAATTTAGCATTTCGGTTGAAAAAGCAGGGAAAGATACCATTTCATAGCCATAAGTGGTGGAAATAGAGTGATTCTCTTGCCCTCTGCTTCTATAATCCACTTCAAGTGAACTATTCATCAAAGCCTCCATTTCTGTGTAGCTAGGGTTTTTGGCACCTGTAAAAGGCACTACTATGCCACTGTAGGGACTCATGCTCGTGCTCTGAATCATATTAAATAATATTTAAAATGTAAAATGTATATTATATAATATTTAATATATAATATATAATATTATATATAATATATAATCTAATATATAGTTTTTAATATTAAATATAACATTTAATATATAATTCATATTATATAATATTTAATATATAACTAATATATAACAATTAATATATAATTGATATTATATAATATTTAATATATAACTAATAACTATCAAATATATATCAAATATATAACTATCAATTATATAACTATAATTGATAAAGTGGAACCAAATTTCAAAATTAGAAATTAGAGAAAGTGGAGGCAAAGAAAAAATTTGAAATTCTGCCGCCAGATTCGGGTACTCGAAAATATCGGGTACCCGATTAGGCGCGGTATTGGTCTGTGCACCAAACCTACCTGGTCAACTCTTCAAGTGTCACAAAAATGTGTTTTTCTTTTGTTTCTCTCAGTTCCAGACTTCAACCATGTAGCTGATGACTTTTTTTTCACCCGAATTTGATAAAATGAAAAGGGTATCTTAAGGAGATTATCAGCTTTCTATCGATATAATTGCTGTCAAATTTTGAATTCGTTAAGTAATTATTAGTTATTTTCTAATCGAGCTACCTCTAAAGTGCTGATTTAGATACTGATTGAAAAATGACTATATCTTTCAAATGGTATAACATTTTTAAAATCCGAAAGATGGGTCACATTCTATGCTTCATCTAGTATAAGAAAAAGTTAAAAAAAATTGAATTATGATAAGTTTTCAATGAGTTAAGGTGGTCAGACACGAGAGTTTTTAAATTCTAAAAGTGCTGTAGCAAAAAAATCATAATTAATTATCTGTTTGGAATAAAAATACCAAAAAATATGCGTCACATCTAGGCATGAGTCAACTACTTATATATAGAATATTATAAAAAAATATTATCATTTTCTTTTGATTAGGGGGGTCAGACATACACGTACTTCTTATTTTTTTGCTGAAATGTTTGTAGTGCTGCATTGAAATCTATACTTTTTACCAATCATATTAATTTTTTTTCAAAAAAGGTTTAGTAGTTTAGAAACTACATTCAATTTCCTACAAATTATATTCTTACAACATTTTGATATTAGGTTGATAACTAGTTCATTTTTTCATGCCAAGTTGACTAATCCTGATTGTCTGATTTTTCATTGCCACTTAAGGGCATAGTTTGGCCCCTCATGATCCTGCACATACCCTCCTTTTTCTTGTGCATAACCTTTGCAAACTAGTCTTGCTTTGTTCCTTGTTACATCTTCATTCTCATTAAATTTTTTTATGTATATCCATTTTCTCAATCTCTTCATTCATTACATAATCCAATCATCATTTGGCAATGCATCTCTAACAATTTTAGGTTCAAATTCACAAACGAAACATGTATTATTCCTTAACTTACTTCTAGTCATCATTCCTACTCCTTTGTCTCCAATTATCTAATCTTGTGGATGGTGTCTTCTTACATACTTTGCTAGTATAGGCTCAGATCTTTGTTCTTCAATGTTTTCTCCACTTGGTGCATGATCATCATTTTCCTTAGTAACTATTTGTTGTTACTCAGTCTATAAGGATTATTGCTTGGTAGTAGTATTATGTTTCTCATTGACACCGGGTTGTTGCTCGGGTAGAGTTTTAGGATTTTCAATATAAACAAATCTACCATTGTCTTTTGGTTCCTTCTTTCTTTTTTCATCATTCTTTTCTACAAACTCATCAACTCTCACATTTTGACTTTCAATAATCTTGTTAGTAGCCTTGTTCAAACATTTGTAAGCCTTACTTTTAGTAGAATAATATAGAAATATTCCTTCATCACCTTTAGAGTCAAATTTTCCATTTCTATCATCTTTCAGAATGTAACATCTACTTCCAAATACTTCGAAATAACTCACATTAGGTGTATAACCATACCATAGGTCATAAGGTGTCTTGTTTGATTATTTCTTCAATTGTACTCAGTTTGGTGTATAAACAGCAGTACTAATAGCTTCTCTCCAGTAAATTTGTGCAACATTTTTTTCAATCATCAGTGTTCTAGCAAAATCATCAATTGATCTATTCCTCCTTTCAGCAATCCCATTCTGTTGAGGTTTCCTCGATGTAGATATCGTCTCTTTATTTCATGCTCATTAAAAAAATTAGTGAACTCATCAGAAATGAATTCACCACCTCTACCTGACCTCAATAATTTCAGTTGCTTACCAGATTCTTTTTCCACTTTTGCTTTGTACCACTTGAACATTTTAAAAGATTCTAATTTTTCTTTTAAGAACATGACAATCACCATCCTAGAGAAATCATCAAAAAATAAGATAAATATATATCTCCATAATAAATATGAGTTCTCATTAGACCACATAATTCAATGTGAACTAAATCCAAAATAGCATTTGATGGGTAATGTTTTCTCTTGAAACTAGATTTTGACATTTTACCCATTTAACAGTGTTTGCACATTACATGGTTAGGTTTAGATATGCTCAGAAAACCTCTAACTTTCCTTTTCTTACTGATCTTAACCATGTTGTCAAAGTTCACATGACATAACATCTTGTGCCATAACCAGGTGTCTTCATTTTTAGCCAACAAATAAAAAGTTTCAGCATTTTCTAGATAGAATAAGTTACCTTTTGATTGTTCACCAGTACCGATTAGTTTTTCAGACTCGTCATAGATCTTTAATTTTCTTTTCTCAAATGAAACTCGGTGACCTGTATTATTTAGTTGTGCTATAATCAATAGATTATAGCTAAGTCTTTTCACCAACTAAGTATTTTCACATCTAATCTTATTATTCAGCAATATAGATCCTTTACCTTTCACTTAATAAGGTGTATCATTTCACATTTTTACAGATCCACCATTATAATGTTAAGGATATTTAAATTTTTCTTCATCACCAGTCATATGATGTGTGCAACCACTATCAATAATCCAAGTATCATTCTTACTAACTTTAGAAATAAGCGCCTTTTCAACATACCTTTCTTCTTCTTTAGAATCTTCCTTCAATGCTACAAACACCACTTTTATGTCTTCATTAGTTTCAGTCTCGGTATCATCATCTTTATCTTCAACTAGGTAGCATGTCTTTGTTAGAATAACTGAGAGGGGGGTGAATTAGTTATCTAGTGTCCCAAAACAAAATGTATAATTCAAAAACTATTTCTTCAATTTCTGCTCATCGGTAAACAATAATAACTTTCACTATCTGTGCTTTTACCGATTACCAGTCTAATACCATAACAATTATCGATCAAATGTAACATGTAACATGTAAAAAATGATAACAAACAAATATCACAATCAACACATAACACAAGAGATTTAATGTGGAAACCCTGTAAAGGGAAAAACCACCTGGGACCGGCAACCCAAAATTGTTCACTCTTTTGAAGCGAAGTCGGTTAAGACCCAACCCTGTTAAAGATTTATAAACACACTGTCAGGTGTGACCTTGTTAGAGGATTTTAGACTAGAAGTTATCATCCAACCAACACTCACTATGGGGTTGACAGGATAACAATGTTCATTCTATGAATGATACATCATAAGACTTTTAGAGTCCACTCGGTTAAGAGATTTTGACTGTATACAATGGTTAAATATGTAACAGTAAATGATCTACCTTAATACAACTTCAATTGTAGATTATAGATCAATATTCAGTCCATTCAAATCCTTTTGACCAATATTTCACTTAAGATTCAATACTGTATCAACTTATTATCCGTTGGTAATTGCTCTCTGTAGCTCAGTAATTGTTCTGCAACTTGGTTCTTACTTAACCAGTATGATCAAAATGCATGAAAACCTTGTTCGCGTGATATTCTTGCAGCTTCTACTTCTTCTAGTGTTCTTCTGTAAAGAAATTATGTTCTCTTATATAGACATGTTAACCATTTTCTTCTCCACCATCAGATTTTTCCGCTTAACCACATTCATAGATTTTGCCACTTCAAACTTTCTTGACACTTGTATCAATAACACGTTTGATTATCATCCTTTAGATCTTTCCTAAATTTCGTCAACCGTTGATTTGTGTAACAAAAATTATCCATTACCTTGATGTTATACTCTTGCCAGCTCATCAATCTTATTGGCTAAACTAATCATTTAGTTCATTCTGTTTCACTCGGTTTAACAAAGAAATGCGTCGGTGAACACTGCTTGGTTAATATTATGATCGGTATACACTGCACTCTGTCGGTGTATACTAGAAATGCTTCATTTACCAATAACATTGCTTTGTGTCTTTCAGCTCTATACTTCATCATAGATGAATGTAACATAATAAAGTAAATATCATCAATTCATAGAGTCATCAACAAGTTACTCAATGTGTTCCTTATCCTCATCTATCATGTGCATATTTCTCATGTAGATTTCTCTGTTCTTCATCTCTTTCACCTTTCTTCAGATGTCTCGGTATAGTAACTTACAAGATAAGTGTTGTCAAACTAGTTGACATCAATAAAAACATAATACTGATTTAATCATATTAAATATCTAATCAACAACTCCTCACTGATCTTGTAATCACAGATTCTTCAATTAGATTCCAAATCAGTTGTAGTTCAACAACCTCTCCCTTTGGTAGTGATGGCAACTCAAGTAATATGAAATGTACCATACACATACCAAACATATATTCTACAACTTTGTGAACAAAATGTTGTAAGTCGAATAGAATTAATATGTTTAATCACTACATTACTAAATAGCATTAGATAATATAGTTTTACCATTCTGTAGTTGTGTTCTTTTCAGTTCTCCTGTTCCTTCTTCTGTTCTTTGTAACTGATCTTCAATACTCTGTCTCATTCAGATTGTCTCTCCCTTAGATAATTCTCGTTGGTGCTTGTTCCTTTTCATAGCTTATTCCTTTTCATATTATTTATCTCTCCCTTTGACAGCAATGCCAAAGAAACAAATAAATAAACAATTCTGTCATCCTCTGTATCTCAGTATACTGATATTCGAATCGGTTCAAGTTCTCAAACTTAATCACAACCTTGAACATGATTCAAAGTGTGAACTATGCTACATCAACATGAATAATTTTCTAATAAAATAGGCTGATGCAACATCCAGATCACCTTAGTGACTAATAGACAGGGGACGGATCCCAAGTCTAGTCCTCAAGTATTCAAATGTGTCCTTCGGTAGAGGCTTTGTAAAAATATTTGCAAGTTGTTCTTTAGATGTGACAAATTTCAACTTCACTTGCTTCTCTTGCACTTGTTCTCTTAAGTAATGATACTTAATAGATATATGCTTTGTCTTAGAGTGCATCACATGATTCTTTGAAATATTAATAGCACTAGTGTTGTCACAATATATAATCACCAAGTCAGTGATTACCTGATTCATCCCTTCCAACACTTGTTTGATATATGCAATGTTTGATCAATTAGTAGTAGCATCAACATACTCTACTTCAATTGTAGACTGAGAAATACAAGCTTAATTTTTACTTGTCCATGTTACAAGTCTTTCACCAAAGAAAAATGCTCCTCCGGTGGTGCTTTTTCTATCATCCACATTTCCAGCCCAATCAACATCGGTGTAAACTTTCAGTTCAAACTCCCCTTCCTTAGGATACCATAATCCATAATTCTGTGTTTTCTTCAAGTATCTTAAGATCTTTTTTGTAGCTGTCATGTGTGATTCTCTAGGATTAGTAAAAAATCTTGCAACAATACCCACAACATGTGCTATATTTGGTCTACTGTGAACTACGTACATTAACTTACCAATCATGGATCGGTAAAGTGTCTGATTTACCTCTATAGTTTCATCCTCCTTTGTCAATTTGCATCCAATAGCCATTGGTGTTCCCATAGGTTTAGCATCTTCCATGCCAAATGTCTTTAGTGCTTCCTTTATGTATTTAGATTGTGTGATGAATATCCCATCACTCTGCTGAATCACTTGTAGTCCAAGAAAGAACTTAATCTCTCCAAACATAGACATTTTAAATTCCTTTTGCATTTCATCAGAAAATGTCTTGCATACAACATCTTGACCTCCAAAAATAATGTCATCAACAAATATTTTAGCAATGACAATAGTATCATCAGTATCACCTTTCATATACAAATTGTTATTTTTAGTTGTTTTAACAACTCCAATACTTAACAAATAAGTATGCAGTCTTTCATACCATGCTCTAGGTGCTTGCTTCAATCTATATAAAGCTTTATGTAATCTACATACCATGTCTTTATTGTTGGGATCAACAAATCCTTCAGGTTGTTCGATGTAGACCTCTTCTTCAAGTATACCACTTAAAAATGCTGACTTCACATCTATTTGATAGACTTTGAATTTCTTGTGTGTAGCATATGCAAGTAGCATTCTAACTCCTTCTAATCTAGCAACAGGTGCAAATATTTCACCATAGTCAATGCCTTCTTCCTGTGCATATCCCTTGCATACCAATCTAGCTATATTTCTTGTGACTTCACCATTTTCTGATGCAGGAGCATCCTGGGTGTAAGAGCAATCTTGCATCACCCAAAAATATTTATGTTTTTATATTCAATAAGGGTTATTTTGTGCAGAGCTGCTATTTATGGAAAGTTACTATTTTTGGTAATTTTCGTATGTGCTCAGAATGATCTGATTTCTTTCTTGGAGGTTCATTTTGGTCATATAAGTCTACCAGTAAAGTTTCATTGCCAGATCAAGTGTATATTGAAAGATATTGAAGATTTTCGGTATTGGCAGCAGGGTACAGAAACTTTGAACTCAGTTTTGAAGGCTTTAGAGGCCCCGGATGAGGTCAAAAATTTGGGTGACGAGCGCTTGCGCGGGTCAAGCCTGTAGAGCGCTTCGTGGCATTTCCGAAATGGGGTTATAATAGCCGATCGGGTCAACTGGTGATGACTTATGGTCTTCGGAAGTTGGACCACCCGAAATGGCGGAAAAATAATTTTCTTCAAAATTTCTGTTCGGGTTTCAAAGGTTATCATGAGCTGACTATGATGTAATAAAATGTAAAATAAAATAATTCTAAGTTTGGTCGGCCTTATTGGCTAAAATTCTGGAACCTTCCAGGCGGTGGAAAATTGCCTATATAAGGAAGGCTGTATTATTGTCTTAGGCAGTTGGGAATAGTTCAGAATAGATCTGGGTAATAGTTCGAGGCTTTGTCCTACAGAATATTGTAAGGGAATGCCCATGTGGCTTTGCATATTGTAATTTTGAAAGTTTGTAATTCCACATTTGTGGAGATAATAAGAAGCCAATTTTCTGTTCTTGCATATTGTTGTTGTTTCTCTATTTCTGTTATGTGTTTGTGGTATTAAGGGGAGCACCCTTCATCAAGTGGTATCAGAGCAGGTTTTCTTGAGTGTGTAAATAGATCGCCGACTGTGAGGCAGTTTGCACCAGGACCGTGGTTAGGGTTTCAGCGCGCATCGCGAAAATGCCTCCACGAAGGGAACGTGGCGGAAGAGTTGGTGTTGTGACACTTGAGGTTAGAGAGCTGCAGAGACAAGTGCGAGCATTGCAAGAAGAGATTCGCAGAGGAATGAATCTTAATGTCAGAGATGAAAGTGAGGATGAAGCCAAAGAAGAATATCAAGAAGGAGAAGTTGAAATTGTGAACCAGGAGGAAGAAAGACTTTTTCGGACAATTTCCAAGATCGGGAAAAGACCTAAGATTGAGGTTCCTACATTTTCTGGAAATCTTAACCCAGAGGAATTGATCGACTGGATCAATGAATGTGAGGAATATTTTGAGTATGAAGATGTTGAAGATCCTGATAGGGTCAAATTTGCGAAGGCCAGATTGAAAGGTCATGCGAAGATCTGGTGGCAAGAAATTCAATTGGAGCAAAATAGAAGAGGGAAAGATAAAATCACAAGATGGGATCGGATGGTGGACAAATTGAAGCGACAGTTCATTCCTGTTGATTATGAGCTTGACCTACTAAAGAAAATGCAGAGTTTGAAGCAAGCAGGGAGATCTGTTCAGGAGTATACAGAGGAGTTCTATCGACTTCTCATCAGAACTGGCCATGCAGAAGCTGATAAGGAGAAAGTTGCCCGATACCTTAATGGGTTAAGGCCAAGCATCTAGGAGGAGCTGAATCTGGTTCGAATGAACAGTATTGAAGAGGCATACCAGTTTGCCCTAAAAGTAGAGGAAAAGATGAACAAGAAGTTTGAGAGCAGACAAAACGGAAGAGGTCGTGGTGGACGATCATATGGTGGCCGAAATGAAGATCCGAAAAAGAAAGATGAGGCCAGTAGTAGTCAGAATCAGCGAGAAAATAATTCCAATCGCTTCCAGGATTAGAATAATAGAGATCAGAGAGGAAGAGGAAGAGGACAAGGATCTGGAAGAGGTGGCTTCCGTGGAACATGTTTTCACTGTGGAGAAGAAGGTCATAGGGCATTTGAATGTCCTCGGTGCCAAGGCAGAACAGACAGGAGAAATGAAGGCCAGGCCAGAGTTGCACATGTAGATGAAGATGCCAGATCATCAAATTCTGAAGATGTTGAAAGAGGAGAAACGTTGATTAACAGAAGAGTCTTGTTGAGTGGTGAGAATGAACCTGAGCAAAGGAGGAGCTTGTTTCGCACCAGGTGCAAGTGTGAAGGTAAATATTGTGATGTGATTATCGATAGTGGAAGCACTGACAATTTGGTGTCAGAAGAGATGGTGACAAAGTTGGAGCTCAAGAGATAGAAACACCCACATCCATATTGGATTGCCTGGGTACAAGATGACCACAAGGTCATGGTCAATGAACAATGCCTGGTGAAGTTCAAGATTGGCGGATACCAAGATGCGGTATTGTGTGATATCATATCTATGGATGCATGTCATATGTTATTGGGTAGACCGTGGCAGTTTGACAGATGTGCTGTACACGATGGTCGTGCGAATACCTATTCCCTGACAAAGGATGGAGTGCGACATAAGTTAAAGCCATTGAAGGAGACCGAAGGAAAGGTATGTGGTAATGCAAGAATAACATTTGTTGATGGAAGAAAATTCCTAGATGGTATGAGGCATGAGCATGTGTGTTTTGCTTTAATTCCAAAAGTTGGTAAAGAAGAAGTAGAAGATGTTCCTGTAGAAGTTGCAGATTTGTTGAATGAGTTTCAGGATATTGTATCCGATAACGTGCCTGATGGATTACCACCAGTCAGGAAGATCAGTCATCAGATGAACTTGAGCCCAGGAGTGAGTTTTCTGAATAAGGCAGCACACAGAATGACACCTGCAGAAAGTGAGGAGTTGAACAGACAAGTACATAAACTGTTACAGAAAGGGTTTATTCGAGAGAGTCTGAGTCCCTGTGCTGTACCAGCGGTATTAGCACCAAAGAAGAATGGAGAGTGGAGGATGTGTACAGATTCTAGGGCAATAAACAAGATCACAATCAAGTACAGGTTTCTATTGCCACGAATGGATGATATTATGGACTGTTTGAGTGGAGCTGTGTATTTTTCAAAGATAGATCTGAAAAGTGGATATCATCAGATTCGGATCAGAGAAGGAGATGAATGGAAGACTGCCTTCAAGACAAAGGAAGGACTGTATGAGTGGTTAGTCATGCCTTTTGGGCTAACCAATGCACCGAGCACTTTCATGCGGCTCATGAACGAGGTTCTAAAAGAATTTCTGGGTAAGTTTGTCATTGTTTACCTAGATGATATTCTGATCTTTAGTAAGACATTGAAGGAGCATATGATGCATATTCGTATGGTATTTGAGAAGCTGAGAGAAGAGAAATTGTTGATTAATTTGAAGAAGTGCAGTTTTGTGAAGAAAGAGTTGGTGTATTTGGGGTTTGTAGTTTCAGGAGAAGATCTAAAAATGGACCCAGAGAAGGTACAGGCTATCCTTGAATGGCCTACTCCAAGGAGTGCTACCGAGGTAAGATCTTTTCATGGTCTAGCTAGCTTTTACAGAAAGTTTATCAGAAATTTTAGCAGTATTTGTGGATCCTTGACTGAAACAATGAGAGGGGATAGAAAAGAGTTTAAGTGGACCAATGGGGCAGAAAAGAGTTTTCAATTGTTGAAACAAAAAGTTACAGAACAACCTGTTTTAGCACTTCCAGATTTTAATAAGGTGTTTCAAGTAGATTGTGATGCTAGTGGTACTGCAATAGGAGCTTTTATGAGCCAAGAAGGTAAACCTGTTGCTTATTTCAGTGAGAAGTTAAATGATGCCAAGAGGAAATATTCTATTTATGATCAAGAATTTTATGCTATAGTTCAAGCATTAAAGAAGTGGAGACACTATTTTTTTCCTAAGGAGTTTGTTTTGTATACTGATCATCAAGCTTTGCAATATTTGAATAGTCAAGGAAAATTGAATCAAAGGCATTTGAAATGGGTTGAGTTTTTGTAGAGTTATACATTTGTTTTGAAACACAGGAGTGGAAAGTCTAATAGGGTTGCAGATGCTCTTAGCAGAAGGCAACTATTGCTGATAGAAATGCAGATTGAAGTGGTTGGTTTCAAGGAACTCAAGAATTTGTATCCAGAGGATCCTGATTTTGGTGAAGCTTGGAAAGCTTGTATAGAACCTGTTACTCTAGACAGGATGAAATGGTTGAATTTCATCATCCAGGATGATATGCTATTCAGAGGGAGTTAGTTGTGCATTCCACGAAGTTCTATGAGGGAGAATCTCATCAAGGAGAAGCATAGTGGAGGATTGGCTGGACATTTTGGTCGTGATAAAACCGTTAGTTTGGTTAGTGAGAATTATTATTGGCCACAATTGCAGCAAGATGTGAAGAAGTTTGTACAGAGTTGCAGAGTATGTCAGATGGCAAAAGGAGTGAAGCAGAATACAGGGTTGTATCAGCCATTACCTGTACCAGAGAAGCCTTGGGAGGATATCAGCATGGACTTTGTTCTTGGTTTACCGAGGACACAGCGGGGACACGATTCAATTTTTGTGGTGGTTGACAGATTTTCAAAGATGGCACATTTTATTCCCTGCAAGAAGACTAATGATGCTGTTCATGTAGCAGAATTGTTTTTCAGAGAAGTAGTGAGACTTCATGGTTTTCCAAGGACCATAGTTTCAGATCGGGACACTAAGTTTTTTGGATATTTCTGGCGTACATTGTGGAAGAAGCTGAAGACAAATTTGAAGTTCAATTCATCACATCATCCACAGACTGATGGACAGACAGAGGTAGTGAATAGAAGTTTGGGAAATTTGCTGAGATGTTTGGTTGGAGATAAGCCAACAGGATGGGATTTGATTTTACCACAGGCGGAATTTGCATACAATAATTCTATCAACAGGAGCACTGGTAAATCACCATTCCAGATTATATATGGAAGTAGTCCAAGAAATGCATCTGAATTGAGGAAGATAGATAAAGGAGAAATAAGTAGTGCTGAAGCTGAGGATTTTGCAGAACACTTGAAGAACATCCATGGGGAGGTGAGGAAGCATATTACAAAGATGAACGCATAGTATAAGGCTAAGGCAGATGAGAAAAGGAGGTATAAGGAATTTCAAGTTGGAGATGAAGTCATGGTTCATTTGCCGAAGGAGCGGTTTCCAGTTGGTACATATAACAAGCTGAAAATGAAAAAGTTTGGACCATGTAAGATATTGAAGAAGCATGATTCAGGAAATGCATATGAGGTAGAATTGCCTACTGAGCTAAATATTTTACCAGTGTTTAACATTTCAGATCTGACAGAGTATCATGAAGGAGGTGTTGAAGATGAGATCACAGCAGCACAGTGGAGTATTCCAGCAGCTAGTTCAGACACTAAGGAGATCGAGGATATACTGGACAGTCGTGTTGGTAGAAGCACAAGGAACAGGACATATGAAGAATATTTGGTCAAATGGAAAGGACGACCTGTTGAAGATTCATCATGGCTAACAAAGGAGGAGGTTAACCGTCTTGGTTTTCCTCTGCACACCTGAGTCGTGACAGGGTCACTTCTCAAATTACCCTGGGTGTCTGATGCAGGAGCATCCTGGGTGTAAGAGCAATCTTGCATCACCCAAAAATATTTATGTTTTTATATTCAATAAGGGTTATTTTGTGTAGAGCTGCTATTTATGGAAAGTTACTATTTTTGGTAATTTTTGTATGTGCTCAGAATGATCTGATTTCTTTCTTGGAGGTTCATTTTGGTCATATAAGTCTGCCAGTAAAGTTTCATTGCCAGATCAAGTGTATATTGGAAGATATTGAAGATTTTCGGTATTGGCAGCAGGGTACAGAAACTTTGAACTCAGTTTTGAAGGCTTTAGAGGCCCTGGATGAGGTCAAAAATTTGGGTGACAAGCGCTTGCGCAAGTCAAGCCTGTAGAGCGCTTCGTGGCATTTCCGAAATGGGGTTATAATAGCTGATCGGGTCAACTGGTGATGACTTATGGTCTTCGGAAGTTGGACCACCCGAAATGGCAGAAAAATAATTTTCTTCAAAATTTCTGTTCGGGTTTCAAAGGTTATCATGAGCCGACTATGATGTAATAAAATGTAAAATAAAATAATTCTAAGTTTGGTCGGCCTTATTGGCTAAAATTCTGGAACCTTCCAGGCGGTGGAAAATTGCCTATATAAGGAAGGCTGTATTATTGTCTTAGGCAGTTGGGAATAGTTCAGAATAGATCTGGGTAATAGTTCGAGGCTTTGTCCTACAGAATATTGTAAGAGAATGCCCATGTGGCTTTGCATATTGTAATTTCAGAAAGTTTGTAATTCCACATTTGTGGAGATAATAAGAAGCCAATTTTCTGTTCTTGCATATTGTTGTTGTTTCTCTATTTCTGTTATGTGTTTGTGGTATTAAGGGGAGCACCCTTCATCATTTTCATTCAATTTATTCCTGTATATCCACTTAGTACCGATAACATTCTTATCTTTTGGTCGGGGTACTAAGGACTAGGTTTTGTTCTTCTCTATTTTCTCTATTTCCTCCTTCATTGCATTAACCCATTCTTCATTCTCTAATACAACTTTCACAGTTTTAGGTTCAAATTCACAAATTAGACATGTACCTTGTCTTGTTTTGCTTCTAGTCTGCATTATAGCATGTTTGTCTCTAATGATTTGTGTTTTAGGATGATGTCTTTTGATAAAACTAGCCAGAACTCGGTTTCTCCTTTCTTGCTCATCCTGTTCAGGGTCATTTCCTTGCTCGATAGCTCCATCTTGTTCATTGGTTGGTGTTGTTTATTGTCCTGTATTGTTTCCCTGCTGACTAGTTGTCACAGTTTGCGGCATTGGTAGACACTCTAAATATTCAATGTAAGTGAATCTACCATAGTCTTCTGGTTCCTTTGTACTTTCCTCTGTGTTCTTATCATCAAACTCATCAACACTAACATTAGTACTTTCAACTTTCTTATTTGTAACCTTATTCAAACATTTGTATGCTTTACTTGTAGAGGAATATCCCAAAAATATCTCTTCATCTCCTTTAGAATCAAATTTTCTATTTCTCTTGTTAGAATTTGTAATCTTTCCTTGGTGTTTATAAACCAAGGTTAGACTATTAATCTTTTCTTGTTGTAATATATTAAGATATAAGCCAAGGTATCCTAATATACTTTTTTTTGTCTTTTTTCCACTACATTCTATTTCATCCTCTAGTGGAATATGTGAGGACAAATATTTATTGTAATTTGTAATTTAGTTTATTCCTCCTTAAAAGGAATCTCACACTTGTCCCACACACACTTATGAATGGTGGCATTCATAGACTTGAGAGTTACATTCTAACTCCTCTCTCTCATTTCTATTTAAGAGATGCTCCTCTCTCTCATTTCTTATGAGGTTTCTTCCTCTTCTCAATTATTGTATGAGCATATTGCTCTCTCTCTCTCTCTCTCTCTCTAGACTTTTTTATGCCTCCATAATTCACAAGGGGTTTTCTTTTCTTTCCCCTTTCAAATTCTTGTCTCCTCCTTTCTTATTTTGGTGTATGCTCCTAGTTCTTGTGCTAATTCATGATAAATTCCCTACTCCTCGCTCTTGAGATAAACAATTTTCTACAATTCCATACTTTGTTCTTTCTCATTTTAACATGGTATTAGAGCAGGTTGGTTTAATCTCATTTTGAGTGTATAGGTGACGGAACTACCATATCTTAGAGCACTCCATATCGGAGACTCTTGAGAGAGATTTCACTAATTTTTTTTATAATTTGGTTAAGAGAAAAATTTTAAATTTTTTTTGGTTTTGGCTAGTTTACCGCCAAAACCCGATCTATCTATTGGATTCATTATCTTGATTTGTGCAGGTTCTCCATTGTGCAGGTTCTTTTAACAAGTTTCATAGAAAAATTTAGATTGTTATTCATTATTTAGTGTGCAGGTTTCTCATTTTTTATTCAAAATTCTATTGTTCTGCAGGGTTTCACATTCTTGCATTCTAATTCTAACGTGTTTTCCAGCTCTAATACCCTTGCAGATTTTAATATTTTACTATATCTATTTGCTTGTCTTTCAGGGCCTGTCATATATCTTCTTTAATTTGCTTATATCTCTGTCCATTTCAATAACAAGAATAATTTCTTTAATTTGTTTGTTCATGAAATATAACTGCAATATCAAAAATGTTAGTTCTTAAAGTATATTTAGAAATAAAATTAAGCAATATATCTCAAACATATATTTCTCAAAACAATATCTCAAAATAATAACAAGAACGTTTCTTTATATATAAAAAACCTCTACTAACGTTATTTCTTAAAGTAATCTGCAAAAATCAAAGAACGTTTTTCTTAAAGTAATCACGTTATGCAATAACATTATTTCAAACATAGCAAACATATATCAAAATATTAGTTTAGGCTACTTAGAAAGTCTGCATATTTTCATCAGATTGGAACTTTGAGTTCATTAAAATTGCATCCAATATTCAAATCACTAAGATTGGAAATTTTGTCTAGTGTCATCCACGCCATTTCTTGACCGCGCCTGCCCTTTTTTTTAATAGAATTAATAGTTAAATAGCCCATAATTTCATCTACATTTCTACATAAAACAGGCATTCTGCTAATTAACAGGCATCAGCGCAGGGAAAGAAATCAGAATTTCACCTCTCAGTTAGGAAATTTTCATACATTCTGATTCATATTCTGGTTCATAAAATCATTGCATATACAGACGTTAATCATTGCAGATAACATTTTAGTATTAACATTTTTTCATTTATTAACATTATTCTCGGTATTAACGTTTCATATCATTGCAGAAGTTAATAGTATCTTTCATTATTATATAATTGCAGACATTAATAATTATAAATGTTTTTTTATTGCATAACATTAGATTAATTCATTGCAGTCGTTTATTTATTCTGATGTTATTTCTTGCAGCATAATCATTAACGTTATTTCTTGCAGCATAATCATTATTTCTTGTGACTTTATCATTGCATAATGGTTTTATTTCATTGCTAAACGTTATATTGTAGAACGTTTTATATCATTTCAGAACGTTAATAGTATATCATTGCAGAACGTTATAAATATATCTATGTTTGATTAATATTATCTATAATATCGTTATTAACGTTAATATTATCTACGTTTATTAATATTATCTATGTTTATATCATTCAAAACATTATCTTCGCTTATACTATTGCATAACGTTATTAACGTTTATATCGTGCATAATATATCTTTGCACGCTGGTTAGCAATAATATTATAACGTTTTAGCGATAATATTCTAAGTTGGACTTAACTTAGAAACTTTAATGTGAAATTTTAAGTTTTTAAAAAAATACGTAAGGAATCTCTATAATTCTAAACCTTTTCCTTTTTTTTAAGTTTGACCTTTTATTTTTAAAAAAAAATCTAATTTCAAGTTTTAATTTATCTTTTTAAATTTCAATTTTGTTTAATAGCAAGTTTAACATTCTAATTAAATATTAAGTTTTTTTATAAAGTTTTTTTAAAATTAGAAATTATAAATCATCTCCCCTTATTTCAATTTCACTATTTTAAATAATCATAATAGTAGTTTAAAACATTCTACTTTTTTATATTAATTTTTTAAAAAAAAATAAAAAAAAATAAAAAAAATTGTTAAAAATTTGAAAGATAATTTTCTCATTAAATTCATTTCTTTGAAAGTTAATTTAATTCTCTTTTTAATCACATTGTTAATTTAAGGTTTTAAATTTGTTTTTTTTAAATTAATAATATTAATTTTTCTTTTATTTCAATTTCAAATATAACATTTTTTAAATTGAATTTTCATTCACATTTCTCATATAAGGTTTAAATTACCATTTTTTTTTCTAGCAAACTTCAGTAATCTGCCTTTCTCCTTCTGTATATAAGTTCAACTAACATTTTCTTGCAGGTTGTATTTTTTTAATTTAATATAAAGTTTTTTCATTATTTTAAGTTAAAATTAATTCTTGTATTCATTTTTTTAAAGTTTCTTCATTACTCCTTTTCTTTAGGAGGAGGTATTTTTTTCGGCTCTATTTATTGTCACCATGTCTCTGTTTAAACTCACTCATTCAAATTATCTTGTTTGGCGGACTCACATGTCCGATCTTTTAAAAACTCAAAAAATGTTTGATGTTGTGTCTTCACCTAATGTGAAACCGACTTCCACCGCTCCTCAGGCTAACCAAGATTTCTGACAGTCGAAAGATGACCAAGCATTTGGCCTAATTGGCCTCTCACTAAATCCAGATTTATACCACCTTATCTCAGATTGTACTACAGCACATCAGATGTGGCATGTCTTAGAAAACACCTTTCAAACTTACATGAAACTTATTTTTACTGGTAAACTCTATGATTTGAAAGATAACCATATTCCTGTTTCTTTAGCTAATAATTATTGTTGTCCCATTGACAGAATTGCTAATGTTTCTATTCCAAATGATGTGCTTTATGCTCCTATTTTACAAGATAACCACATCTCTATTTCTGCTCCTCACATTAACGATAATATTGATACTCTTCAAAAGGATAATTATGAGCATAATAATTTGTTTACTATTGATGATGATGGTAATAATCTGTTTTACTCTTTTGTTGATGATATGTTTGACCAAGAAGATGCAATTATCTCTAACTTTCTTAATGTTACTTTACCTTCTTTTGATTATCCTATTACAAATATGGTTATTAATCAAGATGAAATTTTTGATGAAGGTACCAATCCTATGATTATTGTAGAGGTTAATGATAATAATGATGATACTTATACTAGCTCTCCTCTTGATATTTCATATATTGATGAATATGTTATAGATTTGTTTTATGCAACTGGAGATTGCATTCCTGATTCTATGACTCATGATTCACATTATGATGAATATGTCACAGATTTATTTTATGAACCTAAAGATTGCCTTTATAATTCTATGAACCATGATTCACAATATGATTTTTTCAATAGTGTTACTAATTCAACACTAGGGGATCCCAATGATGGGCACTCTACTAGTGGTTTTTGCCTTCTTATAGGCTCAAGTATTGATTATGATCCTATATGCTCCAAAGTAGACTATGAATTTTGTGACACTCAAATGATGATTATGGAGGACCAACCTGCTTCTCTAAACTCTAACCTTCTTGATGATATTATTGATGTTGATTGTCCTATTTCTATTCCTTATTTTGTATCTAGTATTGATTCCACTTGGTTTACACAATCTCTTTATGAGATGAATAATGTATTTAATGTTTCTCAATCTATTTTTACTTTATTAGATTTTAATGACTCATATCAAAAGAGAGATCCCAATTATGGGAGATCCATTTGTGGTTATTCTCTTTTTTCAAGTGATATTCCTTGGAGAAGAAACTATGTACTTGAACATTTGGGCCTATCTCAACGAGCACCTAAACCTTTGCATTACAACACTTAAAGGACTCCTATTTCAAGATTGAAACATTTATCATTACACCATCACCTAATATCAGCTCAAAGTGAAGAAAATCAAGCTTTCCTCCTCTACTACAAGAAGGATAATCCAGTTGCAGATTTTTGTAATTACCCCAAGTAAAGATTAAAGGGGGGTGTTAGAATTTGTAATCTTTCCTTGGTGTATTTATAAACTAAGGTTAGACTATTAATCTTTTTTTGTTGTAATATATTAGGATATAAGCCAAAGTATCCTAATATACTTTTTTTTGTCTTCTTTCCACTACATTCTATTTTGTTCTCTAGTGGAATATCTAATGACAAATATTTATTATAATTTGTATTTTAGTTTATTCCTCCTTAAGAGGAATCTCACACTTGGCCCACACATACTTATGAATGGTGGCATTCATAGACTTGGGAGTTACATTCTAACTCCTCTCTCTCATCTTTATTTAAGAGATGCTCCTCTCTCTCATTTCTTATGATGTTTCTTCCTCTTCTCAATTATTGTATGAGCATATTGCTCTCTCTCTCTCTCTAGGCTTTTTTATGCCTCCATAATTCACAAGGGGTTTTCTTTGCTTTCCCCTTTCAAATTTTTATCTCCTCCTTGCTTATTTTGGTGTATGCTCCTAGTTCTTGTGCTAATTCGTGGTAAACTCCCTACTCCTCGCTCTTGAGATAAATAATTTCCTGCAATTCCATACTTTGTTCTTTCTCATTTTAACATCTCTCATCTTTCAAAATAAAGCATTTACTTCCAAAAATTCTGAAATAACTTACAGTTGGTTTGCATCCAAACCATAGCTCATAAGGTGTTCGGTTGGAGTCCTTCTTTAGTTGTACTCGGTTAAGAACATACACAGTTGTACTGACAACTTCCCTCCAATATGTCTAAGCAACATTCTTCTGTATCATCAATGTTCTTGCATAATCAATTATAGACATGTTCCTCCTTTCAGCAATGCCATTTTGCTGAGGTGTCCTCGGTGCAGATACCTATCTTTTGATTCCATGCTCATTACAAAAATTAGTAAATTCATCAAGATAAATTCACCTCCTCTATCAGATCTTAAGCATTTTATTTCCTTTCCAGTTTCTTTCTCTACCTTAGCTTTATACCACTGAAACATTTTAAAAGCTTCAAATTTCTCTTTCAAAAACATAACATTCATCATTCTAGTATAGTCATCAACAAAAAGAATAAAATATCTATCACCAGAGTAGCTCTAAGTTCTCATAGGACCACATAGATCAGTATGAACCAACTCAAGTATCTCCTTTGTTGAATAGTCTTTGCTTTTAAAACTAGACTTAGTCATCTTACCTTTCTGACATTCATGGCACATGGCATGATCAGGTTTTATCAAGTTAGGCAATCCTCTAACTCTTTTCTTTCTACTAATCTTGATCATGTTGTCAAAGTTCACATGGCATAACCTTCTATGCCACAACCAAGCATCTTCATCCTTTATTAACAAACAAGAAGACTGATCCATATCAAGATAGAATAGATTACCTCTAGATTGTGTACCAGTTCCAACAAGTCTTCCTCCATCATCATAGATCTTCACCTTTTTGCTCTCAAAAGCTAGTCGGTGGCCTGAATTGTTCAGATGAGCCACACTTAATAGATTATAGTTTAGTCCATCTACCTAGTATGCATTTTCACATTGTATTATGTCATTGATCATTAGTGAGCCTTTACCTCTTACCATACAAGGTGCATCATTTCCCATTCTCACAGATCCTCCATTATATTCAACAAGATGATCAAACTTCTCTACATCAGCAGTCATATGATGTGTACAACCATTGTCTATGATCCATGTATCATTTCTGCTTATTTTAGAGATCACTATTGTCTCTTCATGTTTCTCTTCCTCCTTTGGGTCATCTTTCATAGCAACAAATACAACTTCTATATCATGATCAAAATCATATTTAGTTTCAATATCTTTGGCTATGTAACATACCTTTTTGCCTTTCTCATCTCAATTGTCTCTATTGTTGTGTCGGTAGCCTCTGTTGACTCTTCTCCCATAGCTTCCTTCAAATCGGTCTTTGGATCTATCATCATCTTTCTTCTAAGGACATCTAGTAGTGATGTGACTAACTTCTTTATAGTTAAAGCATGCCAAAGGTAGCTTACCTATATACCTTCCTTTTCCTTTCGACAATCTTCTGGCCATAAGAGCTTCAAGCTCATCAAGTTCATCATTGGTATTGTCATCACTATCACAATTCTTTCTATTCCTGCTAGACTTTCCAATATTCAAAGAAGACATGAAAGCGGATTCAATAGAAGGAACAACACTATTATCAAAATTGTTTAATTCAAAAGTTTTAAGTTTACCAATCAGAGTGTCAAGAGTAAGGTTGGATGTAGCTCTTATTTCATGAATTGTAGAAATCCTGATTGCATAAACTGGTAGCAAAGTTCTAAGAATCTTGCTTATTACTATTTCATCATCAATCACTCCATTAGATGCTCTAATAGCATGCACCACCTCTTTGAGTCTATTTGAATATTGGACAATGTTCTCACCTTCTTTCATTCTCATATCATCAAATTTGCCTCTCAGACTTTCAGCTTGAGCTCTTTTGACATTCAAATCTCTACTGTATATTAGTGTTAATTTATCCCACATTTCTTTGGTAGTTGTGCATGTCTTAATATCTTCAAATTCAGTGTTGGCATAGGCAGCAACAAGTTCAATCATAGTAACATTGTGTTCATGCTTGTCCTTCAGTTGATCAAGAGTTAAGGGACCAGTGGGTGGTTGTATGTAGCCATTTTCCATCAGATCTAGTGCAAAGTTCCCAATTCTAGATATGTGCAACTTCATCCAGCTTTGCCATATTGCGAAGTTCTCTTTGTTCAGTTTCGGTACTTCCCTCTTATACATCTTGAGACCTTTATGCTTAAGTCCTTAAAACTTCATTCTAAGCAACCAATACTCTGATACCAATTGTTAGAATAATTGAGAGGGGGGCGAATCAGTTATCCAGTGTCCCAAAACAAAATGTATAATTCAAAAACTATTTCTTCAATTTCTGCTTGTGGGTAAGCAATAATAACTTTCACTGTCTATGCTTTTATCAATTACCAGTCTAATACCATAATAGTTACCGATCAAATCTAACATGTAACATGTAAAGAATGATAAGAAACAAATATCACAATCAACACATAACACAAGAGATTTAACGTGGAAACCCTATAAAGGGAAAAACCACCTGGGACTGACAACCCAAAATTGTTCACTCTTCTAAAGTGAGGTCGGTTAAGACCCAACCATGTTAAAGGTTTACAAACACACTGTCAGGTGTAACCTTGTTAGAGGATTTTAGACCAGAATTTATCATCTAGCCAACACTCACTATGGGGTTGATAGGATAACAATGTTCATTCTATGAATGATACATCATAAGACTTTCAGAGTCCACTCGGTTAAGAGATTTTGACTGTATACAATGGTTAAATATGTAACAGTAAATGATCTGCCTTAATACAACTTCAATTGCAAATTACAAATCAATATTCAATCCATACAAATCCTTCAGACCAATATTTCACTTCAGATTCAATATTGTATCAACTTATTGTCTATCGGTAATTGCTCTTTGTAGCTCAGTAATTGTTCTATAGCTCAGTTCTTACTTAACCAGTATGATAAGAATGCATGAAAACCTTGTTCACGTGATATTCCTATAGCTTCTACTTCTTTTGGCATTCTTCTGTAAAGAAATTTTATTCTCTTATATAGACATGTAAACCGTTTTCTTCTCCACCATTAGATTTTACCACTTAACCACATTCATAGATTTTGCTGCTTCAAACTTTCTTGGCACTTGTGTCAATAACACATTTGATTCTCATCCTTTAGATCTTTCCTAAATTTCATCAACCATCGATCTGTGTAACAAATATTATCCGTTACCTTGATGTTATACTCTTTCCAGCTCATCAATCTTATCGGCTAAACTAATCATTTAGTTAATTTTGTTTTGCTTGATTTAACAAGGAAATGCATCGGTGAACACTGCTCAGTTAATACTATGATCGGTATACACTGCACTCCATCGGTGTATACTAGAAACACTTCATTTACTGAAAACACTATTTTGTGTCTTTCAGCTCTATACTTCATCATAGATGAATGCAACATAATAAAGTTAATATCGTCAAGTCATAGACTCATCAACAAGTTACTCAATGTGTTCCTTATCCTCATCTGTCATGTACATCTTTCTTATGTAGATTTCTTTGTTCTTCATCTCTTTCACCTTTCTTCAAATGTCTCGATATAGTAACTTACAAGATAAGTGCTATCAAACTAATTGATATCAATGACAACATAATGTTAATTTAATCATATTACATATCTAATCAGCAACTCCTTAGTGATCTTGTAATCACAGATTCTTCAATCAGATTCCAAATTAGTTGTAGTTCAACAGTCTTTTTACCTTTATCTTTATAGTCTCGGTTGTCTCTATTACCTCTCTATCTATTACCTATGTGATCTTGGTAATCTCTTATGTCATTCATCCTTTTATTTGATCTTTCACTTGTCCTCTCATCATCTTTCATGTCAATACATCTTGCAGCAATATGACCAATCTCTTTATATTTAAAACATACCAAGGGTATCTTACCTCTATATCTTCTTTTGCATTTTGGTAGCCTTCTATCAATTAAATCTTCAAGTTCATCAATCTCATCTTCTTCAGCTTCACTATCAATTTCATTTCTTATCTTATGTCTACTATCTGATCTTCCAATATTCAGAGATGACACAAATATAGATTCTACCATAGGTAAAATATTGTTATCATAGTTGTTAAGCTCAAATGTAGTCAATCTACCAATTAGACTATCAAGAGAAATATCATTACTAGGAACTTCTCTCATTTCATGTATTGCAGAGACTCTAATAACATAGGCAAGCAACATTTTTCTTAGAATTTTACTTACCATAGTGTCTTCTTCAATAATTTCACCTACTCCTCGGATAGCATTCACCACTTCCTTGACTCATTTGTTGTACTGAGTGATATTTTCACCTTCTTTCATCTTCATATCATCAAATTTTCCTCTTAAGATTAATGCTTTTTCCTTGAGCACATTCAGATCTCCTCCATGAACTAGTGTCAGTTTGTCCCACATCTCTTTTTTAGTTGTACAATTCTTAATGTCTTCAAATTTAGCATATGACAAAGAAGAAGCAATCTCAATCATCATAGCATTATGCTCTTGTCTATCTTTCATCTATGTGATAGTCAAATGACCAGTGAGAGTTATGAACTCATTTTCCAAATAGTATAGTGTAGAATCTCCAATGCCCAATAGATAAAACTTCATCTTTCTATACCATGTTGATAAATTAGCTTTGTTTAGCTTCAACACCTCTCTCTTATACATCTTGTGATCTTTAACTTAAGTCCTTCAAACGTCTTCCTTCAAGTACTCTTTCTCTGATACCAATTGTTAGATAACTGAGAGGGGGGGGTGAATTAGTTAAGTCTAGTTATCCTATAGTCCCAAATACTCTCAGATGTATAAAACCAACTTCAACAAATAAACTTAATTAGCTCGGTAAATGCTTGTCTGTGCCTTTTGATTCATTAACCAACTGTCAGATAAACCATCTAGTATATATATACTGATCAAACTTTTAAATGTAATGTGTAAAGTAAAATAACAAAACATCACATGCATACACATTTAACACTTGATTTTTAATGTGGAAACCCTATTAGGGGAAAAAATACCTAGGACTAGTACCTGAAATAATTTCACTCTTCTAAAGTGAGCTTAGTTAAGAGACAACCTTGTTAAAGGTTACAAAACACACTATAAGGGGTGACCTTGTTAGAGGATTTATCACTAACAGCTCTCTGTGACCATACATTCACTTGGATCAACAAGAAAACAATCAACATTCATTGAATGTCATAAAGAAATAAATAAAGACTAGTAAGTCCCACTTGGTTAAGAGATTTTGTATGTAGAAATGGTTAGAATGCAACAATAAATGATATAATTCAAATATAACTTTCTTTACATATATTCAGATCTATGCTAAGCTCAATATACCTTTGGCCATCATAATCTCTTCAATTTCCTTTAATCCCCCAACTCTGTTCTGCTTAGTTATCTCATTTCTGACTTTCGGTGTAGTCTATAGAATTGCTCAATTCTTACTTCAACATGTCTGGCCAGCTTTGCATGAATACAATCTTTTCCTCACATGCATATTCATTTTGAATCTCTTGTCTCCTTAAATAGACATGATAAACTATTTTCTTCTCAGTCATAGATTTTTCCTCTTAATCTCCATTGTTGATGTTTCCTCTTTAACCTTCCTCAGAACTTGTGTCATAAATATGTTTTAATCTTCACTATTTGATCTTCCTTGAATTTTATCAGCCGTAGATCTTAATAAAAAACTTTATCTTTATCCTCAGAATCATCCCAATTCATCTAGCTCATCATCTTAAGTCGGCAATCACATGTTCCACAATATTTCTTTTACTCAGTCAATATCGTGTTGTATCAATGACTTCCTATTCGATTAATACTATACTTGGTATACACTACACTTGCTCAGTGTATACTAATTTCTTCATTTACCAACCAAATTAACTTGTACATTCATGATGTTCAATACATAATAGAAACATGTAATACAATCAAATCACTATCATAATGTCATAGACTCATCAATAAGTTACCCAATGAATACCATAATCATATCTTACTCATACATCTTAGCTTTATGTTAATATCTCATTCCTTCACCATTATTACCTTCTTCAAATGTTTGCAACTAACATGATAAGTACAGTAAAAACTAGTTGACATCAATGACAATATAATAACTGATCTAATGTCTCACATATACTTTAGTATCTCGGTGATCATCTCCACATTCTCCATCTTGTTCTCCAAGTAGCTAATCACTTGTAGTTTTACACTAAGATGCACCAAAGAAAAATACAAGTTGCCACAAGAAATTGTTGATGGTGATGGATAACAATATCCAACTGGTTTGGTTGTTATTGAAGGCACCTATTATCAACAAGCTAAGATCAAAAAAAATGAAGTTCAATTTATTGAATACATGCCTAGACAAAGAATTCTACATTATAGTCCCTTGGATATAGCGACAAAATTGCAATTTGAAACCGTGCCAAAAAAGGAGTCACGTGGAAACCAAAAGTGGAAGTTGCCTATTGAATTGCATGAAATATTTTTGGAGATAATAAAGGATAGAGAGGATCTGAACTACATGTATTAGGAGCTTTAACTTAAAGGCTTTTAATGTGTTTTCATAGATCTAGCTTGTGCATACTTAAAAATCATATTTGAATTACAGACTATAAATGATTTGAAATTCATGATTAGATTGAATTTATATTGATTAAAACTATTTTGAATTTTCATTGATTAGACCAAGTTTAATTTCCTTTTTTCAATTGATTAGATTAGATTAATTTTATCTATCAATTAAGGTTGTTTAGATTGATTAATAAACTGATTAAATATTACATTGAAATTAGATTGATTAGGTTTTAAATTATTTTCAAGGTCGAGCTACATTAAATATTAGATTGATAGTTTGGTTTGGACTTTATTATTTTTGTTTCTAGATCAAATTACTAGATCAAGTTCAAATTACATTAGTGTAATTTTTCTAAATTAAATGTATAATTGATATTCTAGAAATTGATTAGATTGAATAATTCCAATCTATATTAGAAATTGATTAGATTGATTCTAGGTAAATTGAATTATAATTGATTAGACCTTTCAATACTTTTTTTAATTGATTAGATTAGATTGATTTTAGATCAATTTTAAGGTTGTTTAAAGATTGATTAATAAATTGATCAAGTAGATTGTTCAATTAGATTGATTAGGTTTCAAATTATTTTCAAGTTCAAAATATAAACTTGTACAATTGAATGTAATTAGGTTTCAATTAATTGATCTAGATAAACATATGTTTGTACATATTCAATGCAATTAGGTTTCAATTAATTGATCTAGAGAGGGCTTAAGGGTGCATAATAGGGCTTAATGGGTCATATTAATAGTTTGATTAATTTAGATTGATTAGATTGAACATTAGCTAGATTGATTAATTAGGTTTCAATTAATTGATCTCTAGATAAATTTTTATTAGTTTATATTAGATTGAACAATTACATTTCAATTAAATTAAAATTTAATTTAAATGTACATCTAGAGATAAACATATGTCTACATATTGAATGTAATTAGGTTTCAATTAATTGATCTAGATAGGGCTTAAGGGTGCATATTAGCTTGATTAATTTTAAAGATTGATTAGATTGTTCAGTTAATTGATCTAGATAAGGCTTAAGGGTGCATATTAACTTGATTAATTTTAAAGATTGATTGGATTGTTTAGTTAGATTGATTAATTAGTTTTCAATTAATTGACATAAATATTTTTATTATTTTATATTGATTTCAATTAAATTGAAATTTGATTTAAATGTATCTAGATAAACATATGTCTACACATGTGCACTAAATTTATTTTTAGTTCAAATATATATATATATATATATATATATATATATATATATATATATATATATATATATATATATATATATATATATATATATATATATTGTTGGACTACTACTGATTTGGAATTTGATTGAAGAATTCATGATTAAAGATCACTAAGGAGTTGCTGATTAGATATGTAATATGATTAAATTAGTATTATGTTGTCATTGATGTCAACTAGTTTGACAACACTTATCTTGTAAGTTACTATACTGAGACATTTGAAGAAAGGTGAAAGAGATGAAAAACAGAGAAATCTACATGAGGAAAATATGTACATGATAGATGAGGATAAGGAACACATTGAGTAACTTGTTGATGAGTCTATGACTTGATGATATTGACTTTATTATGTTGCATTCATCTATGATGAAGTATAGAGTTGAAAGACACAAAGTAGTGTTGTTGGTAAATGAAGCATTTTTAGTATACACCAACGGAGTGTAGTGTATACTGATCACAGTATTAATTGTGCAGGGTTCACCGATGCATTTCTTTGTTAACCGAGTGGAATAGAATGAACTAAATGATTAGTTTAGCCGATAAGATTGATGAGTTGTAAAGTACCTTGATTTCAGTGATAACAGGTAATGTTTGTTATGAAGATTGATGGCTAACAAAATTCAAGGAAGATCTAATGGAGTAGATTGAAACGTGTTAATGACAAAATCTGATGGTGGAGAAGAAAATGATTTACCCATCTATATAAGAGACTAGAATTTCATTATGGAGAATGCCAGAAGAAGAAAAACTACAGGAATATTGCGTGAACAAGGTTTTCATGCATTCTGATCATATTGGTTAAGTAAGAACCAAGCTGCAGAATAATTACTGAGCTACAAAGAGCAATTACCGACGGATAGTAAGTTGATACAGTATTGAATTTGAAGTGTAATATTGGTCAGAAGGATTTGTTAGGACTGAATATTGATCTGTAATCTGCAATTGAAGTTGTATTAAGGTAGGTCATTTACTGTTACATATTTAACCATTGTATACAGTCAAAATCTCTTAACCGAGTGGACTCTGAAAGTCTTATGATGTATCATTCATAGAATGAACATTGTTATCCTATCAACCCCATAGTGAATGTTGGTTGGATGATAACTTCTAGTCTAAAATCCTCTAACAAGGTCACACTTGATAGTGTGTTTGTAAACCTTTAATAGGGTTGGGTCTTAACCGACCTCACTTTATAAGAGTGAACAATTTTGGGTTGCCGGTCCCAAGTGGTTTTTCCCTTTACAGGGTTTCCACGTTAAATCTCTTGTGTTATGTGTTGATTGTGATATTTGTTTTTTATCATACTTTGCATGTTACATGTTAGATTTGATTAGTAACTATTATAGTATTAGACTGATAATCAGTAAAAGCACAGACAGTAAAAGTAATTAGTGTTTACCGAGGAGCAGAAATTGAAAAAATTGTTTTGAATTATACATTTTGTTTTGGGATGCTGGATAACTGATTCACCCCCCTCTCAGTTATTCTAACATATATATATATATATATATATGTGTGTGTGTGTGTGTGTGTGTGTGTACAAATGTATAGACTACATGATCTCATCAAATATTAATTTAAACATCAATGTCACATGTACATATAGATCTCAAAAGTAAAACATGTATCAATGTAAATGTCTATAGATCAATGTAAAACATGTATCAATGTAAGTGTCTATATATCAACATAAAACACATGCATCAATGTAAATGTCTATATCAACGTAAAACATGAATCAATGTAAATGTTTGTATCAATGTAAAACATGTACATGTTGGATATAATTGTCTGAAGGAGATTGTTGAAATAATTATGTGTTGTCTTTGATGTCACACAAATGTCATATCAAGTATCTACCGAGCTTAGTCGGTCAGCAAAGTAGTTTCTAGTGTCTACCGAGCTCAGTCAGTTAGCAAAGTAGTTTCCAGTGTCTACTGAGCTCAGTCGGTCAGTAGGCAGTTTTCAAGTGTCTACCAAGATATCTCAGGTGTCAAAGAAATGTAGGGCAGAATACAGTGTTAACCGAGCTTCCTCGGTTATTGAAGGAAAGTTAGTGTTTACTGAGTTCACTCGGTCCCCAAAGGATGTTGCAGAATTCACAGTGTTTACCGAGTTCTCTCGGTCACCAAAGGAAATATTTTTGGATTAGTGTTTACCAAGCAAGGTCGGCCCGGTAAAGGATTTTGTTAATTTGAGAAATAAAGTTTGTTTATTCCAGTCGACTGTTGTAATGGTTAGTAATGTTTTGTAAGGTTATCAGTGCCGACTTGACAATCCAAATGGTATATATAGAAGGTCAAGTTGTGAATTAGATGTATGCAAGCAAAAATAGAAGAAAAGTATGCAAGTGAATTTTGAAGGATGATTAGATATCCTTGAAGAGCAGTAGAGATATATTTGATCAGGAAGGATCTAGTGAAGCAGAATAGAGATCGGTAATCATCAATTCAGTTGCATCATTATTCAGGTCACTTCATTGTTACTTTCTTACCATTGTAGCAGTGATTTCAAAATCTCCTAACCAAGTTGGTTTAACAGCCATTTTTTAAATCCTCTAACAAGGTGATAGTTCTATTGAATTGTTTCAAGACCTCTTATAAGGCCACTCCTAGCAGAGTGATTAAATCCTCTAACAAGGTCACACCTGACAGTGTGTTTTGTAACCTTTCACTGGTTTGGCTCCTAACAAAGCATCACTTCAGAAGAGTGAAAATCAGTAACTAGTTACATTGGTGGTTTTTCCCATATTAGGTTTCCACATTAAATCTGGTGTCTCTTGTGTTCATAATATTTTCCTTATTCATGTATGATAATCACTGATGAATACTTAAGAACAGTTATAATTAATACTCTCTGCAATTACCGAGTTTCAGCATTTCTCTGTATGTCAGCAGTAAATAATTTAATAAGACATCTAAGGGATCAGTGGTAATATTTTGTGGCTAACTGATTCACCCCCACCCCCTCTCAGTTACTACATCCCTATTTCCAATAGTACATACATATCTAATATCAATATACATCATGTGTACAAATACAAGAGGTCTATATAAATAATGACATGTATGTGTACTAGATTAAAATCAATGTCACATGAAAATATAAATCTATGTATACATTACACATGTTTATGTATATAGATCAAAAACATCAATGACCACCATCACGTGCTATGTCCGGGTCTATGTGGGTCCTCATCCTATTGGACCTGAGTCTGTATGTAAATGTAACAATTTACAAATAATTAATATAGTGTCTTGAGCTTTTTTTTAAATGTAGATTTAAAGTCAATAAATAAATTATTTAATTTAAATTATTTTACCGATGTATCCTGATGAATCGGGTCAACAGGGTCCTGTAAATTGCCATATGCATCACCCATCGTAGTGTCCTATACCAGGTTCAAATAAATTTAAATTTATATATATATTTAAATATACAATTACTTGAATGTTCTCGAATATTGAAATCAAATGGTTTCTTACTTGTAATGCACATCTAATGTTAGATAACTCATAAGAGTGTAAGGACACTATATCAGGATCAATGGCCTCATCCATAAGAAAATCTGAGAATCCAATGTGAAATCATGAGGTCATAGGTGTCTATTGTAGGGGAGCATGTGTATGTTGTGGAGGAGGTGTAAGATCATCCAAACTCTATCGTGGAGCTATAAGATGTATTTGGACATCATCTTGTCTGGAGGTACATATCTCAGCATCTCTATCGAACCCCCGATTGCTACCTATGGAGGATCTAGCCTATACTCCTCAAATGATTGTAGGAATTGTTGGCAAGTTGTCTATACTAAAGTATATGACTAGATATAATGTTGTCATTATGGCAAGAAAGTCATATAGTAGTTTGGAGTTAGCACACTAAGTGTAAAGATCAGAAATCAGTTAAGTGTTGAAGACTGGACAACATACAGAGTTCTTGCAGCTCAGAGCACCTACACCTGGATGCATACAGGTGAATTAAGGTATGCGCCTTGGAATTTAAAGTTTTTAGACTATAATTATGCTTATTATAAGAGCACATAAGTAGATATGCAAAGATGTGAAAGTTACAGTCAGTTGAAGTTGCATAGCCAGTGTGTGCCAGCAGAGAACAAAGCATAGAGCCGACAGTTACTATTTTGGTTTGCGATTGTAAATTAATGTTGCAAAGGCTATGCGCCCATTGTATTTAGGTTTCTAACATATGTATATGTATAATTATAAGCATGCTTAAGCCAATTCATTTGGAAGCATTATTTTTAATTAGTTATAGGGCCGACCTAATTGTATATTTGATATGAGCACATAAATATAAGGTGTGCCCATTGTAATTGGTATAGAAGTCAAGAAAGATGTATTAGAGTTGAGATAAGTAGATCAGAGGTATGTGAAGAGAGCATATGTGTATTAGATCTTTGCAAGAGGTCAAAGCATCAGTGCACCAAAGGAACTGATTTGACAAGCAATGTCACAGTGACAGTTCACCTATAGATATAATGTGTATTTGATCTCATAAGGTTGTAGCCTTCATCATTCGAGCAGTGAGCTCTAGGACAATGAGTCCACTCCCCTAACATGGATCATTGTAAAAGACTCCTAACAGAGTCCGACCCTTAACAAGGTCTACTATACTAAAATCATTGTAAAGCTACTCTTAATAGGGTAAAGGATCTTCTCACAAGGATCAAAAAACACTAGTGCAGATTATTAGTGGGTATCAAGTCCCACCAGGGTTTTTACCTATTTGGGTTTCCCCGTAACCATATTGGTGTCATGTGTTGATTTCATGTTTCATGTTTATGTGAATGTTTAATTAAGTACTTAAGCATTTATAATTTAGTATTCAGATTAAAGTGAAAAGTTAAAATATAGTGAACACTGATTCACCCCCAACCCCCTCTCAGTATTCCCATTCCTAACAATTGGTATCAGAGCTCTAGTCCTCAACAAAGAAGTTTAACCACTTGAGGAGCTCATGGAAAAAGAAGATTTGAAGAAGAATCTTGAAGGAGCTCTTGAAGACGTGGACAACTCAAAAAGAGAAATTGAAAAACTAAAAGAAAAAGTTAGTGATGCTCAATTAGTTATCAAGAAACTAAGAAAGGATTTGAAGGGATGTTCTAACAGTGATCTTGAAGAAAAAGTCAAGAAGTTGAATGAAGAAAATGCATCCTTAGTGAGTCAGCTTGAAGAACTTGATGACAAACTGATGAACAATCAAGGTGTCTACAATGAACAAGTAAAGGAGAACCTTCAACTCAATGAAGAGTTAAGGGAAGAAAATTTGGAAATCTTGGATTTGAAGAATTGCAAAGCAAGATTGGAGTCTGAATTGAAAGATGAAAAGAACCACATTGACAAATTGCACACTAGTTCTGATTTGATAGAATCTCAGTTGTATGCAAGAAGAGTCAAAGGAGACACTAGCTATATTGGATACAATGAAGCACAAAATCAGATTGATAAGATCTGAGCAAGAAAGGAGACACAAAAAGAATCTACTGATATTGAGACGACTGAAGATCAAACCAAAGACAATGGTAGTCCTCCTAAAAATGAGCACAAGCCTGTTGAACGCACCTGTTTTGCATGTAACAAGCATGGACACATTGCAAGGAACTGTACAGAGGTAAAACCTTTTAATGGTTACTATTATACATGTAATAGATTTGGTCATAGAGAAATAAATTGCAAGACTAGTAAGAAAAGCAGGATTCAACATGATCAAAGAAATCATAATCAGACAAATGTTAGAAGTTCTCAGAATGTTACATGTCAGATATGTAACTATAATGGTCACTCAGCCAAAACATGCAGAATGGTGACTCATGTCAATGCACCGAGGAATAATAGACCTCCAGTGATTTGTCATACCTACAACAAGGCTGGACATATATCAAAGTTTTGTAGATCAAGGATGCAAGGTCAGGAAAGCCCTAGAAAGACTGAAGAACTAGTTTTGGATCCTAAAGTAGAAGTCAAGTTTGTGAAGGCCTCAGAAGATGCAAGCTTGATTTGGTCAAAAGGAAAGAAGGACAATGTTGTTGAGATTGTATTGGATGCATCCCAAGTGGATGCACCCTCTACATCTGCATAAATGGCCCTCAAGGTCATAGGGGGAGCTAATTTAGCTCTAGACCCCTACGTGGCTAGTATACTCATCCTCAGAGTATGTGCCTTTGGACTTAACCTTTTGAAGTGTATAGGAACCTTTGTGCAAGAGCGCACACACTGATTGTTAGCAAAACTCAAGTTTGAAAATTTGAAGTGACAGGCCTTTCTAAGATAGGTGCCATCCTTCCTGTGGATAAGGATGTCAGGAAAATGGTGGAGCAAGTGTGTAAATCAAGGAGTGATAAGCGTGGCATGACCATTGAGCCTATAGAGCAACCAAACATTAAGTTAATGTCAATGATACTTGGTTATAGGTTTCATCATACTAGCAGGGTGAATAGTGTGTCTATAGGCACTATTCTAGTAGCCATCCATCTTGTGCAAGAAGATGGAGAGTTCAACTTGTGTGAGATCTTGCATGCATAGTTGATAGACAATATCAAAGCTATAAAACATGATAAGACTAAGGTATTCAGGTTTGGGTCCCTAATCATCTATATGTACCTTCATATAGTTGGTAAAGTGTCAAACTTGTATCTAGACAAGTCCATTCCTACCATGCCTCAGATATCAAACAAGGCAACCATAGAAACCACACTTAGAGATTACATTACCCTAGAATTGAAGACTTTCAGAGCAAGAATATAGATGAGGTATAGGATTCCTAAGAGTATTGTAGAGAAGTATAAGGATATAATATGCTTCATGGTGGAGATTGATATTGCATGTATGGAAGCTGTGGAACCTAGGACTAAGTGGATTCATCCACTTAGGTATGATGTTGAAGAACAAGTTCTTGAAGCTTATGCACAGGTGCTGCTATCAACCCAAAAGGATGTCAATGAACCTAGGTGGGGAACCTATGAAGAAAAGACTAGAGAAGTTGATGCTAAGTTGAACAATGCTGCAACAAAAAGAAAGGTTGCAAAGGTCACACCAGAGATTCTAAGGATTCATGGTGTATCACAAGTAGACCTTGATAAAGCAAGGGATGAGGAGATTTCTCTAGAATTGAAGAGCGCAGTAGAAGAACAAGAAGATCCCAAAATGAAAAAGATAAAAATTGAAAAAGATGATAGTCAGAAGGATAAAGAAGACAATACTCCTTCTGCGCCCAAAGATACTCCTCTGGAGTATAAGCCTTTATTCAAGAGGAAGAAAGAATCAAGCACTAGTCATCCATCCTTGCGAGCATTAAGGAGCAAGAAAAAAAACTCCAGCACCTCCTCAGGTAGGATTCAGATCTAGCCTTAAAGTTTTGAGCTCTAGAATTGTTGATGAGGGAAGAATTGATCAAATAGGGAAGTTCTATGAGACTTACAATGAAATTGATAAGTCAGAAATTCATAATGTGATTATCAAACATATGATCAAGTTTAAGAAAATAGTTCTTGAAATGCAGACCTCTATTCCTGACAAAGTATGGAATATTTTAGAACACCTAAAAAGACAAGAAAATGAAGAGGATATTAGAATCAGGGAAAAAGTGTTACAAGATACTTTGCATGTATGTTCTAAAGATGAAGAAGACTAATATTGAAACTGGTAAAGCTGCACCTAAGAACAAAAATCAAAACTTTGCATATCATGAACAAAGACTATGACCTGATAACTCAAGAAATAAAGAAATCTTTTGAGAAGGTACTCTTGGAGCAACAGATTAGACTACTTACTACACCCATCACTCATACATCAAATAAGAAAGGTAAAGCAGCAGAGACCTCCTATGCACCAGTGACAGGTCCTCAGGGCTTAGCACCCATAGTAGAAACTCAAAAAGAAGCAGATCAGTCTACGCCCATGACAGGATCATCCAAAGACAACATAATTATCATAGATAATGTGGAAATAGCCATGGCGGCTACTGATAAGGACTTGGACAATTTTGAGGAAGCATTTGTCAGCACTGAGGAAGCAGAAATCTTATGCAGCAATACCCCTTCCACTCAACAAGAAGAAGTAATCATAGAAGACATTTCTGGTGACAAAGAAGTAGAAAATAAAGATTAATCTTCTATTGATTTGGTCAAGATAAATCAAGAGGTGATGGACAACACTCCCATCACTCCCTCCTCAACATTGTTGTCTTTCACACCTGACACAAGCAGTTTGGACTCCTGGAAGGAAGAAGACCTGATTAACTTCAGCGTCCCGACGATGGAGAATGCTAAGTAGAAACAAGTAATGATAAATCCTCTCCTGATGGAATCAGTAAATATTTTGAACAGTTTGCTGCCAGAGGATAAGAAGATAGTAAAAGTTCATTCGGTGGATGATGTGAGCATAGTCATATCACAGTTAAAAGTCAATTTCTCAAGCCTAGAAGAATTTGCGGCCATAGTGGCAGAGGAGAAGTACTTAAAGAAGAGACTAGATGAACTGATGCGTAATTTTGCACTAGACTTGAACTCTCTTAAGTCTGGTCAGGCATCATTGAAGGAGTTTGTAGATCAAGGAAGGAAAGTCATTGCAGAATCCATGGATTAGGATAAGTTCACTGATGCACATCTGAAGAAGATCAAAGATGCAAAGGCAATGATTGAGAAGGTGAAGAGTTCAGTGTTAGATACTTCCACTGATGTAAACATGTGCAACAATGTCTATCAAGGTCAGTTGGACATAATTGAGAAGGTAGAAAAATAAATGGAGAAGATAAGGTCTAGACAGACTCAATTGAGGAACACTCTTGTGCCCTCACTAGACATTCTCAGTCAAAACATAAAGGAGATTGATGCAACTGTGATAACCTATGATCAAGGTCCAAACATGGAATTGGAGAAGATGGAGAAGCTTCAATATGCATTATGCACCCATCTATAGATAGTCAATTCTCTGATAACCTTTTGGAAGAAGGAGATCCAGAAACTCAAGATTGCATATCTGGATGTTTTCCCTCAGTGAGTGTATGTAGATAAAGTTTTTTTATGCACCTTTTTCATTAATTTCAAAGGGGGAGTTGTATAGAATATGGAGTATATAAGATGTATAGGGAGATATAAGAGTTTGTATAAAATATATAGAAGACAAATTTTTTTTGTGTAAAGGAACAATTAGAGACTTGGCCATATTCCTTTGTTGCCATCAATGAAAAAGGGGGAGATTGTTGGCAAGTTGTCTATACTAAAGTATATGACTAGATATAGTGTTTTCATTATGGTAACAAAGTCATACAGCAGTTTGGAGTCAGTGCACTAAGTGTAAAGATCAAAAATTAGTTAAGTATTGAAGACTTGACAACATACAAAGTTCCTGCAACTTAGAGCACCTACGCCCATGCATACGGATTAATTAAGGTATGCACCCTAGAAGTTAAGGTTGTTAGACTATACTTATGCTTAGTTTAAGAGTGCATAAGTAGATATGAAAAGATTTGAAAGTTACAGTCATTTGAAGTTACACAGCCAGTGTGTGCCAGCAGAGAATAGAGCATAGAGCCGAAAGTGACTATTTTGGTTTGTGATTGTAAATTAATGTTGTAGAGGTTATGTGCCCATTTTATTTAGGTTTCTGACATATGTATATGTATAATTATAAGCACACTTAAGCCAATTCATTTGGAAGCATTATTTGTAATTAGTTATAGGGAAGACCTAATTGTATATTTGATATGAGCGCATAAATATAAGGTGCACCCATTGTAATCGATATGGAAGTCAAGAAAGATGTATTAGAGTTGAGATAAGCATAGCAGAGGTATGCGAAGAGAGCATATGATGTATTAGAGCTTTGCAAGAGGTCAAAGAATCAGCACACTAAAGGAACTGATCTGACAAGCAGTGTCACAGTGACAGTTCACCTACTGATATAGTGTGTATCTAATCTTAGAAGGTTGTAGCCTTCATCATTTGAGCAGTGAGCTCTAGGACAGTGAGTCCACTCCCCTAACAAGGATCATTGTAAAAGACTCCTAACAGAGTCTGACCCTTAACAAGGTCTACTGTACTAAAAGCATTGTAAAGATACTCCTAACAGGGTAAAGGATCTTCTCACAAGGATCACAAAACACTAGTGTAGATTATTAGTGGGTATCAAGTCCCACCGGGGTTTTTCCCTATTTGGGTTTCCCCGTAACCATATTGGAGTCATGTGTTGATTTCATGTTTCATGTTTATGTGAATATTTAATTCAATACTTAAGCATTTATAATTCAATATTCAGATTAAAGTGAAAAGTTAAAATACAGTGAACACTAATTCACCCCCCCCCCCTCTCAGTTTTCCCATTCCTAACAGGAATATCATGCGGAGGAACCCCATGCATTGTAGAAATTCTCTATTAAGCTACCTGGAGATCACTCGCTAAAATGGAGCTCATATCACGTAGACGATCCTCTAGTAGTCATGCTATCTCATATGGAGTGGGAAGATCAAATCAGATGTTAGGATCATAAAATAGACTAGAAGGATCAACATCTGCACTCATCTGAGATCTAAGCATGAACCTACCCACACGATCAAATGGCAACTCATTGACCTAAGTCATGATGGTGGAAATTCTAGAAAATATATCTATGTGTGCATCCTCAGTTGTAGCCTATTCAACTCCAGTGTAGGTCTCCAAACCTTTTGGAAGAACCAAAAGGTTTTGACCCACCAATACGCTCTTACTAGGGGGATGTGGTAAATCGGGTCATCTACACTTATCCTGATATCTCCCTTGACGTTGACCATCATGTGGAGGTAAATCTGGGTTATCAACATCGTAACCCAAATGGAACTCTGCAAATAATTGTTTACAGAAATATAGGGGCAACTCATCCTTTGGGGCCACATATGATGGGCCACCAACCATCTCAGATATATAAAAGGGGCTAGTAAGTCATCTGTACATTTTGTGACCCTGTATGCTCTAACCACCATCTTATCTATGTAATGGGTTCCAAACATGTTCTTAACTTGAGTAAAAGAAACATCTAAATCAATTGTCCTCCAACCCATGGTCCTTGTGACAGTGCTAGGGAGGCTACAATAAAAATAATAAATCGATGTATTATCATATGGATTGTATGATTCATCCATCTAAATCATACTCATAAGCTCAATGCGAATGGATGTCAATTTATCCCTATTACCTGGAGGATAGTATTGTTTTGCAGTATCCACTCTAACGTAGTTAGAGCAGCATGCATCCTAGAGATAGTTTCAACTCTACTACTATCTCTACTCTGTGGAGGGGTACCATGCTGGTCTAAGGATGCTCGTGATGCCTGACTATTATGAACGCCAGGCTCTGGACCACTAGAAGCCATGATGTACACAAATGTAATATATATCTAGATGAACACTGCTCGCTGCAAGTGGGCACATACATGTACATACATTCATTAGAATACACACACACATATATGTGTGTGTGTTGAAAAGAACATGTTTTTAAATAAATTAAAAATTGTCTAATATTATATATAATATGTACATGTGCACACGTACATTTGAAAATAATTTCAAATAAATTAAATTTTAACATAATTTATCTATATGAGATAACTTGAAACATACATACTTCAAATGAAAACATTTAACTTCAAACATGAACTAATTCATGCATTTACATATAAATTAAATAAAAAAATAAAAACATTTAAAACTTCTGAACAACATGTGCAACACTTTTGAATTGGAAAGATCATAAATTAAAAACCACAAAATTCCACAATGTTTATTTCCTTTAGTCCCAAGAAAATAAGGTAGGAGCTTGACTAGCCCATAATACGTGAAACTGGAAGAAAATCAATAGGAAATAAATGAGAAAAATGAATTTAATACAAATCCGAAATCTACCTATTCTTGACAATAATTTTGAGATAAATTTTAAATCCTTAAATACCACCCATGGATGAAATACTACTAAAGCATGGTAGAAATGACTTCAAAAGTGAAAAAATCTCCCATAAATTTAATATATTACTTTAAGATTTATTCTTTGACACAAGTTGTATTCTTGAAAGGAAAAAAAAGTGTCCAAGCATGAAACTTCTTTATATAAAAGATATATTATTGGTACTTTGGTAATGTGTGAGAGGATTCAAAAGAAAATTTTTCATTAATACATGTTTAAGCGATTTCCCCAGCTTCAAGGATTTGAGATGGTTAAGCTTGAAAAACTATTCATCAAAACGGCTACCCAAAGGAATGAACTTGTAAAACCTTGTTATTCTAGAAATAACCCATAGCCAGATCATTCATCTGTGGGAGGAAACAGCAGAAGAAAATCCAACAGTAAGTAGTACATTTTATTTTCACCCTTTAAATTCTATAATCAAGCAGACAATCAAGTAGATAAAGGCATGAAGTGAAAACTAAGATAGGGATGCACTATGAAGTTCATATAGTTTTTGTTAGAGTAGGTGTAACCTTCATAATGATGTATATTGTGGCACCTTATAAAAATCCCTTTAGTTCAATAGGGCTAGAAACGAAGGAGGTTTTAGCTACCTTAATAAGTGGTCCTTAGTTGCCCAAACTTGACCATAATTGTATGGTTTCTTTACTAAGTTTGACACCCTTGACATTTGGGAAGAGATAAGGTTTCTAGAAACTTCATATCTACTTTGCCACCAATATTTTATATTCAATCAGAATTATTAAATGCATCATATAAACTTAAGCATTCAATATTTTAACAATATTGCATATATTTATATAAAAAGAAAACTTTTTGCAAGCGTCCAAACACTAGAAGAGACAAATTCAATGTATGCACTCCATAGAATGTATATAACCCTATACAGTATTCTTAGAAAAAAGTGCACAACTTTAACCCTTTATTTTTATACGATGTAAAAAATATGAAGTAATACTCCTCATTATAATGTCTTGTCCGAGCTGTAGTGGAACTTTAAATATTATTTCAAGATGCATATCTTAAAGTACATCTTTATTATAAATTATTTCTGTATTAATATTTACATTTGCCACTTAAAATTTTGAAATATTCATCTAATGAACCAAAATAAGCATAAGCTCATAATATTCAACAATTGTATACTACCACATTAAATACTCGTATGGAGACTTATACAACAGACTTGCCTATTTTCCATATACAACATATGCAACAATTCTCCATATACAACATACACGACTACCCTCCACACAAAATAGCACCACCCTACACGTTCGTAAGAAAACCCAACTTTGCATACCACAACAGATTTTCACACAATTTTACTAGTCTGATCTTCATAATCAGTCTCCACAATCTTAAAAAATTTATAAAAAAAAAAAAAACAATGAAAACACAGTAAATTAATCTGATTTATGTTTTTACAGTCATGACCATTTTGTATAAAGAATAACAATAGCTCATAAATAACCTCCCTAAGGAAATATCATCCAATTATAAAATATTTACAAGGTGTTGAGCTTGGGTCACTTCTGACCTATGGATGTGGAGTAATGCGACGCATGTTTCATGGCGAATAATCTTTGGCCGGTGCAAATCTGAGGTAAATTTCCTGTGTGGGCCTCACTTAGGTACTCTAGGTAGGCATTGTCACGCTACAGTGACATTTGTTTGCGAGCGTGCTTAATAACAGTAGTCAAATCAGAGTGGCGGACAAGAGGCCTGAGGATAAAAGATAAATCATATCCACCCGCTCTTTCATAAATCATACATTAGCCATTACTTAATAAAATTTCTACAAATCAAAAAATTATATTTAATGGTCTGGATGTGACCACAGAAAATGCAGAGTTCTGTAGAATTTCTACACAAAAGTTGTACAAAACTATTAATCCCGTGAGCTCCAATTATGAAAATAGGGTCCAGCGTAGGATAGAAGTTCAGATCCTCCTCCTGAGAAAATTTTGGGTTCATCCGTTGGAAAAAATTTGCAGGCACAAAAAAATGTCCCACTCTAGGCCCTTCTCTTCAGCGGAGCCCTCTTTCAGTTTCAATAACAAAATATTTGATGTTTTCTTATGCTTTCGGGGCCCCGACACCCGCCATGGATTTGTGAGACGACTGTACGATGCTCTGGTTGAACAAGACATTCACACTTTCTTAGATCAGGAAAGCTTAGAAAAGGGCGACCATATCCCTGCTACTTTGGAAAGAGGAATCACTGAAAGCAGGATCTGCATTCCTATTTTCTCCAAGAATTTTGCGCAGTCAAAATGGTGCTTGAAAGAAGTGTCGCTAATGGTTAAATCAGGTGTTAGAATCTGTCCCCTGTTTTATGACGTTTTGCCTAATGTTCTTTGGTGCAGAGATGGAAGTGAATATGCAGAGTACTTCAAGAAGCATGAAAGCCAGAGAGGATTATCTGCGGAGTTAATTTATGAATACAAAAAAGCGTTGGAGGATGTTTCTAATCTCTGTGGTTGGTGTTTCAGGCAATACAACGGCAGGTAAGATTCCACTTCACTGTGTTTTTGCTCTGTGGAGGCTTTTATGGTTGCCATGTTTTAATATCAATTTACGCCTTCTTTCAGTGACGACGATTTGATCAGACAAGTTGTGATCGATGTTAAAAAGAGCTTACAGTCAAACAGTCCATCCGAAGCGTATCTGGACATTCCAAAATGCTTTGGTTTGGACAGGCGTGTGGAGCATCTAGTCAAGAGATTTTTTAACGGACGGGTTCTTCAGAAGAAGATGGTGAAGGTGGGTTTACATGGTATGGGTGGGATAGGTAAAACCACTTTGGCAAAGATTGTTTGTAGAGATCTTCTCACGTTTTCACAGTTCCAAGTGTCTTGTTATGTTCCAAGTGTGGGCGAAAGATGCCAAGAGGCGAATGGGATTGTAAAGCTGCAGACCCACATGCTCAAATGTGTCTCACAATTCAGAGGTGAAATAGATTATGTTGAACAAGGAAAGGGTCTGCTACACGACTGTCTCAGGGGTAAGAAAGTTCTGCTTCTCCTGGACGGCATTGAAAGTTCTGAGCAGCTCGAAGCTCTTGCAGGAAATCGCAGGGATTTCGAGGCAGGCAGCTGTGTGATCATTACGTCACGGGATGAACAAATCTTAAAAGTGGTAGCTAAGGTGGATGCAGTCTACGAGGTACGAAGGCTTTCTGACAAATATGCCATGGAGTTATTTAATTTTCACATATTTCCCAATTCTTGCAGTCTAGATCTTCCCAATTCGTGCTGTCCAGATCAAGAGCTGCAAAGTCTGAGCAATGATATTGTTAGTGCCTGTGAAGGCCTTCCTCTTGCCCTTAAAATCTTTGGGACACACCTGGCTGGTGAGGGCGACAGAAATGTACACAAAGAAATGGTCGGAAAGATAATGTGTGAACCAAATCTCCAAAAGAAACTTAGAGTCTCCTATGATAGCCTTGGTCATTTAGAAAAGGAAATGTTTCAAGATATTGCTTGTTTTTTCGCACGGAGGAAGAAAGAAATTGTTATGATCTTTTGGGAAGGGCTCATGATTCCGAGTCCCCATGCATCTCTTAGAAATCTCGTGCAAAAGTCCTTGGTAAGCTTGGGCCCTAGCAACGAGTTCCTGATGCATCGCTGCCTCCGCGATTTGGGAAGAAGTTTGTCAAATGAAATGTCTAGTGAGCCCCGTAAACGCACAAGATTATTTGATGAGGACGATGCATACCGTATTTTACGAAGACCCAGAGTATGGAATTCCTTGTAAACCTTATTTTTCTTTTGGAGTGTTTCACTGGACTATTTTCTTCTTGAGTCTTAGATAGTAGTCAGAATACGTAACTGAATTTTATTTTGTGTATTCTGCTGGATCCGCAGGAAAAGGCCAAGCTTGTGCGTTATTTTTTGTACGAGCCCACGGAGCAGATGACATTGAGGGCAGAAATGTTCAAGTCACTGTACAATTTGCAGTTGCTTTGGCTTACAGATGTTGCCATAGAAGGGCACTTTTCTGGGGAGTTTCCAACCTTCGAGGATTTGAGATGGCTAAGCTTGAGAAAATATGCTTCGAACCGGCTACCGCAAGGAATGAACTTGGGAAACCTTGTTATTCTGGAAGTGACCCATAGCCAGATCACTCATCTGTGGGACGAAACAGTAGAAGAAAATCCAACTGTAAGTAGTAGACGTTTTTTTCTCTTTAAAATTCTTTAACAAAACAGATACTTGGTATCAAATTTCTCATAACTTGTGCAAGTCACGATACTTGAACAGATAAGGCCACGGAATCTTGAAGTGCTTATCTTGAGGGAATGTGCATCCCTGGAGAGTCTTCCTGCCACACTGTGCTATACACCATTGAAGATGTTGGACCTGCATAATTGCCAGTCATTGAGCAACCTGCCTGGTTCCATGGGAAGCTGGACCAGGTTAGTTACTCTCGACATGGAAGGATGCAGTCTCTTATCTTTGCCTGGAGACATTGGCGAGCTTGCTAACCTGCGGGAACTGAATCTTTCACGCTGTGCAAACCTGTCTAAACTTCCCCATAGCTTTGGGAAATTGACTCTGCTGGAAAGATTAGAAATTCACCACAATCATAACCTCACAGAGCTGCCCAACAGCTTTGGCAGCCTGAAATCTTTGGCTCATCTGGATGTCAGCTATTGCCATTCACTGAGTAGCCTGCCCAGTACCATGGGAAGCTTGATCAGCTTAGTCTGTCTTCAAATGGAAGGATGCGGCGTTCCCTGTTTGCCGGAAGACTGCTTCAATCTTGCAAATCTACGGGAGCTGAATCTCTCATACTGTCAACATCTGTCTAAACTTCCTACTAATTTTGGGAATTTGAAAAATCTGAGGCGCCTTGATTTGTCCGATTGCGTGGAATTGACGAAATTGCCAGTCTCTTTCGAGGAGCTCACAAATCTGCGTGACCTTAACTTAATGGGATGTTCTAAACTCACCTTACAGTCGTACATTCTGGAAAACATGAGAAAGCTAGACCATTTGAACCTCTCTGGTTGCAGGCAATTGGAAGAGTTGCCTGACATCACAAATCTTACATCCTTGAAAGGTCTCTGTTTACTTCAAACAGAAAGATTAAGGGAGTTACCAGTGAACATCGGTCAACTGATCAATTTGCAAAAGATGAGCATTGGAAGTGAGTTGTTGACAAGCCTACCAGCTTCTATTGGAAATTTGTCCTCCTTGATTTCTCTTGACATTAGTAATTGTCCGAACCTGCAATTTCTACCTGACTCTCTGGGCCTTCTTAATCTAGAGCATCTTTCTATTTGATCTCATTTAAGATTGCGTATCAACATTTTAGAAAGAAAAATAGCGTCTCAAGAAAGTATACTATAATGATTTATCTTTTATGGTAGCAAACACAGACATCACCTTTGTAACACTAAGCAATTGCAAGGTCCGTGCATGAATGTCAATTTAATCTTTATAAAGATTTATAGCTTATAAATCATATATTACTTGATGTTGAGATTTTAAAAGGGAAATCACATGTTATGTTTCCTTTTAAATTCAGTAATCAAACAGATGCTTGGTATCAATGATGTCAAATTTCTCATAACTTGTGCAAGTCATGAAATTTGAACGGACGAGAACTGGAAATCCCTGTTGGCATTCTAATTTAGCCACATTTAATGAGATTATCAGTTTTTCCAATATTTTTTTACGAATTAGAATTAAGTGTTCAATATATAGATTTTCGCATGTATTGCATTAAACTCTACATTACATAAGATAACTGCAGTTTTGTGTAGTTTATTTTGCAAAGATAAAAACAAGAATTTGCATGGAGTTGTTAACTGCAGTTCTGTATGTAATTGTTAATTGCAGTTCTAGCCTATGTCTATCCAGTATCTAAAATATACTAAGAAATCAATATCTCTGGGTCTTATGGTGGGGGCTTAAGTTCTATCTATTAAGAAGAAAATAATAATCTGTTACAGGATTATTTAGAATCTTTTCCTAGAAAATAGAAGTTCCTACTCTTTAGGCTTGCATATTTGAGCAGTGAAAATTTTATTGTCATTTGTCAAACTTTAAAATTAGATTTTTGTTAAAATATAAATTTTTGAGGAAAACTAATTATTTTAACATATTTTTTATTAATGCACCAAATTTAGAAGATAAAAGCTTCCTTAAATTTTAGGGCTAAACATTTAAGCTCAACTAGATAATAAAATTCATTTGACCGCCAACTTTCAAATATTCCTAAAAATCCTCAAGCAGCTCCAGCTCTATTTTTAAGGAAGCCCCCTCCCATGGGACACACACACACACACACATGCACGCACACATACCCATGCACATATATATATATATCCTCTAATTTTTTTATTATTCTTTGATTTGTGAAAGAATTTTATACAAAGAAGCATTTGTATTGAATTCATTCTCTCTAATCATTTTGATTACTTGATCCTTGATCAAGTTATCAAAAAGTCATTTGTAATTCATTGAATGTATAAAAAATTTATTGTTAACTTTTTTATAACTTTGGGGATTTTAATATGGTTGAGGTAGCCTTTGATAAAGATGACATTCTGCATTTTTGATGGACAACTAGAGGACACGAAGCCTGATTATACATACATAATAAGTTAGGTCTTTTCGATCCTAACATCAATTGCCGATGTTCTCACTATATCTAGCACACCTGATGTAATTATTGAGCTAGCTCTGACAAGATTTTCAAAAGGCTGGATCGTGCTATGATAACAGCTCAATGTTTTTTCTTTTTTTTTGCAAAAATCAAGACCTATCTATTTTACCTTTTGCTAATATGACTTTGTCAGACCACTACCCCATTAAGTTTTGCATTGAATGGAAAACAACTTAGATGCATCCTTCCAAAATGTAATTCTATCTGAAAACATCATAGCTTCATCATCAACCCACCTTGACCCACATTCAACATGTCTCGAACTTGGAACCTAGGCACACTCAACCAAATAGTTGGATTGCTTGGTGGAATGACGCCATCACTCACTCTATGAGGTTTCTCCATATTTATGTTACAAGACAGTTGGAAATGTACCATCGACATTCCTATGATGCAAATACCAAAGATAAATGTGTTGCGACATAAGCTCTATTTTTGAATCCCTTCAACTCTAACTTAGAAGTTAGGGTTGCTTAGCTTTGCCACCACAAGTAAATTGTATCCAACAAGTTACCAAAGGTGCCCAAATTAAGGCCAGATTGTACTAGCTCAAAGTGGGTGACAAAGATTCAAAATATTTTTTTCTGGCTCTCAAAGCTCATCATTCTTTCCTTGGCATTTAAAATTGACCCAGGACAAGTAAGGAGGATCTAATTAAGGATAGTCCAAACAAGCAACCAAACACCACAATGTGGAATAACACAACAAGACAAAGTTTTCAATTGAATTTTCATTAACATGCCCAGCTACAAGGCCTTCTAGGTTAGGGCCAAATACAATTAAAGTATTTCTGCAATCTCTTAGCTAGTCCAGCTCTGAAATAAATCAGTAACTGATGGAAACCCTAAAGAAGATTTGAACTTGAGCTCGCAAGCCTCCAAGCAATCTCCTTGTCTCCAAGCATGCAAACCACTAGCTCTGCTTCTACAAACTATCAAATAACAATCTGATCTTCAGGATCTCGTGGGATCCAGATCTAATCTTCTATCTCTACCAATTTGCTGAGTTAGTCTTAAACATCTACCCAAACACTCGTTAAATACTAATCTTCAGCCACAAGTTGGCTAGAAGAAATAATTAACTCCTAAGCCAAGTCGGCTCCTATTACAAAGAAATATTAAATGCAACAATAGGAGGCTCTCAAATAGCCTTACAAACATTTAATTCTCCATTTCAGCCTCAAGATCTACATAGGAGAAAACAACAAAAGTTACCAACAATAAATGCACCAAGTTGGCCAACGAAATCTCCAAGAACTCCAATCGGTAAACCAAAACTACTGAGCACCAGAGAAACAACTGAGCACCAATGAAACAACTAAGAACACCAAGCATGGCCGAGAAACACAGGCATCGCTAAGCACAAGTTCCACCAAGTGCCAGAGGTTTCATTGAGTTCCTTCAACGACTGAGCTTCCTTCAATAACCACTTGACCATCAGTTAAAGTTGCAACCGAGTAACACTGAACCAATTCAACACACCATCATGCAGTTTCATTGAGCACCCTAGAATGCCCCTACATCAAACACCCCAGGTTTGAAAAGATGTTCTCATAAGCTGGAAGAACATCTTCCAGGATTCATCACATAAACCTTGAATTGGTTCTTCACATACAAGCCCTTCAACTCTTCACCTTGCATACTCTTCCACTTCTGTTTCCTCTATCTCTTCGAGTCTTTCCTTGATAACACACTGACTTGTTCTCCATACTGATCAATCCTTTCAGAATTCTTCAACTCATCTCAGCTACTGAAGCTCAAGTTTCTCCTACCAAGTGTTGTATCCAGCAAAGGCATCAGGGAAAGCTTCATGTTATTCTTCTCAATAGTAAATACATTCTTGACACAATCATACATAGCTATGCAATCATATTGCCAAGGTCTACCGAGCAATATATGACAACTATTCATCTCCACAATGTCACACAAAACTATATCCTTATACTAGCCAATCTGAAAATCAACAAAGCACCGGTCCCTCACTTCCAGAGCATGAACATCTTGTAACTAGTCAGTCCTATAAGGATAAGGATGCTTCATTCTCTTCAAACCAAGTTTCTGAACCATGTCCTCAGCAACAAGGTTATCAATACTGTATCGTCTTCAATTGGAAGCACTTCCATCTTGATAGGTTTAGCACCCTCTTTTAATATATTTATCATGATAGACATGCATTTAGGATGCATTTTGCACTTATCTTCTTCATTCTAGGTGAAATTAGGGTTAGAATCCTGAGGATTCTCTTGAATTTCTCTCTTCCATGGCTCTATTTTATAGGTAGGATTTAGAAATGGATCCTCCTAGACTTCATCTTGGTAATCATAGGATTTTATGTCTATTCCTGACATTTTGTCATGTTCTAGTATCAATTCTAGGTTTCTAGGCATCCTTGGGACCTCCTGACTTGGTTTTGGGTCAACCTGGGAAAAAGGTCAATGTCTTAGGTCGACCCTGACTAGGTTAGGGTCAACCTTGACATTGACCCCTTTCTCCAAATTTTCAAGATCTTTAATTTTCGAGCTTCGGGCTTTCGGGAAATTTATTTTCCCGCCTCTGGATTCTCCATTTCAGGTTTTGAGATGGTAAATCCTTTAATTGCATTTAATCTAGGTATATTTTCTAAAGGTGAGGACCTAATTGGGATTTAATTCTCCAAGGTGGCCCATCTAGAGGAGTGTGCCCTAGATCACTATAAAAGGAGGCCTTCCTCTCTCATTTTCACATCAAGTTTTCATATCTCATCTCAAGCAATTGCAAGCTCTCAAGTGCAAGAAAGAATTCAAGCAAGGAAGGAATAGTGAAGGTGTAAGTTAGCAAGAGGAAGATATAGAAGATCAAGCCATTGTTGACATCAAACATCTTTGTAGACTCATAATTGGAGCAAGAGAGATCCTTTCTACCTTGATCCACCATTATCAACTTTCAAGCATTCAAGGATTCAATCATGGAGTAGCAATTATGAATTGTGAGTTTGGTAGAAGTACTTTAGCTTTGGGGGCTTGGTATGCTTTTCTATCTCATTCAAATCTATGCATTGATATTTCATACATATTCATGCTAGGGTTTTGATCTAGAGGATTAGATCTTGGCATTACACTTTCAATACATACACACACACATTCTATTTCAATCGGCTATTTGTGGAGGTGGAGACCACCAAAATGGGGGTTTGACTAAGGCAAAACCCTATATAGCCACCTAAAAATCCCCTTTTTAGATATCTACAGTTGTTGTTTTAAGGATCAGAGGACAGATCTGAGTACCCTTTTCATCGAACTTCCAGGATCTGCAAACAGAATTTGAATTGGACTTCAAATAAAGAATGTGGTATTTGACCTTTTATGAGGGTCAAACTCGAGCTCGGTCATCTCCACAAAAGATTTCTAGGTTTTCTTCATCTTAGCATTTCCAATCCAGGATAGGTTTTGGATTTTTTTGAAAGTGTGCACATACTTCAGAAAATAGGTATTTATGAATCAATTTCATGATGAGGTATGTATCTTGACCTAATTGATTTTCAAGTATTTTCAAATTTACTTATGTTATTCCAATTCCAAATTCAATTTCAAATGAATATGTGTTGAATGTTAGGTATATTACTATGTTTCCATTTTAACCATATTCATTATGGTGAACCTGTTTATGACAACTCTTTCTTTTATGGTGTTAGATTTAAATCTTGTAGATTTCTTTCTTGCATTTATATTTCAAAAATACAAAAAAATTGCAAAATTCCTTTAAAAATACTAAAATATTTCTATTTTTCATGCTTTTAGTACTTTCTTTGTATTCAATATGTATGATTCTTGTTTTGAGTACTTTGATGATGCTTTTATTATACAAGAGGATAGAATCCCTAATGAGGTACATGGTAGTGAGGATGAAAATGGTTTGAATATGGTCTTCATGGATCCTATTCCTATTTCACTCTCCTCCACAACCTCTCCAATTGACCTTTACCATAGGGTGTGTGCATGGTTACCTTCATGTCCCACTATTTGTAACATTGATAAACCTAAAATGATCTATCCTACACCTTTGATGATGGTAAAAGGATGTCCTCGTATAACAATTAAAGGTAAACCTAGAGATCCTTTGGATTTCTTTGACAACATTGATTCTGTTTCACATGCTTATCACACACGGAATAACCCTCGGCCTACTGTTCTAGTTTCTTTACCTCCTTCTCAACCTATGCTTCCTCAAGCACTTAGGTATCCATCTACCTTTAAGGAGTATAACTTAGTTGACCAATTACATGCTACTCCTGCTAAGATATCTTTATGGGAATTACTTCAAACATCCCCGACATATCATGAGGCATTGCAAAAAGCTCTATCTACTCTTCCTGCTTCACCTCCTAATCAAGAAAACATTCATTCTATTTTGGATTGTATCCATACTATGCCTTTTGTACCTCCTATTGTGTTTTCTAATAATGATTTACCTTCCTTAGAGGTGCAGAATCAATATGATGCTCTTATGGTGGCTGTCTCTATTAATCAGAGTATCATTTGTAGAACCTTAATTGACAATGGATCCGAACTTAATGTTTGTAGCATGGATATGCTTAAGGCAATTAAGGCTGATTTATCTACTATTCAACTTGATAATGTTCCTATACGTGGATTTGATAATATTGTGAAAAGAACTTTGGGTATTATTACCTTACCTGTTAAAGTAGGTCTAGTTATTCTAAATACTCCTATCCATGTTATGCTTGGACCTCTCAACTATAATCTTCTTTTAGGAAGACCTTGGTTACATACTATGCATGCAATTCCTTCTACTCTTCATCGCAAGGTTAGGTTCATCTATAATAATCTAATGTATACATTACATGCGGATGATGCTCCAAACCCTTGCTTAAATGCAAAATATGCTAAGAACTCTAAACCTATTCAACCTAATAAGGAGATTCAGAAATAAGCGGAGATACAACAATCTAAGATAAAACAACCTGAGATTCAACAACAAGAAGCTCCATCTTCTTCTTCTTCCTTGATTAAGGATGATTGGGGGACATTGGATTTTAATCCTACCTTTATTGGAGAATACAAGGTCTCTGATTTAGAATTCATGAAGCAATAGAGTGAATTTGAGAAAAAGGTTTTTATTTCTTCCCCATTGTCTGAAGAATTAAAAAGTAATTTTGTTGCTGCTTTGATTAATGAAATGCTTGACACTATAAAGCTTGATTGTTATGACATTGTGACATATGCTACTCCTTGGACTCCTTCTGATATGACTGATTGATATGGACCTAGTTATCATTTGCTTAAGAAATCAGGGTTTAATGGGAAAGGATGTGGTAAATATGAACAAGGTATACAAGTACCTCTGGATAATGACGTCTATGATCATATGTATGGATTGGGATTTAATCCTTATAGACAACCATCAGCTTTTCCTCTTAATGTTAATCATATTTGTAGTGGACAGTTGAAATTGGTTAACCCATTGCTTATTGACCTTAATCAACACTCTTCTTTGGATATTTTTCCTAAAGATGAAGCCTTAATGGAATTTTTAGGGGTTTATGAGGATCTTCCTAAGTTTCATCACAAATGAGGAAAGCCTTATTGTTTAAAAATAGATGCTTATTTTGGAGAATATGAAGAACATGATATTCTCCCTTTACCAATGGATTCTCTGATAAGAAGTGATTTGTTAATCACTGAGACTATTGATATTCAAGTGGATGAAAATGATTCTGAAAGGATGATAAAAGTTGGGAAATGTTTGAATCAGGATGAACGTGATCAGTTGGCTTCCCTTTTCCTCAAATTTAAGGATATCTTTGCTTGGACATATTCCGATATGCCAGGTATCGATTCTAAAATTGTTACTCATAACATTGTTCTAAAACCAAATATGAAACCTGTGAAACAAAAAATTTGAAAGATGAATCCACGAATTGCTTTGTTAGTTAAAGGTGAAATTGAAAAACTATTGGATTCTGGATTTATCCGTTCTATTGATTATTCTGATTGGATTTCAAACATTGTACCTGTGTCAAAAGGAGAAAATAAGATAAGGATGTGCACTAATTTTAGAGATTTAAATAGGGCATCCTTGAACGATGATTTCCTGCTACCTAATATTGATATGATTGTGGATTCAACAGCGGGTCATGCTTTGTTATCTTTTATGGATGGTTTTTCGGGATATAATCAAATCTTTATCCCCCTGAAGATCAATTTAAAACTACATTTATAACACCTTGGGGAACCTTTTGTTGGGTCATGATGCCTTTTGGATTAAAAAGTGCGGGAGCAACTTATCAATAGGCTATGACTATGATTTTTCATGATTACATTCATAAGATTCTTGAAGATTATGTGGATGACATCTTGGCAAAATCTATACATAAAGAAGATCATGTTACTATTTTACGATAGATATTTGAAAGAATTTGAAGTTATAATATGAGATTGAATCCAAAGAAGTGTGTCTTTGGAGTTGACTCTGGTAAATTATTAGGATTTATAATCTCTAAGTGAGGCATTGAAGTAGATACTGAAAAAGATTGATGCTATTGTTAATATGCCTCCTCCTAAGAATATTTCTCAGTTATGAAGTTTACAAGGAAAAATACAAGCTATTCATCGCTTTATTTCTAATTTAGCCGACTGCACTATTCCTTTTACTTCCTTGCTTAGAAAGGATACCACTTTCTCTTGGAATGAGGAGTGTAAACAAACTTTTGAGCAATTTAAGGAGTATCTTGTGAATCCTCCTATTTTGCAACCTACAAATTTTGATAAACCTTTTCAATTATACACTTCAGCGACTCCACGGGCTATGAGTGCGTTGTTAGCTCAAATTGATGATACTGGTAAGGAAAAACCCATGTATTACATTAGTCAGACTTTAATTGATTATGAAAGATGATATATAGATTTAGAAAGACAATGTCTAGCTATAGTTTATGCATGTCAGAAACTCAGGCATTATCTTATAAATGCTGAAGTTAATGTGATTGTCAAGTTTGATCCTTTGAAACATCTTTTCTCACAAATTGATCTTTTTGGTCGGTTAGTAAAATGGATTATGTTGCTCACCGAATTTGATCTTAATTTTATTTCTCAAAAATCTATTAAGGGACAAGCATTGACATATTATTTATCTGAGGCTCCTAGTCCTTGTCTAGATGAAAATTCTACTTTTATAGAATTTCTTGACGATAATATTCTAGCTATTCAACAGGATGATATTTGGAAATTATATTCTAATGGGTCTAAGTGTAAAACAGGTTCTGGTGTGGGTATCATCTTGATTCCCCCTAAAAAAAACCCATCCCTTTATCATATAAATTAACTTTTCCTTGTACTAATAATATTGTGGAGTATGAAGCCCTTATAGCTGGACTACGAGTAGCTTCATCCATCAATATCCAACATTTACAAATATATGGTGATTCACAACTGATAGTTAAATAGATTAAAGGAGGATATCAAACTAAAAATACTAAAATGACACAATATAGAGATTTAGCTCTTGATGTGCTTTCACAATTCCCATCTTATACGATTCAGACTTTACCTAGGAAGGATAATCGACATGCAAATGCTATGGCTAGTGCAACTTCCTTGGTTTGTCTCGAGAATAATGCAAAAAAATTTCAATTTACTATACAAACTCTTAAATGCCCTACAATTTATGATAAGATCACTTTTGACTGTTTCAATTTGCATTCAGATGAATGGTATTCACATATTTTTCATTTTTTGAGGGATGGTACTTTTCCTAAATCAACAACAAGGAACATGCGTAATCGTATTCGAAAACTTGCAGCTCGGTACATCATTTTAGGAGATACACTTTACAAATGCTCTTATGAAGGATTATTATTAAGATGTCTTAATAGAACTGAAATTCCTATAGCTTTAGCAAAGGCTCATTCTAGTTCTTGCGGGGGACATTTTGGTGGAAAATCCCTGGTTAATAAATTGCTTCGAATGGGATATTATTGGCAAACCATGGAACAAGATTCTTTCATATTTGTTAAGAAATGTCCTCAATGTCAATAACATAGTAATTTGATTCATGCTCCTACTCATGAGCTTCGTAACCAAGTTTCTCCATGGCCTTTCAATGTATGGGGTTTTGACCTTATTGGAAAAATCTCACCGACTTCTTCTCAAGGACATACTTACATTCTCATGTCTACAGATTACTTCACAAAGTGGGTTGAAGCCATCCATCTTCATTCAACAACGACAGACGTAATTTGTGAATTTATCCTTAATAATATCATAACAAGATTTGGTATCCCTTCCATGATAATTTCAGATAATGGAACATCTTTTAAAAATAAAGAAGTTGCAAAATACTTGGAGAAATATAGAATTCAACATAGATTTTCAACTCCTTACTATCCTCAATCTAATGGACAAGCTGAAGCATCAAATAAAATTATTGAACAAATCTTGAGAAAAATAGTTAATAAGCATGCCAAAGATTGGCATACTCAATTGACTTATGCTTTATGGGCTTATAGGACTAGTGTTTGTACTGCCACAGGTACTTCTCCTTATAATCTTGTCTAGGGTACTGATGCTATTATGCCTTTGGAACTAGAAATACATTCTTTACGCATTTCATTTCATGGGATAATTAATAAAGATACTTTTCGTGAACAACGCTTACAAGAATTAGAAATGTTGGATGAACAACGAATACATGCATTAGAACATATCAAACCTTATCATAAATATCTTTAGAAACAATACAATCATCAGGTAATTGAGTGAACATTTGTGGTTGGTGATTTAGTTCTTTATGAGAATCAATGGAATGTGAATGCTTTACCGTGTGAAAAAGGAAAATTTAGCCCTAATTGGCTTGGACCTTTTGTTGTTATTGAAAACTTTGGTTCAGGTGCTTACAAACTTGTTGATATGGATGGTGTTGCTTTTAAGGAACCTATTAATATTATGCATCTTAAATGTTATTACCCTTAATCTCTGATGAAGGGTGCTCCCCTTAATACCACAAACACTTAACAGAAATAGAGAAACAACAACAATAATATGCAAGAACAGAAAATTGGCTTCTTATTATCTCCACAAATGTGGAATTACAAACTTTCAGAATTACAATATGCAAAGCCACATGGGCATTCCCTTACAATATTCTGTAGGACAAAGCCTCGAGTCAATACTCAGATCTACTACCCAAAACTATTCTGAACTGCATAAGATGATAATACAGCCTTCCTTATATAGGCAATCTTTCCACCGCTTGGGAAGGTTCCAGAATTTTAGCCAATAAGCCCGACCAAACTTAGAATTATTTTATTTTACATTTTATTACATCATAGTCGGCTCAAGATAACCTTTGAAACCCGAACAAAAATTTTGAAGAAAATTATTTTCTGCCAATTTAGGTGGCCCAACTTCCAAAGACCATAAGTCATCACCAGTTGACCCGATCGGCTATTATAACCCCATTTCAGAAATGTCACGAAGCGCTCTACAGGCTTCACTCACGCAAGCGCTCGTCACCCACATTTTCGACCTCATTCGAGGCCTCTAAAGCCTTCAAAACTGAGTTCAAAGTTTCTATACCCTGCTGCCGATATCAAAAATCTTCAATATCTTCCAATATACACTTGATCTGGCAATGAAACTTTACTGGAAGACTTATATGACCAAAATGAACCTCCAAGAAAGAAATCAGATCATTCTGAGCACATACAAAAACTACCAAAAATAGTAACTTTCCATAAATAGCAGCTCTGCACAAAATAGCCCTTATTGAATATAAAAACATAAATATTTTTTTTTTTTTGGTGATGCAAGATTGCTCTTACACCCAGGATGCTCCTGCATCAGACACCCGGGGTAATTTAAGAAGTGACCCTGTCATGACTCAGGTGTGCAGAGGAAAACCAAGACGGTTAACCTCCTCCTTTGTTAGCCATGATGAATCTTCAATAGGTCATCCTTTCCATTTGACCAAATACTCTTCATATGTCCTATTCCTTGTGCTTCTACCAACACGACTGTCCAGTATGTCGTCAATCTCCTTGATATCTGAACTAGTTGCTGGAATACTCCATTGTGCTGCTACAACCTCATCTTCAACACCTCCTTCATGATACTCTATCAAATCTGAAATGTTAAACACTGGTGAAATATTTAGCTCAGTAGACAATTTTACCTCATATTCATTTCCTGAATCATGTTTCTTCAGTATCCTACATGGTCCAAACTTCTTCATTTTTAGCTTGTTATATGTACCAACCAGATATCGCTCCTTCTGTAAATGAACCATGAGTTCATTGCCAACCTGAAATTCCTTATGCCTCCTTTTCTCATCTGCCTTAGCCTTATACTGTGCATTCATCTTGGTAATATGCTTCCTCACCTCCTCATGGATGTTCTTCAAGTGTTCTGCAAAATCTTCAGCTTCAGCACTACTTATTTCTCTTTTATCTATCTTTCTCAATTCAGATGCATTTCTTGGACTACTTCCATATACAATCTCGAATGTTGATTTACTAGTGCTCCTATTGACAGATTTATTATATGCAAATTATGCCTGTGGTAAAATCAAATCCCATCTTGTTGGCTTATCTCCAACCAAACATCTCAGCAGATTTCCCAAACTTCTATCCACCACCTCTGTCTGTCCATCAGTCTGTGGATGATGTGATGAACTGAACTTCAAATCTGTCTTCAACTTCTTCCACAATGTCTGCCAGAAATATCCAACAAACTTAGTATCTCGATCTGAAACTATGGTCTTTGGCAAACTATGTAGTCTCACTTCTCTGAAAAATAATTCTACTACATGAACAACATCATTAGTTTTCTTGCAGAGAATGAAATGTGCCATCTTTAAAAATCTGTCAACTACTACAAAAATTGAATCATGTCCCCGCTGTGTCCTCGGTAAACCAAGAACAAAGTCCATACTGATATCCTCCCAAGGCTTCTCTGGTATAGGTAATGGCTGATACAACCCTGTATTTTGCTTCACTCCTTTCGCCATCTGACATACTCTGCAACTCTATACAAACTTCTTCACATCTTGCTGCAATTGTGGCCAATAATAATTTTCACTAACCAAAGCAAGGGTTTTATCATGACCAAAATGTCCCGCCAATCCTCCACTATGCTTCTCCTTGATGAGATTCTCTCTCATAGAACTTCATGGAATGCACAACTGACTCCCTCTAAATAGCATATCATCCTGGATGATGAAATCTAACCATTTCATCCTGTCTAGAGTAACAGGTTCTGTACAAGCTTTCCAAGCTTCACCAAAATCAAGATCCTCTGGATACAAATTCTTGAGCTCCTTGAACCCAACCACCTCAATCTACATCTTTGTCAGCAATAGTTTCCTTCTTCTAAGAGCATCTGCAACCCTATTAGACTTTCCACTTCTGTGTTTCAAAACAAATGTATAACTTTGCAAAAACTCAAACCATTTCAAATGCCTTTGATTCAACTTTCCTTGACTATTCAAATATTGCAAAGCTTGATGATTAGTATACAAAACAAACTCTTTAGGAAGTAGATAATGTCTCCACTTCTTTAATGTTTGAACTATAGCATAAAATTCTTGATCATAGACAGAATATTTTCTTTTGGCATCATTTAACTTCTCACTGAAATAAGCAACAGGTTTACCTTCTTGGCTCATAACAGCTCTTATTGCAGTACCACTAGCATCACAATCTACTTGGAACACTTTATTAAAATCTAGAAGTGCTAAAATAGGTTGTTTTGTAACTTTATATTTCAACAATTGAAAACTCTTTTTTATCCCATTAGTCCACTTAAACTCTTTTCTATCCCCTCTCATTGTTTCAGTCAAGGGTCCACAAATACTACTAAAATTTTTGATAAATTTTCTATAAAAGCTAGCTAGACCATGAAAAGATCTTACCTCGGTAGCACTCCTTGGAGTAGGCCATTCAAGGATAGCCTGTACCTTCTCTAGGTCCATTTTAAGACCTTCTCCAGAAACTACAAACCCCAAATACACCAACTCTTTCTTCACAAAACTACACTTCTTCAAATTAATCAACAATTTTTCTTCTCTCAACTTCTCAAATACTATACGAATATGCATCATATGCTCATCCAATGTCTTACTAAATATCAAAATATCATCTAGATAAACAATGACAAACTTACTCAGAAATTCTTTCAGAACCTCGTTCATGAGCCGCATGAAAGTGCTCGGTGCATTGGTTAGCCCAAAAGGCATGACTAACCACTCATATAGTCCTTCCTTTGTCTTGAAGGCAGTCTTCCATTCATCTCCTTCTCTGATCCGAATCTGATGATATCCACTCTTCAGATCTATCTTTGAGAAATACATAGCTCCACTCAAACAGTCCATAATATTATCTATTCGTGGCAATGGAAACCTGTACTTGATTGTGATCTTATTTATTGCCCTAGAATCTGTACACATCCTCCATTCTCCATTCTTCTTTGGTGCTAATACCGCTAGTACAGCACAAGGACTCAGACTCTCACGGATCAATCCTTTCTATAATAGGTCATGTACTTGTTTGTTCAACTCCTCACTTTCTCCAGGTGTCATTCTGTGTGCTGCCTTATTTGGAAAACTCACTCATGGGATCAAGTCCATCTGATGACTGATCTTCTTGACTGGTGGTAATCCATCAGGCACATTATCGGATACAATATCCTGAAACTCATTCAACAAATCTGCAACTTTTACATGAACATCCTCTACTTCCTCTTTACCAGCTTTTGGGATTAAAGCAAAACATACATGCTCATGCCTCATACCATCTAGGAAATTTCTTCCATCAACAAAAGTTATCTTTGCATTACCACATACCTTTTCTTCAGTCTCCTTCAATGGTTTTAGCTTATGTCGCACTCCATCCTTTGTCAAGAAATAGGTATTCACATGACCATCATGTACAGCACATTTGTCAAACTGCCATGGTCTAACCAACAACATATGACATGCATCCATAGATATGATATTGCACAATACCTCATCTTGGTATCCGCCAATCTTGAACTTCACCAGGTATTTTTCATTGACCATGACCTTGTGGTCATCCTCTACCCAGGCAATCCGATATGGATGTGGGTGTTTCTGTCTCTTGAGCTTCAACTTTGTCACCATCCCTTCTGACACCAAATTGTCAGTGCTTCCACTATTAATAATCACATCACAACATTTACCTTCACACTTGCACCTAGTGCGAAACAGGTTCCTTCTTTGCTCAGGTTCATTCTCACCACTCAACAGGACTCTTCTATTAATCAATGTTTCTCCTCTTTCAGCATCTTCAGAATTTGATGATCTGGCATCTTCATCTACATGTGCAACTCTGGCCTAGCCTTCATTTCTCCTATCTGTTCTGCCTTGGTGCTGACGACATTCAAATGCCCTATGACCTTCTTCTCCACAGTGAAAACATGTTCCACAGAAGCAACCTCTTCCAGATCCTTGTCCTCTTCCTCTTCCTCTCTGATCTCTATTATTCTGATCCTAGAAGTGATTGGAATTATTTCCTCACTGATTTTGACTGCTACTGGCCTCGTCCTTCTTTTTCGGATCTTCATTTCGGCCACCATATGACCATCCACCAGATCATCCACTGCGACCTCTTCCGTTTTGTCGGCTCTCAAACTTCTTGTTCAATTTTTCCTCTACTTTTAGGGCAAACTGGTATGCCTCTTCAATACTATTCATTCGAACTAGATTTAGCTCCTCCTGAATGCTTGGCCTTAACCCATTAAGGTATCGGACAATTTTCTCCTTATCAGCTTCTGCATGGCCTGTTCTGATGAGAAGTCGATAGAACTCCTCTGTATACTCCTGAACAGATCTTCCTGTTTGCTTCAAACTCTGCATTTTCTTTAGTAGGTCAAGCTCATAATCAACAGGAATGAACTGTCGCTTCAATTTATCCACCATCCAATCCCATCTCATGATTTTCTCCTTTCCCCTTCTATTTTGCTCCAACTGAATCTCTTGCCACGATATCTTCGCATGACCTTTCAGTCTGGCCTTCGCAAATTTGACCCTATCAAGATCCTCAACATCTTCATACTCAAAATATTCCTCACATTCATTGATCCAGTCAATCAATTCTTTTGGGTTAAGATTTTTAGAAAATGTAGGAACCTCAATATTAGGTCTTTTTCCAATCTTAGAAATGGCCCGAAAAAGTCTTTCTTCCTCCTAGTTCACAATTTCGACTTCTCCTTCTTGATATTCTTCTTCAGCTTCATCCTCGCTTTCATCTCTAACATTAAGATTCATTCCTCTACGAATCTCTTCTTGCAATGTTCACACTTGTCTCTGCAGTGCCCTAACCTCAGGTGTTACAACACCAGCTCTTCCGCCACGTTCCCTTCATGGAGGCATTTTTGCGATGCGCGCTGAAACCCTAACCATGATCCTGGTGCAAACTGCCTCACATTCAGTGATCTATTTACACACACAGGAACTCCTGCTCTAATACCACTTGATGAAGAATGCTCCCCTTAATACCACAAACACTTAACAGAAATAGAGAAACAACAACAATAATATGCAAGAACAAAAAATTGGCTTCTTATTATCTTCACAAATGTGGAATTACAAACTTTCAGAATTACAATATGCAAAGCCACATGGGCATTCCCTTACAATATTCTGTAGGACAAAGCCTTGAGTCAATACTCAAATCTACTACCCAGAACTATTCTGAACTACCTAAGACGATAATACAACCTTCCTTATATAGGCAATCTTTGCACCCCTTGGGAAAGTTTAAGAATTTTAGCCAATAAGGCCGACCAAACTTAGAATTATTTTATTTTACATTTTATTACATCATAGTCAGCTCAAGATAACCTTTGAAACCCGAACAAAAATTTTGAAGAAAATTATCTTTCGCCAATTCAGGTGGCCCAACTTCCAAAGACCATAAGTTATCACTAGTTGACCCCATTTGCTATTATAACCCCATTTCAAAAATGCCACAAAGCACTCTACAGGCTTGACCCGCGCAAGTGCCCATCACCCACATTTTCGACCTCATCCGGGGCCTCTAAATCCTTCAAAACTGAGTTCAAAGTTTCTATACCCTGCTACCAATACCGAAAATCTTCAATATCTTTCAATATACACTTGATCTGGTAATGAAACTTTACTGGCAGACTTATATGACAAAAATGAACCTCCAAAAAAGAAATCAGATCATTCTGAGCACATACAAAAATTACCAAAAATAGTAACTTTCCATAAATAGCAGCTCTAGACAAAATAGCCCTTATTGAATATAAAAACATAAATATTTTTTTTTTTTTGGTGATGCAAGATTGCTCTTACACCCAGGATGCTCCTGCATTAGACACCTGGGGTAATTTGAGAAGTGACCCTGTCACGACTCAGGTGTGCAGAGGAAAACCAAGACGGTTAACCTCCTCCTTTGTTAGCCATGATGAATCTTCAATAGGTCATCATTTTCATTTGACCAAATAATCCTCATATGTTCTGTTCCTTGTGCTTCTGCCAACATGACTGTCTAGTATGTCGTCAATCTCCTTGATATCTGAACTGGTTGCTAGAATACTCCACTGTGCTGCTGCAACCTCATCTTCAACACCTCCTTCATGATACTTTATCAAATCTGAAATGTTAAATACTGATGAAATATTCAGCTCAGTAGGCAATTCTACCTCATATACATTTCTTGAATCATGTTTATTCAGTATCCTACATGGTCCAAACTTTTTCATTTTCAGCTTGTTATATGTACCAACCGGAAATCGCTCCTTCCGCAAATGAACCATGACTTCATCACCAACTTGAAATTCCTTATGCCTCCTTTTCTCATCTGCCTTAGCCTTATACTGCGCATTCATCTTGGTAATATGCTTCCTCACCTCCTCATGGATGTTCTTCAAGTGTTCTGCAAAATCTTTAGCTTCAACACTACTTATTTCTCCTTTATCTATCTTTCTCAATTCAGATGCATTTCTTGGACTACTTCCATATACAATTTGGAATGGTGATTTACCAGTGCTCCTATTGACAGAATTATTGTATGCAAATTCTGCCTGTGGTAAAATCAAATCCCATCCTGTTGGCTTATCTCCAACCAAACATCTCAGCAGATTTACCAAACTTCTATTCACCACCTCTGTCTGTCCATCATTCTGTGGATGATGTGATGAACTGAACTTCAAATCTATTTTCAACTGCTTCCACAATGTCTACCAGAAATATCCAACAAACTTAGTATCTCGATCTGAAACTATGGTTTTTGGCAAACCATGTAGTCTCACCACTTCTCTGAAAAATAATTCTGCTACATGAACATGATCATTACTCTTCTTGCAGAGAATGAAATGTGCCATCTTTGAAAATCTGTCAACTACTACAAAAATTGAATCATGTCCCCGCTGTGTCCTCAGTAAACCAAGAACAAAGTCCATACTGATATCCTCCCAAAGCTTCTCTGGTATAGGTAATGGTTGATACAACCCTGTATTCTACTTCACTCCTTTCGCCATCTGACATACTCTGCAACTCTGTACAAACTTCTTCACATCTTGCTGCAATTGTGGCCAATAATAATTTTTACTAACCAAAGCAAAGGTTTTATCATGACCAAAATGTCTTACCAATCCTCCACTATGCTTCTCCTTGATGAGATTCTCCCTCATAAACTTTTGTGGAATGCACAACTGACTCCCTCTGAATAGCATATCATCCTGGATGATGAAATCCAACCATTTCATCCTGTCTAGAGTAACAGGTTCTGTACAAGCTTTCCAAGCTTCACGAAAATCAAGATCATCTGGATAAAAATTCTTGAGTTTCTTAAACCCAACCACCTCAATCTGCATCTTTGTCAGCAATAGTTACCTTCTGCTAAGAGCATCTGCAACCCTATTAGACTTTCCACTTCTGTGTTTCAAAACAAATGTATAACTCTGCAAAAACTCAACCCATTTCAAATGCCTCTGATTCAACTTTCCTTGACTATTCAAATATTGCAAAGCTAGATGATCAGTATACAAAACAAACTCCTTAAGAAGTAGATAATGTCTTGACTTCTTTAATGTCTGAACTATAACATAAAATTCTTGATCATACACAGAATATTTTCTCTTCGCATCATTTAACTTCTCACTGAAATAAGCAACAGGTTTCCCTTCTTAGCTCATAACAACTCCTATTGCAGTACCACTAGCATCACAATCTACTTGGAACACCTTATTAGAATTTGGAAGTGCTAAAATAGATTATTCTGTAACTTTTTGTTTCAACAATTGAAAACTCTTTTCTGCCACATTAGTCCACTTAAACTCTTTTCTATCCCCTCTCATTGTTTCAGTCAAGGGTCCACAAATACTACTAAAATTTTTGATAAATTTTCTGTAAAAGCTAGCTAGACCATGAAAAGATCTTAGCTTGGTAGCACTCCTTGGAGTAGGCCATTCAAGGATAGCCTGTACCTTCTCTGGGTCCATTTTTAGACCTTCTCCTGAAACTACAAACCCCAAATACACCAACTCTTTCTTCACAAAACTGTACTTTTTTAAATTAATCAACAATTTCTCTTTTCTCAACTTCTCAAATAGCATACGAATATGCATCATATGCTCATCCAATATCTTACTAAAGATCAAAATATCATCTAGGTAAACAATGACAAACTTACCTAGAAATTCTTTCAGAACCTCGTTCATGAGCCACATGAAAGTGCTCGATGCATTGGTTAGCCGAAAAGGCATGACTAACCACTCATATAGTCCTTTGTTTGTCTTGAAGGTAGTCTTCCATTCATCTCCTTCTCTGATCCAAATCTGATGATATCCACTCTTCAGATCTAACTTTGAGAAATACACAGCTCCACTCAAACAGTCCATAATATCATCCATTCGTGGCAATGGAAACCTGTACTTGATTGTGATCTTGTTTATTGCCCTAAAACCTGTACACATCCTCCATTCTCCATTCTTCTTTGGTGCTAATACCGCTGGTACAGCACAGGGACTCAGACTCTCACAGATCGATCCTTTTTGTAATAGTTCATGTACTTGTCTGTTCAACTCCTCACTTTCTGCAGGTGTCATTCTGTGTGCTACCTTATCCGGCAAACTCACTCCTAGGATCAAGTCCATCTGATGACTGATCTTCCTAACTGGTGGTAATCCATCAGGCAAATTATCGGATACAATATCCTGAAATTCATTCAACAAATCTGCAACTTCTACAAGAACATCTTCTACTTCCTCTTTACAAACTTTTGGGATTAAAGCAAAACATACATGCTCATGCCTCATACCATTTAAGAAATTTTGTCCATCAACAAAATTTATCCTTGCATTACCACATACCTTTTCTTCAGTCTCCTTCAATGGTTTTAGCTTATGTCACACTCTATCCTTTGTCAGGGAATAGGTATTCGAACGACCATCATATACAACACATCTATCAAACTGCCATGGTCTAGCCAACAACATTTGACATGCATCCATAGATATGATATCGCACAATACCTCATGTTGTTATCCACCAATCTTGAACTTCACCAGGCATTTTTCATTGACCATGACCTTGTGGTCATCCTGTACCCAAGCAATCCGATATGGATGTGGGTGTTTCTGTCTCTTGAGCTTCAACTTTGTCACCATCCCTTCTGACACCAAATTGTTAGTGCTTCCACTATCAATAATCACATCACAACATTTACCTTCACACTTGCACCTGGTGCGAAACAGGCTCCTCCTTTGCTCAGGTTCATTCTCACCACTCAACAGGACTCTTTTGTTAATCAATGTTTCTCCTCTTTTAGCATCTTTAGAATTTGGTGATTTGACATCTTCATCTACATGTGCAACTTTGGCCTCACCTTCATTTCTCCTATATGTTCTACCTTGGCGTTGAGGACATTAAAATGCCCTATGACCTTCTTCTCCATAGTGAAAACATGTTCCATGGAAGCCACCTCTTCCAGATGCTTGTCCTCTTCCTCTTCCTCTTTGATCTCTTTTATTCTGATCCTGGAAGCGATGAGAATTATTTTCTCACTGATTCTAACAGTTACTAGCCTCATCCTTCTTTTTCAGATCTTCGTTTCGGCACCATATGACCTTCCACTAGATCGTCCACCATGACCTCTTCCATTTTTTCTGCTCTCAAACTTCTTGTTCAACTTTTCCTCTACTTTTAGGGCAAACTGGTATGCCTCTTCAATACTGTTCATTTGAACTAGATTCAACTCCTCCTGAATGCTTGGCCTTAACCTATTATGGTATCGGGCAACTTTCTCCTTATCAGCTTCTGCATGGCTTGTTCTGATGAGAAGTCGATAGAATTCTTCTGTATACTCCTGAACAGATCTTCCTGCTTGCTTCAAACTCTGCATTTTCTTCAGTAGGTCAAGCTCATAATCAACAAGAATGAACTGTCACTTCAATTTATCCACCATCCGATCTCATCTCATGATTTTCTCTTTTCCCCTTCTATTTCACTCCAACTGAATCTCTTGCCATGATATCTTCGCATGACCTTTCAGTTTGGCCTTCGCAAATTTGACCCTATCAGGATCCTCAAGATCTTCATACTCAAAATATTTCTCACATTCATTGATACAGTTGATCAAATATTCTAGGTTAATATTTCTAGAAAATGTAGGAACTTCAATCTTAGGTCTTTTCCTAATCTTAGAAATGGCTCGAAAAAATCTTTCTTCCTCCTGGTTCACAATTTTGACTTCTCCTTCTTGATATTCTTCTTCAGCTTCATCCTCGCTTTCATTTCTAACATTAAGATTCATTCCTCTATGAATCTCTTCTTGCAATGCTCGCACTTGTCTCTGCAGTGCCCTAACCTCAGGTGTTACAACACCAGCTCTTCCGCCACATTCCTTTTGTGGAGGCATTTTTGCCATACGCACTGAAACCCTAACCACGATCCTGGTGCAAACTGCCTCACAGTCAGCGATCTGTTTACACACACAGGAACTCTTGCTCTGATACCAGTTGATGAAGGGTGCTCTCCTTAATACCACAAACACTTAACAGAAATAGAGAAATAAAAACAATAATATGCAAGAACAAAAAATTGGCTTCTTATTATCTCCACAAATGTGGAATTACAAACTTTCAGAATTACAATATGCAAAGCCACATGGGCATTCCCTTACAATATTCTGTAGGACAAAGCCTCGAGTCAATACTCAGATCTACTACCCAGAACTATTCTGAACTGCCTAAGATGATAATACGGCCTTCCTTATATAGGCAATCTTTCCACTATCTGGGAAGGTTCAGAATTTCAGCCAATAAGGCCGACCAAACTTAGAATTATTTTATTTTATATTTTATTACATCATAGTCGGCTCAAGATAACCTTTGAAACCTGAACAAAAATTTTGAAGAAAATAATTTTCTGCCAATTCAGGTGGCCCAACTTCCGAAGACCATAAGTCATCACCAGTTGACCCGATCAGCTATTATAACCCCATTTCGGAAATGCCACGAAGCGATCTACAGGCTTGCCCTGCACAAGCACCCGTCACCCACATTTTCGACCTCATCCGAGGCCTCTAAAGCCTTCAAAACTGAGTTCAAAGTTTCTGTACCCTGCTACCAATACCAAAAATCTTTAATATCTTCCAATATACACTTGATCTGGCAATGAAACTTTACTGACAGACTTATATGACCAAAATGAACCTCCAAGAATGAAATCAAATCATTCTAAGCACATACCAAAATTACCAAAAATAGTAACTTTTTCATAAATAGCAGCTCTGCACAAAATAGCCCTTATTGAATATAAAAACATAAATATTTTTTTTTGTTTGGTTATGCAAGATTGCTCTTACACCTAGGATGCTCCTGCATCAGACAACCGGGGTAATTTGAGAAGTGACCCTGTCACGACTCAAGTGTGCAAAGGAAAACTAAGACAGTTATCCTCCTCCTTTGTTAGCCATGATGAATCGTCAATAGGTCATCCTTTCCATTTGACCAAATACTCTTCATATGTCTTATTCTTTGTGCTTCTACCAACACGACTGTCCAGTATGTCGTCAATCTCCTTGATATCTGAACTGGTTGCTGGAATACTCCACTGTGCTACTACAACCTCATCTTCAACACCTCCTTCATGATACTCTGTCAAATCTGAAATGTTAAACACTAGTGAAATATTCAGCTCAGTAGAAAATTTTACCTCATATGCATTTCTTGAATCATGTTTCTTCAGTATCCTACATGGTCCAAACTTTTTCATTTTCAGTTTGTTATATGTACCAACTGGAAATCGCTCTTTCTGCAAATGAACTATGACTTCATCGCCGACCTAAAATTCCTTATGCCTCCTTTTCTCATCTGCCTTAGCCTTATACTATGCATTCATCTTGGTAATATGCTTCCTCACCTCCTCATGGATGTTCTTCAAGTGTTCTGCAAAATCTTTAGCTTCAGCACTACTTATTTGTCCTTTATCTATCTTTCTCAATTTAGATGCATTTCTTGGACTACTTCCATATATAATCTGGAATGGTGATTTATCAGTGCTCCTATTAATAGAATTATTGTATGCAAATTCTACCTATGGTAAAATCAAATCTCATCCTATTGGCTTATCTCCAACCAAACATCTCAGTAGATTTCCCAAACTTCTATTTACCACCTTTGTTTGTCCATTAGTCTGTGGATGATGTGATGAACTGAACTTCAAATCTATCTTCAACTTCTTCCACAATGTCCGCCAGAAATATCCAACAAACTTAGTATCTCGATCTGAAACTATGGTCTTTGGCAAACCATGTAGTCTCACCACTTCTCTGAAAACTAATTCTGCTACATGAATATCATCATTAGTCTTCTTGGAGGGAATGAAATGTGCCATCTTTGAAAATCTGTCAACTACTACAAAAATTAAATCATGTCCCTGTTGTCTCCTCGGTAAAGCAAGAACAAAGTCCATACTGATATCCTCCCAAGGCTTCTCTGGTATAGGTAATGGCTGATACAACTCTATATTCTGCTTCACTCCTTTCGCCATCTGACATCCTCTGCAACTCTATACAAACTTCTTAGAATCTTTCTGCAATTGTGGCCAATAATAATTTTCACTAACCAAAGCAAGGGTTTTATCATGACCAAAATGTCCCACCAATCCTCCACTATGCTTCACCTTGATGAGATTCTCTCTCATAGAACTTCATAGAATGCACAACTGACTCCCTCTGAATAGCATATCATCTTGGATGATGAAATCCAACCATTTCATCCTGTCTAGAGTAATAGGTTCTATACAAGCTTTCCAAGCTTCACCAAAATCAAGATCTTCTGGATAAAAATTCTTGAGTTCCTTGAACCCAACCACCTCAATCTGCATCTTTGTCAGCAATATTTGCCTTCTGCTAAGAGCATCTACAACCCTGTTAGACTTTCCACTTCTGTGTTTCAAAACAAATGTATAACTCTGCAAAAACTCAACCCATTTCAAATGCCTCTGATTCAACTTTCCTTGACTATTCAAATATTGCAAAGCTTGATGATCAGTATACAAAACAAACTCTTTAGGAAGTAGATAATGTCTCCACTTCTTTAATGTCTGAACTATAGCATAAAATTTTTGATCATAGATAGAATATTTTCTCTTGGCATCATTTAACTTCTCACTGAAATAAGCAACAGGTTTACCTTCTTGGCTCATAACAGCTCCTATTGCAGTACCACTAGCATCACAATATACTTGGAACACCTTATTAAAATTTGGAAGTGCTAAAATAGGTTGTTCTGTAACTTTTTGTTTCAACAATTGAAAACTCTTTTCTGCCCCATTAGTCCACTTAAAATCTTTTCTATCCCCTCTCATTGTTTCAGTCAAGGGTCCACAAATACTACTAAAATTTTTGATAAACTTTCTGTAAAAGCTAGCTAGACCATGAAAATATTTTACCTTAGTAGCACTCCGTGGAGTAGGCCATTCAATGATAGCCTGTACGTTCTCTAGGTCCATTTTTAAACCTTCTCCTGAAACTACAAACCCCAAATACGCCAACTCTTTCTTCACAAAACTGCGCTTCTTCAAATTAATCAACAATTTCTCTTCTCTCAACTTCTCAAATACTATACGAATATGCATCATATGCTCATCTAATGTCTTTCTAAAGATCAAAATATCATCTAGGTAAATAATGACAAACTTACCTAGAAATTCTTTCAGAACCTCATTCATGAGCCGCATGAAAGTGCTCGGTGCATTGGTTAGCCCAAAAGACATGACTAACCACTCATATAGTCATTCTTTTGTCTTGAAGGAAATCTTCCATAAATCTCCTTCTCTAATCTGAATCTGATGATATCCACTCTTCAGATCTATCTTTGAGAAATACACAGCTCCACTCAAACAGTGTATAATATCATCCATTCGTGGTAATGGAAACTTGTACTTGATTGTGATCTTGTTTATTACCCTAGAATCTGTACACATCCTCCATTCTCCATTCTTCTTTGGTGCTAATATCGCTGGTACAGCACAGGGACTCAGACTCTCACGGATCAATCCTTTCTGTAATAGTTTATGTACTTGTCTGTTCAACTCCTCACTTTCTGCAGGTGTCATTCTGTGTGCTACCTTATTCGGCAAACTCAGTCCTGGGATCAAGTCCATCTGATGAGTGATCTTCCTAACTGGTGGTAATCCATCAAGCACATTATCGGATACAATATTCTGAAACTCATTCAACAAATCTGCAACTTCTATAGAAACATCTTCTACTTCCTCTTTACCAACTTTTGGGATTAAAGCAAAACATACATGCTCATGCCTCATACCATTTAGGAAATTTCGTCCATCAACAAAAGTTATCCTTGCATTACCACATACCTTTTCTTCAGTCTTCTTCAATGGTTTTAGCTTATGTCGCACTCCATCCTTTGTCAGGGAATAGGTATTGACACGACCATCATGTACAACACATCTGTCAAACTGCCATGGTCTACCCAACAACATATGACATGCATCCATAGATATGATATCGCACAATACCTTATCTTGTTATCCACCAATCTTGAACTTCACGAGGCATTTTTCATTGACCATGACCTTGTGGTCATCCTGTACCTAGGCAATCCACTATGGATGTGGGTGTTTTTGTCTCTTGAGCTTCAACTTTGTCACCATCCCTTCTGACATCAAATTGTTAGTGCTTCCACTATCAATAATCACATCACAACATTTACCTTCACACTTGCACCTGGTGTGAAACAGGCTCCTCCTTTGCTCAGGTTCATTCTCATGACTCAATAGGACTCTTCTGTTAATCAATGTTTCTCCTCTTTCAGCATCTTCAGAATTTGATGATTTAGCATCTTCATCTACATGTGCAACTCTGTCCTGGCCTTCATTTCTCCTATCTATTCTGCCTTGGCGCTGAGGACATTCAAATGCCCTATGACCTTCATCTCCACAGTGAAAATATGTTCCATGGAAGCCACCTCCTCCAGATCCTTGTCCTCTTCCTCTTCTTCTCTGATCTCTATTATTCTTATCATGGAAGTGATTGGAATTATTTCTTCGCTGATTCTGACTGCTACTAGCCTCATCCCTCTTTTTTGGATGTTCATTTTGGCCACCATATGACCGTCCACCAGATCGTCCACCGCGACCTCTTCCATTTTGTTCTGCTCTCAAATTTCTTGTTCAACTTTTTCTCTACTTTTAGGGCAAACTGGTATGCCTCTTCAATACTGTTCATTTGAACCAAATTCAGCTCCTCCTGAGTGCTTGGCCTTAAGCCATTAAGGTATCAGACAACTTTCTCCTTATGAGCTTCTTCATGGTCTGTTCTGATGAGAAGTCGATAGAACTCCTCTATATACTCCTGAACAGCTCTTCCTGCTTGCTTCAAACTCTGCATTTTCTTCAGTAGGTCAAGCTCATAATCAACAGGAATGAACTGTCACTTCAATTTATCCACCATCTGATCCTATCTCGTGATTTTCTCCTTTCCCATTCTATGTCGCTCCAACTGAATCTCTTGCCACCATATCTTCGCATGACCTTTTAGTCTAGCTTTCACAAATTTGACCTTATCAGGATCCTCAACATCTTCATACTCAAAATATTCCTCACATTCATTGATCCAGTCGATCAATTTTTTTGGGTTAATATTTCCAGAAAATGTAGGAACCTCAATCTTAGGTCTTCTTCCAATCTTAGAAATAACCCGAAAAAGTCTTTCTTCCTCTTAGTTCATAATTTTGACTTCTCCTTCTTGATATTCTTCTTTAGCTTCATCCTCACTTTCATCTCTGATATTAAGATTCATTCCTCTACGAATTTCTTCTTGCAATGCTCACACTTATCTCTGCAGTGCCCTAACCTCAGGTGTTACAACACCAGCTCTTCCACCATGTTCCCTTCGTAGAGGCATTTTTGCGATGCGCGCTGAAACCCTAACCACGATCCTGGTGCAAACTGCCTCACAATCGGTGATCTATTTACACACACAGGAACTCCTACTCTGATGCCACTTGATGAAAGGTGCTCCCCTTAATACCACAAACACTTAACATAAATAGAGAAACAACAACAATAATATGCAAGAACAAAAAATTGGCTTCTTATTATCTCCACAAATGTGGAATTACAAATTTTCAGAATTACAATATACAAAACCACATGGGCATTCCCTTACAATATTTTGTAGGACAAAGCCTCGAGTCAATACTCAGATCTACTACCCTGAACTATTCTAAACTGCCTAAGACGATAATACAGCCATCTTTATATAGGCAATCTTTCCACCACTTGGGAAGGTTCCAAAATTTTACCCAATAAGGCCGACCAAATTTAAAATTATTTTATTTTACATTTTATTACATCATAGTTGGCTCAAGATAACCTTTGAAACCCGAACAAAATTTTTGAAGAAAATTATTTTTCGCCAATTCAGGTGGCCCAACTTTCGAAGACCATAAGTCATCACCAGTTGACCCAATCGGCTATTATAACCCCATTTCAGAAATGCCACGAAGCGCTCTACAAGCTTGGCCCATGCAAGCACCCGTCACCCACATTTTCATCCTCATCCGGGGCCTCTAAAGCTTTCAAAATTGAGTTCAAAGTTTCTATACCCTGCTGCCAATACCGAAAATATTCAATATCTTCCAATATACACTTGATCTGACAATGAAACTTTACTGGCAGACTTATATGACCAAAATGAACCAGCAAGAAAGAAATCAGATCATTCTGAGTACATACGAAAATTACCAAAAATAGTAACTTTCCATAAATAGCAGCTCTGCACAAAATGTCCTGTTCTTTGTGCTTCTGCCAACACGACTGTCCAATATGTCATCAATCTCCTTGATATCTGAACTGGTTGCTAGAATACTCCACTGTGCTGCTACAACCTCATCTTCAACACCTCTTTCATGATACTCTGTCAAATCTGAAATGTTAAACACTGGTGAAATATTCAGCTCATTAGGCAATTTTACCTCATATGCATTTCCTGAATCATGTTTCTTCATTATCCTACATGGTCCAAACTTCTTCATTTTCAGCTTTTTATATGTACCAACCAGAAATCGCTCCTTCCGTAAATGAACCATGACTTCATCGCTAACTTGAAATTCCTTATGCCTCCTTTTCTCATCTGCCTTAGCTTTATACTCTGCATTCATCTTGGTAATATGCTTCCTCACCTCCTCATGGATGTTCTTCAAGTGTTCTGCAAAATCTTCAGCTTGAGCACTACTTATTTCTCCTTTATCTATCTTTTTCAATTCAGATGCATTTCTTGGACTACTTCCATATACAATCTAGAATGGTGATTTACCAGTGCTCTTATTGATAGACTTATTGTATGCAAATTCTGCCTGTGGTAAAATCAAATCCCATCCTGTTGGCTTATCTCCAACCAAACATCTCAGCAGATTTTCCAAACTTCTATTCACCACCTCCGTCTGTCCATCAATCTCTGGATGATGTGATGAATTGAACTTCAAATCTGTCTTCAACTTCTTCCACAATGTCTGCCAAAAATATCCAACAAACTTAGTATCTCAATCTGAAACTATGGTCTTTGGCAAACCATGTAGTCTCACCACTTCTCTGAAAAATAATTCTTCTATATGAACATCATCATTAGTCTTCTTGCAGGGAATGAAATGTGCCATCTCTGAAAATCTGTCAACTACTACAAAAATTGAATCATGTCCCCGCTGTGTCCTCGGTAAACCAAGAACAAAGTCCATACTGATATCCTCCCAAGGCTTCTCTGATATAGGTAATGGATGATACAACCCTGTATTCTACTTCACTCCTTTCGCCATTTGACATACGCTGCAACTCTATACAAACTTCTTCACATCTTGCTGCAATTGTGGCCAATAATAATTTTCACTAACCAAAGCAAGGGTTTTATCATGACCAAAATGTCCTGCCAATCCTCCACTATGCTTCTCTTTGATGTGATTCTCTCTCATAGAACTTCATAGAATGCACAACTGACTCCCTCTGAATAGCATATCATCTTGGATGATGAAATCGAACCATTTCATCCTATCTAGAGTAACAGGTTCTTTACAAATTTTTCAAGCTTCACCAAAATCAAGATCCTCTGGATACAAATTCTTGAGTTCCTTGAACCCAACCACCTTAATCTGCATCTTTGTCATCAATAGTTGCCTTTTGCTAAGAGCATCTGCAACCCTGTTAGACTTTCCACTTCTATGTTTCAAAATAAATGTATAACTCTGCAAAAACTCAACCCATTTCAAATGCCTCTGATTTAACTTTCCTTGACTATTCAAATATTGCAAAGCTTGATGATCAGTATACAAAACAAACTCTTTAGTAAGTAGATAATGTCTCCACTTTTTTAATGTCTGAACTATAGCATAAAATACCTGATCATAGATAGAATATTTTCTCTTGGCATCATTTAACTTCTCACTGAAATACGCAACAGGTTTACCTTCTTGGCTCATAACAGCTCCTATTGCAGTACCACTAGCATCACAATCTACTTAGAACACCTTATTAGAATCTAGAAGTGCTAAAACAAGTTGTTATGTAATTTTTTGTTTCAATAATTGAAAACTCTTTTCTGCCCCATTAGTCCACTTAAACTCTTTTCTATCCCCTCTCATTGTTTCAGTCAAAGGTCCACAAATACTACTAAAATTTCTGATAAACTTTTTATAAAAGCTAGCTAGACCATGAAAAGATCTTACCTTGGTAGCACTCCTTGGAGTAGGCCATTCAAGGATAGCCTGTACTTTCTCTGGGTCCATTTTTAGACCTTCTCCTAAAACTACAAACCTCAAATACACCAACTCTTTCTTCACAAAATTGCACTTCTTCAAATTAATCAACAATTTCTCTTCTCTCAACTTCTCAAATACCATACGAATATGCATCATATGCTCATCCAATGTCTTACTAAAGATCAAAATATCATCTAGGTAAACAATGACTAACTTATCCAGAAATTCTTTCAGAACCTCGTTCATGAGCCGCGTGAAAGTGCTCAGTGCATTGGTTAGCCCAAAAGGCATGACTAACCACTCATATAGTTGTTCCTTTGTCTTGAATGCAGTCTTCCATTCATCTCCTTCTCTGATCTGAATCTGATGATATCCACTCTTCAGATCTATCTTTGAAAAATACACAGCTCCACTCAAACAGTCCATAATATCATCCATTCGTGGCAATGGAAACTTGTCCTTGATTGTGATCTTGTTTATTTCCCTAGAATCTGTACACATCCTCCATTCTCCATTCTTCTTTGGTGCTAATACCGCTGGTACAGCATAGGGACTCAGACTCTCACGTATCAATCCTTTCTGTAACAGTTCATGTACTTGTCTGTTCAACTCCTCACTTTCTGCAGGTGTCATTCTGTGTGCTGCCTTATTTGGCAAACTCACTCCTGGGATCAAGTCTATCTGATGACTGATCTTCCTGACTGGTAGTAATCCATCAGGCACATTATCGGATACAATATCCTGGAACTCATTCAACAAATCTTCAACTTCTACAAGAACATCTTCTACTTCCTTTTTACTAGCTTTTGGGATTAAAGCAAAACATACATGCTCATGCCTCATACCATCTAGGAAATTTCTTCCATCAACAAAAGTTATCTTTGCATTACCACATACCTTTTCTTCAGTCTCCTTCAATGGTTTTAGCTTATTTCGCACTCCATCCTTTGTCAGGGAATAGGTATTCCCACGACCATCACGTACAACACATCTGTCAAACTGCCATGGTCTATGCAACAACATATGACATGCATCCATAGATATGATATCGCACAATACCTCATCTTGGTATCCGCCAATCTTAAACTTCACCAGGCATTTTTTATTGACCATGACCTTGTGGTCATCCTGTACCCAGGCAATCCGATATGGATGTGGGTGGTTCTATCTCTTGAGCTTCAACTTTGTCACCATCCCTTCTGACACCAAATTGTTAGTGCTTCCACTATCAATAATCATATCACAACATTTACCTTCACACTTGCACCTAGTGCAAAATAGGCTCCTCCTTTGCTCAGGTTCATTCTCACCACTCAACATGACTCTTTTGTTAATCAATGTTTCTCCTTTTTTAGCATCTTCAGAATTTGACTTTCTGACATCTTCATTTTCATGTGCAACTCTGGTCTGGCCTTCATTTCTCATATATGTTTTGCCTTGGCGCTGAGGACATTCAAATGCCCTATGACCTTCTTCTCCATAGTGAAAACATGTTCCACAGAAGCCACCTCTTCTAGATCCTTGTCCTCTTCCTCTTCCTCTCTGATCTCTATTATTCTGATCCTGAAAGCGATTGAAATTATTTCCTCACTGATTCTAACTGCTACTGGCCTCATCCTTCTTTTTTAGATCTTCATTTCGGCCACCATATGACCGTCCACCAGATCGTCCACCGCGACGTCTTCCATTTTGTCTACTCTCAAACTTCTTGTTCAACTTTTCCTCTACTTTTAGGGAAAACTGGTATGCCTATTCAATACTATTCATTCAAACCAGATTTAGCTCCTCCTGAGTGCTTGGCGTTGACCCATTAAGGTATCAGGCAACTTTCTCCTTATCAGCTTCTGCATGGCTTGTTCTGATGAGAAGTCGATAGAACTCCTTTGTATACTCCTGAACAGATCTTCCTGCTTGCTTCAAACTCTGCATTTTTTTCAGTAGGTTAAGCTCATAATCAACAAGAATGAACTGTCGCTTCAATTTATCCACCATCCGATCCCATCTCGTGATTTTCTCCTTTACGCTTCTATTTCACTCTAACTGAATCTCTTGCCACCATATCTTCGCATGACCTTTCAGTCTGGCCTTCGAAAATTTGACTCTATCAAGATCCTCAACATTTTCATACTCAAAATATTCCTCACATTCATTGATCCAATCGATCAATTCTTCTGGGTTAAGATTTCTAGAAAATGTACGAACCTCAAGCTTAGGTCTTTTTCCAATGTTAAAAATAACCTGAAAATGTCTTTCTTCCTCTTGGTTCACAATTTCAACTTCTCCTTCTTGATATTCTTCTTTAGCTTCATCCTCGCTTTCATCTTTGACATTAAGATTCATTCCTCTACGAATCTCTTCTTGCAATGCTCGCACTTGTCTCTGCAGTACCCTAACCTGATGTGTTACAACACCAGCTCTTCCGTCACATTCCCTTCGTGGAGGTATTTTTGCGATGCGCACTGAAACCCTAACCACGATCCTGGTGCAAACTGCCTCACAGTCGATGATCTATTTACACACATAAGAAATCCTGCTCTGATACCACTTGATGAAGGGTGCTCCCCTTAATACCACAAACACTTAACAGAAATAGAGAAAAAATAACAATAATATGCAAGAATAGAAAATTGGCTTCTTATTATCTCCACAAATGTGGAATTACAAACTTTCAGAATTATAATATGCAAAGGCACATGGGCATTCCCTTACAATATTCTGTAGGACAAAGCCTCGAGTCAATACTTAGATCTACTACCCAGAACTATTCTGAACTGCCTAAGACGATAATACAACCTTCCTTATATAGGCAATCTTTCCACCGCCTGGGAAGGTTCCAGAATTTTAGCCAATAAGGCCGACCAAACTTATAATTATTTTATTTTAAATTTTATTACATCATAGTCGACTCAAGATAACCTTTGAAACCCAAACAGAAATTTTGAAAAAAATTATTTTTCGCCAATTCAGGTGGCCCAACTTCCGAAGACCATAAGTCATCACCAGTTGACCCGATCAGCTATTATAACCCTATTTCGGAAATGCCACGAAGTGCTCTAAAGGCTTAACTTGCACAAGCACCCGTCACCCACATTTTCGACCTCATATGGGGCCTCTAAAGCCTTCAAAACTAAGTTCAAAGTTTCTGTACCCTGCTACCAATACTGAAAATCTTCAATATCTTCTAATATACACTTGATCTGGTAATGAAACTTTACTGGCAGACTTATATGACCAAAATGAACCTCCAAAAAAGAAATCAAATCATTCTAAGCACATACAAAAATTACCAAAAATAGTAACTTTCCATAAATAGCAACTCTGCACAAAATAGCCCTCATTGAATATAAAAACATAAATATTTTTATTTTTTTTGGTGATGCAAAATTGCTCTTACACCTAGGATGCTCCTGCATCAGACACCCAGGGTAATTTGAGAAGTGACCCTGTGACGACTCAGGTGTGCAAAGGAAAACCAAGATGGTTAACCTCCTCCTTTGTTAGCCATGATGAATCTTCAATAGGTCATCCTTTCCATTTGACCAAATACTCTTCATATGTCCTGTTCCTTTTGCTTCTACCAACATGACTGTCCAGTATGTCGTCAATCTCCTTGGTATCTGAACTGGTTGCTGGAATACTCCACTGTGCTGCTACAACCTCATCTTCAACACCTCCTTCATGATACTTTGTCAAATCTAAAATGTTAAACACTGGTGAAATATTCAGCTCAGTAGGCAATTCTACCTCATATGCATTTCCTAAATCATGTTTCTTCAATATCTTAGATGGTCCAAACTTCTTCATTTTCAGCTTGTTATATGTACCAACCATAAATCGCTCCTTCCGCAAATGAACCATGACTTCATCGCCAACCTAAAATTCCTTATGCTTCCTTTTCTCATCTACCTTAGCCTTATACTATGCATTCATCTTGGTAATATGCTTCCTCACCTCCTCATGGATGTTCTTCAAGTGTTTTGCAAAATCTTCAGCTTTAACACTACTTATTTCTCTTTTATCTATCTTTCTCAATTCAGATGCATTTCTTGGACTACTTCCATATACAATCTCGAATGTTGATTTACCAGTGCTCCTATTGACAGAATTATTGTATGCAAATTCTGCCTGTGGTAAAATCAAATCCCATCCTGTTGGCTTATCTCCAACCAAGCATCTCAGCAGATTTTCCAAATTTCTATTCACCACCTCTGTCTGTCCATCAGTCTGTGGATGATGTGATGAACTCAACTTCAAATCTGTCTTCAAGTTCTTCGACAATGTCCACCAGAAATATCCAACAAACTTAGTATCTCGATCTGAAACTATGGTCTTTGGCAAACCATGTAGTCTCACCACTTCTCTGAAAAATAATTCTACTACATGAACAACATCATTAGTCTTCTTGCAGGGAATGAAATGTGTCATCTTTGAAAATCTGTCAACTACTACAAAAATTGAATCATGTCCCCGTTGTGTCCTCGGTAAACCAAAAAAAAAGTCCATACTGATATCCTCCCAAGGCTTCTCTGGTATAGGTAATGGCTGATACAACCCTGTATTCTACTTCACTCCTATCGCCATCTGACATACTTTACAACTCTGTACAAAATTCTTCACATCTTGCTGCAATTATGGCCAATAATAATTTTCACTAACCAAAGCAAGGGTTTTATCATGACCAAAATATCCCGCCAATCCTCCACTATGCTTCTCCTTGATGAGATTCTCCCTCATAAAACTTAATGGAATGCACAACTGACTCCCTCTGAATAGCATATCATCATGGATGATGAAATCCAACCATTTCATCCCGTCTAGAGTAACAGGTTCTATACAAGCTTTCCAAGCTTCACCAAAATCAAGATCCTCTGGATACAAATTCTTGAGTTCCTTGAACCCAACCACCTCAATCTCCATCTTTGTTAACAAAAGTTGCCTTTTGCTAAGAGCATCTACAACCCTGTTAGACTTTCCACTTTTGTATTTCAAAATAAATGTATAACTTTACAAAAACTCAACCCATTTCAAATGCCTCTGATTCAACTTTCCTTGACTATTCAAATATTGCAAAGCTTGATGATCAGTATATAAAACAAAATCGTTAAGAAGTAGATAGTGTCTCCACTTCTTTAATGTCTGAACTATAGCATAAAATTTCTGATCATAGATAAAATATTTTCTCTTGGCATCATTTAACTTCTCACTGAAATAAGCAACAGGTTTACCTTCTTGGCTCATAACAGCTCCTATTGCAGTACCACTAGCATCACAATCTACTTAGAACACCTTATTAAAATCTGGAAGTGCTAAAATAGGTTGTTCTGTAACTTTGTGTTTCAACAATTGAAAACTCTTTTCTGCCCCATTAGTCCACTTAAACTTTTTTCTATCCCCTCTCATTATTTCAGTCAAGGGTCCACAAATACTACTAAAATTTTTGATAAAATTTCTGTCAAAGCTAGTTAGACCATGAAAAGATATTACCTCAGTAGCACTCCTTGGAGTAGGCCATTCAAGGATAGCCTGTACCTTTTCTGGGTCCATTTTTAGACCTTCTCCTGAAACTACAAACCTCAAATACACCAACTCTTTCTTCACAAAACTGCACTTCTTCAAATTAATCAACAATTTCTCTTCTCTCAACTTCTCAAATACCATACGAATATGCATCAGATGCTCATCCAATATCTTACTAAAGATCAAAATATCATCTAGGTAAACAATGACAAACTTACCCAGAAATTCTTTCAGAACCTCATTCATGAGCCGCATGAAAGTGCTCAGTGCATTAGTTAGCCCAAAAGGCATGACTAACTACTCATATAGTCCTTCCTTTGTCTTGAAGGTAGTCTTCCATTCATCTCCTTCTCTGATCTGAATTTGATGATATCCACTCTTCAGATCTATCTTTGAGAAATACACAACTCCACTCAAAAAGTCTATAATATCATCCATTCCTGACAATGGAAACCTGTACTTGATTGTGATCCTATTTATTGCCCTAGAATCTGTACACATCCTCCATTCTCCATTCTTCTTTGGTGCTAATACCGTTGGTATAGCATAGGGACTCAGACTCTCATGGATCAATCTTTTCTGTAACAGTTCATGTACTTGTCTGTTCAACTCCTCACTTTCTGCAGGTGTCATTCTATGTGCTGCCTTATTCGACAAACTCACTCTTGGGATCAAGTCCATCTGATGACTGATCTTCCTGACTGGTGGTAATCCATCAGCCATGTTATCGGATAGAATATCCTAAAACTCATTCAACAAATCTGCAACTTCTATAGGAACATCTTCTACTTCCTCTTTACCAGCTTTTGGGATTAAAACAAAACATACATGCTCATGCCTCATACCATCTAGGAAATTTCTTCCATCAACAAAAGTTATCCTTGCATTACCACATACCTTTTCTTTAGTCTCTATCAATGGTTTTAGCTTATGTTGCACTCCATCCTTTGTCAGGGAATAGGTATTCGAATGACCATCATATACAGCACATCTGTCAAACTGCCATGGTCTACCCAACAACATATGACATGCATCCATAGATATGATATCGCACAATACCTCATCTTGGTATCCACCAATCTTGAACTTCACCAGGTATTTTTCATTGACCATGACCTTGTGGTCATCCTGTACCCAAGCAATCTGATATGGATGTGGGTGTTTTTCTGTCTCTTGAGCTTCAACTTTGTCACCATCCCTTCTGACACTAAATTGTCAGTGCTTCCACTATCAATAATCACATCACAACATTTACCTTCACACTTGCACCTAGTGTGAAACAGGCTCCTCCTTTTCTCAACTTCATTCTCACCACTCAATAGGACTCTTCTATTAATCAATGGTTCTCCTCTTTCAGCATCTTCAGAATTTGATGATCTGGCATCTTCATCTACATGTGCAACTTTGGCCTATCTTTCATTTCTCCTATCTATTCTACCTTGGCACTGAGGACATTCAAATGCCCTATGACCTTCTTCTCCATAGTGAAAACATGTTCCACGGAAGCCACCTCTTCCAAATCCTTGTCCTCTTCTTCTTCCTCTCTGATCTCTATTATTCTGATCCCGGAAGTGATTGGAATTATTTACTCACTGATTCTGACTGCTACTAGCCTCATCCTTCTTTTTTGGATCTTCATTTTGGCCACCATATGACCGTCCACCAGATTGTCCACCGCGACCTCTTCCATTTTGTCTGCTCTCAAACTTCTTGTTCAACTTTTCCTCTACTTTTAGGGCAATCTGGTATGCCTCTTCAATACTGTTCATTTGAACCAGATTCTGCTCCTCCTGAATGCTTGGCCTTAACCCATTAAAGTATCAGGCAACTTTCTCCTTATCAGGTTTTACATGACCTATTCTGATGAGAAGTCGATAGAACTCTTCTGTATACTCCCGAAAAGATCTTCCTGCTTGCTTCAAACTCTACATTTTCTTCAGTAGGTCAAGCTCATAATCAACAAGAATGAACTGTCACTTCAATTTATCCACCATCGGATCCCATCTCATGATTTTCTCCTTTCCCTTTCTATTTCACTCCAATTGAATCTCTTGCCACCATATCTTCGCATGACCTTTCAGTCTGGCCTTCGCAAATTTGACCCTATCAGGATCCTCAACATTTTCATACTCAAAATATTCCTCACATTCATTGATCTAGTCGATCAATTCTTCTGGGTTAAGATTTTTTAAAAATGTAGGAACCTCAATCTTAGGTCTTTTCCCAATCTTAGAAATGGCCCGAAAAAGTCTTTCTTCCTCCTAGTTCACAATTTCGACTTCTCCTTCTTGATATTCTTTGTCAGCTTAATCCTCGCTTTCATCTCTGACATTAAGATTCATTCCTCTAAGAATCTCTTCTTGCAATGCTCACACTTGTCTCTACAGTGCCCTAACCTCAGGTGTTACAAGACCAGCTCTTCCGCTATGTTTCCTTTCGTGGAGGCATTTTTGCAATGTGTGCTGAAACCCTAACCACGATCCTGGTGCAAACTGCCTCACAGTCGGTGATCTGTTTACACACACAGGAACTCCTGCTCTGATACCACTTGATGAAGGGTGCTCCCCTTAATACCACAAACACTTAACAAAAATAGAGAAAGAACAACAATAATATGCAAGAACAAAAAATTGGCTTCTTATTATCTCCACAAATGTGAAATTACAAACTTTTAGAATTACAATATGAAAAGCCACATGGGTATTCCCTTACAATATTTTGTAGGACAAAGCCTCGAGTCAATACTCAGATCTACTACCTAGAACTATTCTGAACTGCCTAAGATGATAATACAACCTTCCTTATATAGGCAATCTTTCCACCGCCTGGGAAGGTTTCAGAATTTTAGCCAATAAGGCCGACCAAACTTAGAATTATTTTATTTTACATTTTATTACATCATAGTCAGCTCAAGATAACCTTTGAAACTCGAACAAAAATTTTGAAGAAAATTATTTTCCGCCAATTTCAGGTGGCCCAACTTTCGAAGACCATAAGTCATCACCAGTTGACCCGATCGGCTATTATAACTCCATTTTGGAAATGCCACGAAGTGCTCTACAGGCTTGACCCACACAAGCACCCGTCACCCACATTTTTGACCTCATCTGGGGCCTCTAAAGCTTTCAAAACTAAGTTCAAATTTTTTGTACCCTACTGTCAATACCGAAAATCTTCAATATTTTCTAATATACACTTGATCTGACAATGAAACTTTACTGGTAGACTTATATGACTAAAATGAACTAGCAAGAAAGAAATCAGATCATTCTGAGCACATAAAAAAATTCCCATAAATAGTAACTTTCCATAAATAGCAGCTCTGCACAAAATAGCCCTTATTGAATATAAAAATATAAATATTTTTTTTTTTTGGTGATGCAAGATTGCTCTTACACTCAGGATGCTCCTGCATCAGACAACCGGGGTAATTTGAGAAGTGACCCTATCACGACTCAGGTGTGCAGAGGAAAACCATGACGGTTAACCTCTTCCTTTGTTAGCCATGATGAATCTTCAATAGGTCATCCTTTCCATTTGACCAAATACTCTTCATATGTCCTATTCCTTGTGCTTCTACCAACATGACTGTCCATTATGTCATCAATCTCCTTGATATTTGAACTGGTTGATGGAATACTCCACTGTGCTGCTACAACCTCATCTTCAACACCTCCTTCATGATACTCTGTCAAATCTCAAAATGTTAAACACTAGTGAAATATTCAGCTCAGTAGGCAATTCTACCTCATATGCATTTCTTGAATCATGTTTGTTCAGTATCCTACATGGTCCAAACTTCTTCATTTTCAGCTTGTTATATGTACCAACTGGAAATCAATCCTTCTGCAAATGAACCATGACTTCATCGCCAAGCTGAAATTCCTCATGCCTCCTTTTCTCATCTGCCTTAGCCTTATACTGTGCATTCATCTTGATAATATGCTTCCTCACCTCCTCATGGCTGTTCTTCAAGTGTTCTACAAAATCTTCAGCTTCAGCACTACTTATTTCTCCTTTATCTATCTTTCTCAATTCAGATGCATTTCTTGGACTACTTTCATATACAATCTGGAATGGTGATTTACCAGTGCTCCTATTGACAGAATTATTATATGAAAATTCTGACTGTGGTAAAATCAAATCCCATCCTGTTGGCTTATCTCAAACCAAACATCTCAGTAGATTTTCCAAACTTCTATTCACCACCTCTGTCTATCCATTAGTCTATGGATGATGTGATGAACTGAACTTCAAATTTGTCTTCAACTTCTTCCACAATGTCCACTAGAAATATCCAACAAACTTAGTATCTCAATCTGAAACTATGGTCTTTGGCAAACCATGTAGTCTCACCACTTCTTTGAAAAATAATTCTACTACATGAACAACATCATTAGTCTTCTTGGAGGGAATGAAATGTGCCATCTTTGAAAATCTGTCAACTATTACAAAAATTGAATCATGTCCCCACTGTGTCCTCGGTAAACCCAGAATAAATTCCATACTGATATCCTCCTAAGGCTTCTCTGGTATAGGTAATGGCTGATACAACCCTGTATTCTACTTCACTCCTTTCGCCATCTGACATACTCTACAACTCTGTACAAAATTCTTCACATCTTGTTGCAATTGTGGCCAATAATAATTTTTACTAACCAAAGCAAGGGTTTTATCATGACCAAAATATCCCGCCAATCCTCCACTATGCTTCTCCTTGATGAGATTCTCCCTTATATAATTTCGTGGAATGCACAACTGACTCCTTCTGAATAGCATATCATCTTGGATGATGAAATCCAACTATTTCGTCCTGTCTAGAGTAACAGGTTCTGTACAAGCTTTCCAAGCTTCACCAAAATCAAGATCTTCTAGATACAAATTCTTGAGTTCTTTGAACCCAACCAGCTCAATCTGCATCTTTGTTAGTAATAGTTGCCTTCTGCTAAGAGCATCTGCAACCTTGTTAGACTTTCCACTTCTGTGTTTCAAAACAAATATATAATTCTATAAAAACTCAACCCATTTCAAATGCCTCTGATTCAACTTTCCTTGACTATTCAAATATTGCAAAGCTTGATGATCAGTATACAAAACAAACTCCTTAGGAAGTATATAATGTCTCCACTTCTTTAATGTCTGAACTATAGCATAAAATTCTTAATCATAGATAAAATATCTTCTCTTGGCATCATTTAATTTCTCACTAAAATAAGCAACAGGTTTACCTTCTTGGCTCATAACAGCTCCTATTGTAGTACCACTAGCATCACAATCTATTTGGAACACCTTATTAAAATCTGGAAGTGCTAAACCAGGTTGTTCTGTAACTTTGTGTTTCAACAATTGAAAACTCTTTTCTACCTCATTAGTCCACTTAAACTCTTTTCTATCCCCTCTCATTATTTCAGTCAAGGGTCCACAAATACTACTAAATTTTTTGATAAAATTTCTGTAAAAGCTTTCTAGACCATGAAAAGATCTTACTTTGATAGCACTCCTTGGAGTAGGCCATTCAAGGATACCTTGTACCTTCTCTGGGTCTATTTTTAGACCTTCTCCTAAAACTACAAACCCTAAATACACTAACTATTTCTTCACAAAACTGCACTTCTTCAAATTAATCAACAATTTCTCTTCTCTCAACTTCTCAAATACCATACGAATATGCATCATATGCTCATCCAATGTCTTACTAAAGATCAAAATATCATCTTGGTAAACAATGACAAACTTATCCAGAAATTCTTTCAGAACCTCGTTCATGAGCCACATGAAAGTGCTTGGTGCATTGGTTAGCCCAAAAGGCATGACTAACCACTCATATAGTCCTTCCTTTGTCTTGAAGGCAGTCTTCCATTCATCTCCTTCTCTGATCTGAATCTGATGATATCCACTCTTTAGATCTATCTTAGAGAAATACACAGCTCCACTCAAACAGTCCATAATATCATCCATTCGTGGCAATGGAAACCTATACTTGATTGTGATCTTGTTTATTTCCCTAGAATATGTACATATCCTCCATTCTCTATTCTTTTTTGCTGCTAATACCACTGGTACAGCACAGGGACTCAGACTCTCACAGATCAATCCTTTCTATAATAGTTCATGTACTTGTCTGTTCAACTCCTCACTTTCCGCAGGTGTCATTCTGTGTGCTGCCTTATTTGGCAAACTCGCTCTAGGACCAAGTCCATTTGATGACTAATCTTCCTGACTAGTGGTAATCCATCAGGCACGTTATCAGATTTAATATCCTAGAACTCATTCAACAAATCTGCAACTTCTACAGGAACATCTTCTACTTCCTCTTTACCAGCTTTTGGGATTAAAGCAAAACATACATGCTCATGCCTCATACCATCTAAGAAATTTTTTCCATCAACAAAAGTTATCCTTGCATTACCACATACCTTTTCTTCAGTCTCCTTCAATGGTTTTAGCTTATGTCGTACTCCATCCTTTATCAGGGAATAGGTATTCGCACGACCATCATGTACAACACATTTGTCAAACTTCCATGGTCTACCCAACAACATATGACATGCATCCATAGATATGATATCACACAATACCTCATCTTGGTATCCACCAATCTTGAACTTCACCAAGCATTTTTCATTGACCATAACCTTGTGGTCATCCTGTACCCAGGCAATCTGATATGGATGTGGGTGTTTCTATCTCTTGAGCTTCAACTTTGTCACCATCCCTTCTGACACCAAATTGTCAGTGCTTCCACTATCAATAATCACATCACAACATTTACCTTCACACTTGCACCTGGTGCGAAACAGGCTCCTCCTTTGATCAGCTTCATTCTCACCACTCAACAAGACTCTTCTGTTAATCAATGTTTCTCCTCTTTCAGCATCTTTAGAATTTGATGATCTAGCATCTTCATCTACATGTACAACTTTGGCCTGGCCTTCATTTCTCCTATCTGTTCTACCTTGGCATTGAGGACATTCAAATGCCCTATGACCTTCTTCTCCACAGTGAAAACATGTTCCACAGAAGCCACCTTTTCTAGATCCTTGTCCTCTTCCTCTTCCTCTCTGATCTCTATTATTATAATCCTGGAAGTGATTGGAATTATTTCCTCACTGATTCTGACTGCTACTGGCCTCATCCTTCTTTTTTGGATCTTTATTTCAGCCACCATATGATCGTCCACCAGATCATCCACCGCGACCTCTTCCGTTTTGTCTGCTCTCAAACTTCTTGTTCAACTTTTTCTCTACTTTTAGGGAAAACTGGTATGCCTCTTCAATACTATTCATTCGAACCAGATTCAGCTCCTCCTGAATGCTTGGCCTTACCCATTAAGGTATCAGGCAACTTTATCCTTATCAGCTTCTGCATGGCCTGTTCTGATGAGAAGTCGATAGAACTCCTCTGTATACTCCTGAACAGATCTTCCTGCTTGCTTCAAACTCTATATTTTCTTCAGTAGGTCAAGCTCATAATCAATAGAAATGAACTGTCGCTTCAATTTATCCACCATCTGATCCCATATCGTGATTTTCTCCTTTCCCCTTCTATTTCACTCCAACTGAATCTCTTGCCACCATATCTTTGCATGACCTTTCAGTCTGGCCTTTGCAAATTTGACCCTATCAGGATCCTCAACATCTTCATACTCAAAATATTCTTCACATTCATTGATCTAGTCGATCAATTCTTCTGAGTTAATATTTCTAAAAAATGTAGGAACCTCAATCTTAGGTCTTTTTCCAATCTTAGAAATGGCCCAAAAAAGTCTTTCTTCCTCCTGGTTCACAATTTCGACTTCTCCTTCTTGATATTTTTCTTCAGCTTCATCCTCACTTTCATCTCTGATATTAAGATTCATTCCTCTATGAATCTCTTCTTGCAATGCTCGCACTTGTCTCTGCAGTGCCCTAACTTTAGGTGTTACAACACCAGCTCTTCCACCACGTTCCCTTCATGGAGGCATTTTTGCGATGCACGCTGAAACCCTAACCATGATCCTAGTGCAAACTGCCTCACATTTGGCGATCTGTTTACACACACAGGAACTCTTACTCTGATACCACTTGATGAAGGGTGCTCCCCTTAATAACACAAACACTTAACAGAAATAGAGAAACAACAACAATAATATGCAAGAATAGAAAATTAGCTTGTTATTATCTCCACAAATGTGGAATTACAAACTTTTAGAATTATAATATGCAAAGCCACATGGGCATTCCCTTACAATATTCTGTAGGACAAAGCCTCGAGTTAATACTCAGATCTACTACCCAGAACTATTCTTAATTGCCTAAGATGATAATACAACCTTCCTTATATAGGCAATCTTTCCACCACATGGGAAGGTTCCAAAATTTTAGCCAATAAGGCCGACCAAACTTATAATTATTTTATTTTATATTTTATTACATCATAGTCAGCTCAAGATAACTTTTGAAACCCAAACATAAATTTTCAAGAAAATTATTTTTCGCCAATTCAGGTGGCCCAACTTCCGAAGACCATAAGTCATCACCAGTTGACCCGATCGGCTATTATAACCCTATTTTGAAAATGCCACGAAGCGCTCTACAGACTTGACCCATGCTAGCACCCGTCACCCACATTTTTGACCTCATTCGGGGCCTCTAAAGCCTTCAAAACTGAGTTCAAAGTTTTTGTACCCTGCTACCAATACTGAAAATCTTCAATATCTTCAAATATACACTTGATCTGGCAATGAAACTTTACTGGCAGACTTATATGACCAAAATGAACCTCCAAGAAAGAAATCAGATCATTCTGAGCACATACAAAAATTACCAAAAATAGTAACTTTCCATAAATAGCAGCTCTACACAAAATAGCCCTTATTGAATATAAAAATATAAATATATATATTTTTTTTGGTGATGCAAGATTGCTCTTACACCCAGGATGCTCCTGCATCAGACACCTGGGGTAATTTGAGAAGTGACCCTGTCATGACTCAGGTGTGCAGAGGAAAACCAAGACGGTTAACCTCCTCCTTTGTTAACCATGATGAATCTTCAATATGTCATCCTTTCTATTTGACCAAATACTCTTCATATGTCCTGTTCCTTGTGCTTCTGCCAACACGACTGTCCAGTATGTCATCAATCTCCTTGATATCTAAACTGGTTGCTGGAATACTCCACTGTGCTGCTACAACCTCATCTTCAACACCTCCTTTATGATACTCTGTCAAATCTAAAATGTTAAACACTGGTAAAATATTCAGCTCAGTAGGCAATTCTACCTCATATGCATTTTTTGAATCATGTTTCTTCAGTATCCTACATGGTCCAAACTTCTTCATTTTCAGCTTGTTATATGTACCAACTGGAAATCGCTCCTTCCACAAATGAACCATGACTTCATCGCCAACCCGAAATTCCTTATGCCTCCTTTTCTCATATACCTTAGCCTTATACTGTGCATTCATCTTGGTAATATGCTTCCTCACCTCCTCATGGATGTTCTTCAAGTGTTCTACAAAATCTTCAGCTTCAGCACTACTTATTTCTCCTTTATCTATCTTTCTCAATTCAGATGCATTTCTTGGACTACTTCCATATAAAATCTGGAATGGTGATTTACCAATGCTCCTATTGATAGAATTATTGTATGCAAATTCTACCTGTGGTAAAATCAAATCCCATCTTGTTGGCTTATCTCCAACCAAACATCTCAGCAGATTTTCCAAACTTCTATTCACCACCTCTATCTGTCCATTAGTCTGTGGATGATGTGATGAACTGAACTTCAAATCTATCTTCAACTTCTTCCACAATGTCCGCCAGAAATATCCAACAAACTTAGTATCTCGATCTGAAACTATGGTCTTTGACAAACCATGTAATCTCACCACTTCTCTGAAAAATAATTCTGCTACATGAACAACATCATTAGTCTTCTTGCAGGAAATGAAATGTGCCATCTTTAAAAATCTATCAACTACTACAAAAATTGAATCATGTCCCCGCTGTGTCCTCGGTAAACCAAGAACAAAGTCCATATTGATATCCTCCCAAGGCTTCTCTGGTATAGGTAATGGCTGATACAACCCTGTATTCTGCTTCACTCCTTTCGCCATCTGACATACTCTACAACTCTGTACAAACTTCTTCACATCTTGCTGCAATTGTGGCCAATAATAATTTTCACTAACCAAAGCAAGGGTTTTATCATGACCAAAATGTCCTGCCAATCCTCCACTATGCTTCTCCTTGATGAGATTCTCCCTCATAGAACTTCGTGAAATGCACAACTGACTCCCTCTAAATAGCATATCATCCTGGATGATGAAATCACTATGATCTCCCCACATAGAAGATGGAAGGAGCATGTATCCTCATCCCATCTCTCTATCAGAGCCGACAGCATAGTTTCGGTGTAGTCTGATATGTGGAAGGATTGATACCTAGTATAGTCCCACATCCCTCAGTAACTGCATCCCCTCATCATCTAGCTCAGACAGTCTCTCCTTGACATTCACTAGAAAATCCCCAAAAGGATGTTCTCGGAAGCAGACTAGGTCCTATAAGCACAAACAAACATCATATCAGTAATCTACATCATCAAATCTACAAATCTAACCTAACTAGGTCGAAGTCAACCTCAGTTAGGTCAATGTTTACTTTATTGGGTCAAGGTCGACCTCATCTCAAAACATGACAAAAACCCTCTGGGCAATGTTGACTTTTATGGGTCAAAGTCAACCTAGGTGGGTCAATGTTGACCTAAATGGGTTAGGGTTGACCTAAAGGGGGAAAAATTGACCTAACCTCTCAAAAATAGGAATTTGAAAAACACAAAGGTGGATAAAGGCACAACTCACCTTGGGTAGTGGTCGTCCGATAGCTAAGCTGTGTCTCAGAGACTCCAGGCGTTTCACTTGCAGCTCTTCTCTTTTCGACATCTTTCTTTCTCATTTCAAATCTTCAAATGGTAAGAATGAATAATTATTACTATTCATCTATTTTATAAGTTCAAATTAGGGTTTTCTTAGGGTAAAAACTTGAAATTTCTTTCTTATGCATTTAGACAGACATCCACTCTTTTTATCATAACTTGAGTTTGGTAACTCCGTTTTTAGTGCCATCAGTGGCATTGGAATCATGATTCAGATACTTAACTCCTTGAACTAGTTTAGGAAGGTTAGGAATCCTTCTAATTGGTTGAGGAAAGCCCTTTTCAACACTCTGCATATCCCATATATAGAGTTTTTCTTATCACCCTGTTTCACCCTTCCGAAGTAGAAAGCCAAAATAGGGGGGCGCATAAGGGCCTCTATACACTTCTCAAATTATCATATAGTAAGCCTTAGGTGATTTATAGATTTTCATTAACCTTGTGTGTTGCAGGTTCGAACAATTTTTCTGCAGGATCTTTACATCAAGGACTTGGCTATATCCTTTTTATTTACTATGATGTTTTATTACTTTAGCTTGCATATTCATGTAGTGTCAAAACTAAGCTAAAGTGGGGGCTAAATGTATCATCTTAAAATAGAAGCACTTCCATCTTGATAGGTTTAGCACCCTCTTTTAATACATTTATCATGATAGACATGCATTTAGGATGCATTTTTCACTTATCTTCTTCATTCTAGGTGAAATTAGGGTTAGAATCCTGAGGATTCTTCTGAATTTCTCTCTTCCATGGCTCTATTTTCTAGGTAGGATTTATAAATAGATCCTCTTGGACTTCATCTTGATAATCATAAGATTTTATGTCTATTCCTAACATTCTATCCTGTTCTAGCATCAATTCTAGGTTTCTGGGCATCCCTGGGACCTCCTGACTTGGTTTTGGGTCAACCTGGGAAAAAGGTCAATGTCTTAGGTTGACCCTGACTAGGTCAAGGTCTTAGGTCAACCTAGACTAGGTCAGGGTCAACCTCGACATTGACCACTTTCTCCAAATTTTTAAGATCTTTAATTTTCGGGCTTCAGGCTTTTGGGAAATTTATTTTCCCACCTTCGGATTCACCATTTCGGGTTTTGGGATGGTAAATCCTTTAATTGCATTTAATCTAGGTATATTTTCTAAAGGTGAACACCTAATTGGAATTTAATTCTCCAAGGTGGCCCATCTAGAGGAGTGTGCCCTAGATCACTATAAAAGGAGGCCTTCCTCTCTCATTTTCACATCAAGTTTTCATATCTCATCTCAAGCAATTGTAAGCTCTCAAGTACAAGAAAGAATTCAAGCAAGGAAGGAATAGCGAAGCTACAAGTTAGCAAGAGGAAGATATAGAAGATCAAGCCATTGTTAACATCAATTATCTTTGTACACTCATAATTGGAGCAAGAGAGATCCTTTCTTCCTTGATCCACCATTATCAACTTTCAAGCATTCAAGGATTCAATCATGGAGTAGCAATTATGGATTGTGAGTTTGGTAGAAGTACTTTAGCCTTGGGGGCTTGGTATGCTTTTCTATCTCATTCAAATCTATGCATTGATATTTCATACATATTCATGCTAGCGTTTTGATCTAGAGGATTAGATCTTGGCATTACACTTTTAATACACACACACACATTCTATTTCAATTGGCTATTTGTGGAGGTGGAGACCACCAAAATGGGGGTTTGACTAAGGCAAAACCCTATATAGCCACCCTAAAACTCCCTTTTTTAGATATCTACAGTTGCTATTTTAAGGATCAGAGGACAGATCTAATTACCCTTTTCGTCAAAATTCTGGGATCTGCGAATAGAATTTGAATTGGACTTCAAATAAAGAATGTGGTATTTGACCTTTTATGAGGGTCAAACCCGAGCTGAGCCATCTCCACAAAATATTTTTGAGTTTTCTTCATCTCAGTATTTCCAATCCAGGATAGGTTTCAGTTTTTTCTAAAAGTGTGCATATACTTCAGAAAATAGGTATTTATGATGAGGTATGTATCTTAACCTAATTGATTTTCAAGTATTTTCAAATTTACTTATGTTATTCCAATTCCAAATTCAATTTCAAATGAATATGTGTTGAATGTTAGGTATATTACTATGTTTCCATTTTAACCATATTCAAGTACTACTACTGTCAACAATTACATCACAAAGTTTACCTCCAGACTTGCACCGAGTCCTGAAAAAATTACTCCTCTGACGAGATTCCTCCTTTGCACCAAGCAATGTTCTCTGAACCAGCAAGTTCTCAGATTCAGGTTCATTCTGAATGTTCTCATTTACCACAATAGTCCTTCAATCACCAAACTTATTCTATGTACACTCAAAAGATCGGTGTCCTTCTTCACCATAGTTATAACAAGTACCCTTAAAGATAACCCTACCTGTCTTCTTTTTCAATTCCACAGGTTTTGGTTCATCTTCAACAATCATTTTATCTTTCATCGAGTGATCAAGCTTCTCCTTCCCTTAAGAATTACTATGTTGTCTCCTTCTCAACTTATCTTCTACCCTCAGAGCATATTGATAAGCATCTTCAACCGAATCAATCTTCAGCAAACCAAGCTCATCCTAAATATTGAATCTCAAACCATTCACATACCTAGCTACTTTCTCTTTACCAAGTTCTTTATGTCTAGACCAGATAGTCAACTTATAGAACTCCTCGGTATAGTCCTCCACAGTCAAATCTTTTTGCTTCAGATTTTGCAGCTTCTTAAACAAGTCAAGCTCATAGTTGACAGGTATGAACTTAGCTTTCAATTTAGCTACCATCAAGCTCCACCAATTGATCTTCATTTCACCTTCATCTTCTCTATCTCTTTGTAATTATTTCCACCAAAGAGCATCATGTCCTTTTAACTTAGTTTGTGCTAATCTTACTCTAAGAGGATCTTCAATTTCTTCAAGCTCAAAGAAATATTCTAATTCACCAATCTAGTCAATCAAGTCCTTGGGTCTCAAAGTAATAGAGAAGGTAGAAACTTCCATTTGGTAACTAGTACTAAACTGAGCTCCATATCTATGCAACCGACCAGTTATGTCTTCACTAGATCTATCTCTCCGGTCATCTCCACTAGATCCAATAGCTTCAAAGTCTTCAAAAAATTCCTCATAACCATCATTAGTACCAAGATTCCTTGGCATACTAGTAATAGCTCTCATGACCCCAACGATCATGTCATTCTTCATCAATTCCATCTCAGATCTAAAATCAACTTTAACCTTCTCCGCAATCTTCGATTCCACAACATCACAGAGATCTGTAATTTCTCTAGGGTCCAATCTTCTCGGAGGCATCCTTTAAGATCTTCGAAAACCCAAAGAAATAAATCACCAACAAGGTCCTAGTGAAAATAACCTTAACTCAGAGATCAGTTTACACACTCAAGATCTTCAAGCTCTGATACCACTCGACACAGGATAGGTAAGGAGGATCCAATTAAGGATAATCCAAACAAGCAGCCAAACACCACAATGTGGAATAACACAAAAAGATAAAATTTTCAACTAAATTTTCATTAACATGGCTGGCTGTAAGGCCTTCTAGGTAAGGGCCAAATACAATCAAAGTATTTATGAAATGTCTTAGCTAGTCTTGCTCTGAAACAAATTAGAAACTGATGGAAACCCTAAGGCAGATCTGAACTTGAGCTCACAAGCCTCTAAGCAATCTCCTTGTCTCCAAGCATGCAAACCACTAGCTCTGCTTCTACAAACTATCAGATAACAATATGATCTACTGAGTTACTCTTAAACATCTACCCAAACACTTCTTAAATACTAATCTTTAGCCACAAGTCAGCTGGAAGAAACAATTAACTCCTAAGACAAGTCAACTCCTATTACAAACAAAATTAAATGCAACAACAATCAACTCTCAAATAGCCTTAAAAATATTTAATTCTCCATGTCAGCCTCAAGATCTACATAGGAGAATACAACAAAAGTTACCAACAATAAATGCACCAAGTCAGCCAACCAAATCTCCAAGAACTCCAATCGGTAAACCAAAACTACTGAGCACCAGAGGTTCAACCAAGTTCCTTCAACGACTGAGCTTCCTTCAATAACTGAGACCATCGGTTGAAGTTGCAACCGAGTAACACTAAACCAATTCAACACACCATCATGCAGTTTCACTGAGTACCCTAGAATGCCCCTACATCAAAAATATCCTTAGTTGGATATCTTTCCAAATTTCTCTAGTAAAACATAAAAAATTTAAACAATGTTTGCATGTAATAGGTTTTCCATTATCCAATAATAAAACTAGAAAATACTCAGATAAACTGTTAGGATAACAATGTCTCAAACAACTAAGAGGGGGGTGGTGAATCAGTTATTAACAATCTTACTAAACTTAATGCTAAATATAACACTAGTAAATTTTAGCTTGATTTTCGACGACGATTAGTCAATTTTTTGATGTAAATTGGTCGACCAAACAACCATTACTATTGTTGAAATTTCTTCATCAATTGTTCGACACATAATATGTTTTTTGCATATTAAACCTTTATAGTTGTTGAACTATAGACTAAAATGACACCGAAATAATCACTTCAATCTGGAAGAATTTTCTGACATATCTTTCATCTTTTTTGACCAATGTTGGTCAAACTTAAGGTAGTTTGGTCAAAATTGTTGTCGAAATATCGACGATCGATGGTTGGAACATTAGTCAAGAGTATAGCATTCTCATCGAATGTATAGTCGAACTATCGACTGATCCGATGTCGAAATAATCATATAATGTTGGTCGAACTTAAGGTAGTTTGGTCAAAATTGTTGTCAAAATATCTACAATCGATGGTCTGAATATTCATTGAGAGCAGAGCATTCTCGTCAAATGTACAGTCTTTGTTGGTCAAAAAATTGACAACAAATTTAGTTTTTAAATATATATATATATATATATATATATATATATATATATATATATATATATATATATATATATATATATATATATATATATATATATATATATATATTATCAAATCTATTAATATATTATAGTGATTGGAATTTGAAATTCAATTGATGATATCAGAGCTTCATGTCTAGTTCAACCATATTGCTGACCTTGTGGCTTATTCCATAAAGTAGATACCCAAGTACAAGATAAAGTAGATATTTATATCTTCTGGTCTCTATGTATCATACTGACCGGTGTTTAATATTTGTAAGTGTTATGGTGATACACAATAATATTGTATGTGCCTATAAGGCTCATCTTTTATTAAAATGGGATTTATTTTTGTCATTTTATAGTTTCCAAAGAAACTACATTCCAGGTTGATGAGTTCTCACCTCTTGTTTCCCTATGCCCACTTTTGTTCCAATTTCATTATCCTATTCAATTAGCATACACTAAAATTTTAGGGGTGCCTCGGGCATCTCCTATGTGTGTTCTCCCATTTCACCATCCTCCACAAGATGAGAGTCAGTGGATCATATAAATATTCTATCATTTTTGTATTTTGGATGACACGTGAAAGTTCCTTAAAAGGTAATTTTGGCTACTATTGGATTGGGGCATGTTTCCAACTTTGAGCATTTTAGCATACAAATGTTGGAATCCTTTTGCAAAGTTTAATATTTAAACCACTGTATTAGTATGGATTGTATCTTTTGTATGTAATAGAATGCAGCCAACCTATACATGTGACTATATATTGTATCTAGTATCTTGATTCTCCTTCCTTTGGTTATTATTATTTAGTAAAATACCATGAACTGGAAAATAAACTAAATACAGGAATGCAATTGAAGCATCTTACCATTAGAGCTCAAAATTCTGAGACTAGATGATCTAGAAATTTGTTGACCTGCAAAGCATTTAAATAGACCCACCATTAGTATCTTATGAAAGAAAACTATTGTTGGCTCTATTTTATATGAATTTATAATAAGAAATTATTGTAGGTTGATCAACCTCACCCTAATTTATACATATTAATAGATCACGTTCCATGAAAAATGAACACCCTGCAAGAAACCCTATTTGATTTAGCCCTAGTAATTTGGAATTGCCTAGTCTGTTAGTGATCCTTATAGGAGGAATTTAGATGTTGGAATCTATAGTAAGAATCAACAAGTAAAGATTGGGAAGAAATTCAAAGGTGTATATAATACATATTTATCTCTTAAAACTATTCATAATGGTGGTCAAGGGAATTTTGAGGATTAGTTAAGAAATCAATATCTCTGAAATGAGATTTTTGAAAAAAAAGGGCTTCACACTCCATGATCCCCTATCATTGCATTATTAGTAAGCAACTTTCTCCTTAGATGAATATAGGATCAATACAAAAAGTTGGAAGTTCAATCTATAGATCTCTTATTTTTAAGGTCATTGCATTATTAGTTAGCAACTTTCTCCTTAGATGAATATAGGATCAATACAGAAAGTTGGAAGTTCAAGCTACAAATCTCTTATTTTTAAGGTCATTCTTTCATTTTTGGAATGTATTTCATGTAAGTCTCCTACTAAATATAAGCAAGGGAAATTGGATGTAGAAAACAAGAAGGAATGAAAGAAAATAGATGGAATTTATCTTAATTATATATTAAAATCCGTAGACCTATATTTGATTGTGTTTTGAGAAGTCAAGTATATGAAGCTCATATACTTTTGTGTAATAAAGAGCTAGCTAATGGGCTAGTGTATAGTATGAGCTTGGATGTATGACAGGTATATGAGGAGAAGCAGGAGAGCAAGACAAATGGATTTATTGATTTTACATCTTAGAGAGCACGAATCTTAAAAATTTTTAAAGCTTTTGAGCTATTCATTGTGGTTGTGAAAAACTAGCATCCTCATTGATACTACTAAAAAGTTTACTTTAGTTCCACGTAATCATATGCGTGCTTTTATATTTCCTATCCTTAAAATGTTTGTGATGCTTACAAATTAATAGTCTACATGTACTGTAATATTTGGCATTAGAATTACAGATTCTTTCAAATTTTGTTTAAACTACTGGACATTTCGTAAGGACACCTATAGTATTTGGACATTTTGTAATGGCACCCATAGTATTTTTTCAATGTAAAATCTAGATTATTGTTAATCATTCATTTGGATGGCACCCATAGTATTTTTTCAATGTTAAATCTAGATTATTGTAATCATTCATTTGGATGGTTCTGCATAATGTACCATTTCCCATTTTCATTATCATTCATTTGGATGGTCTATGTATACTATTAATTATGACTATTGATAGTCATTGTTATTTGAATTGTACTAAGTTATGTCCTAACTCTGAACCATGTGGAGGTTTATCTCACTTGAACACCAAGCAAGAGATTCTTGTTCCTTTTTACACAATATGTGCCAATTTTTGAAAGTTATTTTGTAGTTTACTATGCAAGTAGTTTTCTTTCTTATTGGGGAAATCTAAGAGTATTTTGTTGTCATGGAAACTTCCTTTATATCACACGTGCTTCAATATTTTAATTATTTTCTTTTACATTGTTGTGAGGCATTTTTTTCATACTAGGTGAAAATCATTGTATTTCCGAGCATGCTAAATATATACCAGTTGTTCCAACATTTTTTTAAATTTTTGGGTCACTCCATTTGGTTAATCAAAGAGACTATATTTGATGTATGTGCCATTGTAGGACTATCAAATGCTATGAGAAGCATGAGATACAAAGATAGTACTCTACTTTTAGGAATGCTGAACAAAATGGAGTGGTGGAGAGGAAGAATTGAACAATGCAAGAGTTGGTATGAAAAATTTTGAATTGGGCTAAGATACCTAACTCATATTGGATAGAAGGAGTTCAATCTATGGTCTACATTTTTAATAGAGTACAAGTCAAACAAAAAAATACCAATACTCCATATGAATTTTGGGAAGGAATATTGACATTAGTTAGGAAGTTTAGGATATTTAGAATGAGAGGATACATCAAAATGGCTAAAGACAACTTGGGTGATTTTTTCTCAAGATATGGTGAAGGTATTTTTACCTATTTTTCATTATCATCTCAATCAAGTGGAGTTGGTTATGTGTTTTCAACTAAAATCTAAGGTATACTTTTTTGTTTTTAGATTAAGTGTTATTATTGAAAGGGAAAATTGCTAATAAATAATATCATATAATGTTTGTGCAATGTATAACAATAGAAAATTATACAATTATTTGCATTAAAACTTATTTTATTCATCAAAGAAAAGTGCATATGCCACACAAGCTATGAGAATAACTCAAAAAACATGCATTTACAAAAGTAAACATATGCATGAAAAGATGGAATGGAAATAAAGAAATGGAACCTTTCATTGCCTAGAGTGTCGAATCCCATAGTTGTTGGCAACAACCCTAGTTTCCTCTTCAACTTCAGCTCCAGTTACTTCACCATTCAAAAGGCCTATAGGGAGAGTTAAAAAATGATGTTAGAGCTCAGGGTCACATTTATTTATCTAGATTTTTTTACATGGATAGCTTACTCATACAATACATCGAATCAGAAAGAGAAATAAAAAATCAGATCACAATTCCATCTCTTTATCTAATAAGTTTTCTTAATGTAAAAGTACTGGTATCATGATCATCATTTAATATTCTATGTTGATATCATTCATATTTCAACATGTGGGATAAAATGGGCTCCCGTAAGGGTTGATCCCATCATGTTGTTAGTGAAACATTGTTGATCATGTCAGGGTGCAAAATCTCTACATCAAACATGTTATTATAATCTCATCAAGAAAATGCATATCATTCATAACAATGAATCATCACAATTCATTGTTACAAATAACACATATTTTCCTAATGAGACCATGTTGACATGGATGATAAATTTATCCTATCATGGTTAACAAGGTTCCATGGTAGAAAGGAAAGTCTCATTGCTATATTTAGGAACATGTCGCAGTAAACTCAGATGAGGGAAAATACAAGGTTTAAAGGTTAATCACAATAACATAAAGGATGACTATGTATTGGCTTGAAAAAATGTCGCATGATGTCAAATTGGAAGCATGGTTGAAATTCAATGAAAAGCTAGTAAGGGAAACAACTTGTTAAGAGAGAACATGATGCTATGAAGGGGCATACGTCATTATTAAAATAGCATTCATATGATCAGAAATGAACATCATACAAATAGGTGTATATATCAACCTAAATGGTACAATGAAAGAGGGTTTCCTCAATTCTTTAGTTGGTAACAAATGAAGTTATCAAAACCAATGAGAATGTTGATCAAATAATAGTAAAATGTATTGGATCATGGTTTTTCAAAGAATGCTATATCAATGAAAAAAAAAGAATATATTGCTTGTACCAAAAAGAGACATAGTGATTCCATATGTCAAATTTTAAATCAATGATATAAAGGTCATGTTGGCATTAAGTATGTTTTTCATTAGTGACAACACTTATTCAGACTCTGTATGTTTACCGAGCAGACAGGACAGTGTTTACCAAGTAGACAGAACAATGTTTACCAAACAGATCGAGCTTTGCAGTACTTACTGAGTTATCATTACCGAGTGATGAGATGAGCAGTGTTTACCAAGTGCTAGCATGGTAAATAGGGAATTCAATTTCTACCGAGTGACACTATATCTACCGAGTCTCCAGTATATACCGAGTTTGAAACTACAACCGAGTGGTTATTATGGACCTAGCCTCCACTTCTACCGAGAGCATGATGATACCGAGTAACGCAGTGGATGCCAAGTATCATAAAGTCACCGAGTTAGTTTGTAGTAACTGAGTAACTATATTTGGGTTGACTCAGTAATATTTGTGTTAGCTTGTTTGAGAGCCGACTTTGTAATTATTTTGTAATTGTTTTGGATTGATATATAAACATTATTTTGTATCATATCCAAGGTGGAGAAGAAGTGAGAAGTGTGAAAAAGAGAAGAAAGGCAGAGATAAGTGAATTACAAAGGGCTACAGTAGTATAAGGAGTAACAAAGATATATCCATCACAGAAGGTGATTAGTACATCAAAGAATCTCAATCAGCAAGCACAGTTGCAAGTAAGAGATCTACTATTTCATCCTAACAAGTGAATCAACTTAAAATCCTTTAACAGGGTAGACTTAACAGTCTTTGTAAAATCTCTTAACCGAGTGCATACTTCTTTGTATGTTTGTAAATCCTCTAACAAGGTGGACCTAGCAGTGATCATTGTAAGCCTTACTGGAAAACTTTATACTGCAGTATTGAAGTTTTGTGGGTATCATCCCCACCCTAATTTTTCTTTCTATTTGGAAGGTTTCTAGGTCACCAAATCTCTGTGTTCAAAGTGTTATGAATGTTTTATTCTTTCTGTTACTCATGCATGTAGTTAGCTTATTGATCTAAATTTTATTTGGAATATGGTTAAGATCTAAATTTGTTAAAAGTTTTGAAGTTACTGATTCACCCCTCCCCTCTCGGTAACTTGGCTAGTCTTGAATATTTCCAACAATTGGTATCAGAGCTTTGTGGTTCTTAGGATAAATTTTGATAGCTTGAGAAAAGATTCAGGACAATGGATATATTCAGACTTAACAAAGTAATTGAGAATGAAAAGCTAGATCTGAAAATGGCCATAGCTCAACTCAAGGAAGCAAAAGAGCATCTTTCCCAATCCCTAAAAAGAAGGAAGTAACTTGCAAATCAGATGGATGACCACCAGTATGTTGAAGAAAAGATTGAAGACTTTTTCCCTTCAAGTAGCTCAGATGAGGTAAACAATGCAATAAAAGAACTTCTAGAAAAGAATGGATCTCTGCAAGAAGAAGTAAGAAAATTGAAAAGAGAACAGGAAATTTAGTCAACAAGATTCTGTGAAATCTTAGAACAAAGAAACAAGATGAAAGATGAAATAGATGGAAAGAACAATGAAATCTAGAATCAAACTCTTCAGCTAGAAAACCTTATTGATCAAGTCTCCAATGCAAATGAAGAAATCTTGACTCTAAGATCAGAAAATGAAAATATAAGAGAGGAGTTGAGATTTGAAAAGCAAATCAATTTAAGATTGGTGAATGACCTAGACACTAAAAGGCAAATCAATGAGAGAATGTTGAAATCTCAAGAAGATATGAATCAGGTGTATGAACGAAACCTTCATAAGAAAAAAGGAAAAGTAGGATTTGGATACAAAGAGGAAGGTGAATCCTCCAAACAAGGTACTCAAAAGAATCAGAAACCCACTTGTAATCACTGTGGCAAAATTGGTCATACTTCAAAAAAATGTTGGAGCAATGGAAAAGCACAATTCAATGGAAAATGCTACAATTGCAATCAGCATGGTCATAAAGCAAATGAATGCAAGGAGAAACCAAGATTTAAAGGCAAATGTCACAAATGTAACAAACAAGGTCACAAGGCATTAGAATGCAGAACTAAAACACCCAATCCAGCAGAACAAATTATGAAAGCAATATTTGGTTGGGATTACAACACTTGGTGTAGGTGTCATTACTATGGAGAATATGGACACATTGGCATGAATTGTGTAAGGCATCACTTGAGAAAAAGGGAAACTACCATAAGATGTTATAAATGCACTAAGCTTGGTCACATAGCTAAAAATTGCATGAATTCAGGCAAAGTTGAAGATGAAAAGAAAGAAAAAGTAGATAGCATCAGGAAGTAGATGAGACAATAGTGGATTCCTAAACCTACCGAGCAAACTAGTCCAAGTAATGAAGTCACTCATGAAGAGGGTGCCTCTATCAATTCTAACTAAGTCTCCAAGAAAGCACTGGAACTGTATCTTCATAAACATATTCTAAAACAGTTCTAGAATTGAAAGGAAGAAAGATCCAAATCAGTATGCAAGATACAACAGGATCACAAGAAGGTCAGTATCAGTTATCACCGAGCAAGGTCGGGAGTAACCTAATTTCATATGGCTACCAAGTAAGGTTAGAGCAATATGAATTTGTATGTTCTTTGAGTTGCAGAATCTTCATTGAGCAATTAATGCATAGTGGATGACAGTCTATCGAGTTCAATACCCTAATTCCTATGGAGCATTAATGACAAAATTTTAACAAAAAGCATGAAATCGAGTTCATTCTTCACCACGAATATCAGCATATTGAGCAGAGAAATTTCTAGTGCAATCAAGTGATTCAAAGCAAAATTTTGCAGCAGAAATTTCTTTCAAGAATTTTTCTTTTTCTACCGAGCTACCATGGCATCATCCAGCACCAAAGTAAAGAAAGGTTCAGAAATGTTAGTGTTACCCAAAAATTCCCTGTCATTCATTTTTGGCCGCGACCCTTTTTCCAAAAAAAAAATGCTCAAAGTGTCGAAATTCCAGTGTGTTTTTTGCCTTTTGGCCCGAAAAATCAGTGTGTTTTTGACCTTCTCTCTAAGGGCTCAGGATGTTTTCTACCTTTTGGTCTGAAAATTTGGTGTGTTTTTGACCTCTCAGCTCTAAAAATTTGGTGTGTTTTCGACCTTCACTCGAAAACCCTCTATGTTTTCAGCACCATCTATGTTTTCAACCTTAAGCACGCAACTCTGATGGGTGGGTCCCAGTGCCTAAGGCCATTTTGGTGTAGTCAAGATCTGACAGCTATCGCATGATCGCATGGGATCTTCTGATCCCATGAGATCACGTGACAACCGTTGATGCGGTATCTCCGATCGGTGGTCAATCTTCGGCAGGGGTTCGGTGGATAGTACCGCTAGCGGTCATCAATTAGCATCATGCGGTTTGTCACATGATCACATGGGCTATTTCAAGCCCATGCAACCATGCAACAAGCCGCTAGCAGTTTCAGTGGTGGCGGTTCATGGTTCGGTAGTTAACATCAAGCGGTTGGTCAAATGATCGCATGCAGTCTCATGACCGCATGAGATCATGCGACAAACCATCAACTACGATAGGCACTTAGTGGGGACTTAGGTTTCTACATTAGCACAAGTGCGAAGAGATCTAACAGTTGTCATATGATCTCATGGGATCTTCTGATCCCATGTGATCATGCAACAATCATTGGATAGGAATCTAGAGGTTGCCGACGTGCTGCTGATGTAGCGGCTGGGACGAGTAAGGGAGTGACATGTGGTAGTTCTATGCCCAAGGTTTAAAAAGGCAAGAGCTTGGTTACGTGGTTGGAAAATTTCTCATAGTCGCTAAATGAGGCCCGAGGTTAAGAAAAACTAATGCGACTTGGTGACTGGAGGAGAGGGTGACCCGGGGTGAAGCTGGGGTTAAGTTTACAGTGCGTCTTGGGCTTGAACTTTTCAAAGCAGTGGCAAGGTGGACCCAATTTTGTGGCTTTAGTCACATAATCACCAGGAAGAGCCAAGGTTAGTTAAAATATCAAGCGGTTCAGTGACTAAGAAAAGGTGAACCCAGGGTTATTCTTCCAGTCAGCGCCAACAGTTTCGGTGGTGCCGCCAGTGGTCATCAGGGGACATCCTATGGTTGGTTGCATGATCACATTTGGCTCTTTCGAGCCCATGTGACCATGCAACAAGCCATTAGCGGTTGCGATGGGTTTCATGCGGGCGGAGGCAGTTTCTCAAGGTTGTCGCATGATCACATGAGGCTCTTTTAGCTCATGCGATCATGCGACCATTGACTTTTTCAAGGCAGTGTGGTCATGGGTCCGGCCGTGCGGTCGGCTCTTGTTGGGCCACATGGTGGGGTTTGGTGAGTGTGATGTCCATGCGATCACACGATCATGGCTATGTGTCAAAGTGAATTGGCAATTCAGCGAGGCTTGTCGCATGATCGCATGAGGCTTTTTTAGCTCATGCGATCATGCGACCAGTGACTTTTTCAAGCAATGCGGCCATTTTTCGTGGGGTTTCTTCCAAAGTGAACATTTGCAAGTGCAGGTAGTTGAAGAAATTGATGATTTTTGGAGGTAGTTGTAGTTAAGAATTTGTAGAGATCTTTTAGGCAACTGTTTCTCGATCTTTTTTAGTATCTGATTGGATTTGAGCATTCATGGTAGTGTGGGCTTGCAGAGAGGTAGATGGATCAAGGTTGTTGATCTGTAGGTAGGATCGGTACAGTGCAGAATGTACACGTAAAGAACAAATATCTGATCGACTATGATTTTTTGTAGAGTTCATTTATGATCAAAATTTGACTACTAGGGTTGGTTATTAAATTGTAAAATTTGTAACCCTGGTTAGTTTTGACTCCTGCCTGCGTGCAGTTGAGGTTGTATATAGTTTGTTTTTTGGAGCCTTAGTGCTCAGAGTTTGCAATCTATAAAATATTTTTTCTCTTTCTTGGGAGTTACCTATGGCGTTTGTTCTACCCTCTGGCTCTTACAATTTGTAATCTTTCATTGAAATCTCAGGTTTAATAGAGGCTATCTGTGGTAGTTTATTTCTGCCCTCTGGTCTTTTCCTTATCTATATTTCTCTTATTGAATGTAATATACTAGTTCTATTAGAGAAGTCTTGGAGTTCCAGACCCCTTCTTTCTTTCAGCTCACAAGTGTACTATTGTGTATTGATCTGATTGGATTGAGTTTGTGGGTATAGTTCAGCCCCTGTCTTTCTATCTCATTCCTGTACCCTTTTGCTAAAGAGAACATTTGCTTGCTGGTCACAACCCGTGTCATTTTCCCTAGCCCCTCTGTGAAATACTTATGCAAGCCTGTTTAGAGAGAGTGTGTTCTATTAGATCTACAAGCCTTCATGCTATCTTGGCCAATGTATTGTATTCATTTCATTTCGGTGCATCACCTAGTAGGATAGATTTGCTTCCTGTCATTTCCCTTTCATGCATTCCTTCTAACCCTTTTCCCCTCAAGTTTACTTTCCTGTTTAAAAGAAAATCAAGGTGATTATCCAAGAGGAACTAGCCTAGAATCTAGAGGTCTCATCTTGGTTAGAAAAAGGTCCCACAACCGTAAGATGATTCCCATGTTATACTGGATTATCAAGACCAAGAGAGCTTGAGATCAGAGGCACAAATCTAGTGTATAACATTTCTGGCATGTCCGATGGGACACAAAAGAAGTCTACTTGAAAAGAATATGCTATCTCTGATATGCTGGTAGCATGTTATAGGCCTAAAAGAGGTCCTTTTGCTTCATATCTGGTAACTCCAGAGGGTCTACTAGTTTCAAAGATCAGATGCTGGTATGTTTTCAATCTTCATATTCAAGTTCCAGTTGATTGCATGAGTAGACATGTCAAGTTTTTATGGACAGTCGGGTTACTCACCATCCTATCATGAGAATAATGCTTAACCGGCTAGTTTTTGACCTTACCAAAGCCACCCAAAGCCTCCTTTTTCCCCAAGCTATTATACTTCTCAAGGGTATCAGTATATCCAGTATGCCCCAAATGAGCTTGCCCTTGTGCAAAGTTATGAGTGGGCTCTCAAGCGAGATGGATCATGGGCACAAGAGGCACAATAGAAAATGTAGGGCTAGCTTTCCCATCATGCTTCTCAACCTATTCAGTAGCAGATGCAAACTCTGAGGTCAAACTTCAAGGAGATGCAAGTGGCAAAAAGTCTGTTGCTTGATTTAGTTAAGCAAGTGTCTGAACTTAGGGAACTCAGAGAGCAGGAGGCTCAAAGTTATTATGAAGAGGAGTCAGATCCCTACCAGGAGATAGAAGCCCAAAGCTATGAGCAAGGGGAAGCTCCTTACCAAGCAGCAGAGACTCTTTTGGATGAGCAGCAAGCAAGAGAGCTTCAAGAAGAGATCAGACACCGAGCTGAAATTGAGACAGCAAGGTTGAGATCACTAATTTCTCAACAAAAGGCTCCTAGGCCTAAAATTCCAAGCTGGAGGGCCCATTTGCCTCAAGAGCCCACATGTGAAGAGCCAAAAAAGCATTTATTTCCAAGCTTTAAGGATGCTATGCCTTCTTTGTCTCCCCCCTCTCCCCCTCAGTTTCACATCCCAAGTTTTAAGGAAAAAATTTTTATTCAAGAGCCTGTGCTTGAGGTTCAGTCCACCTTGCAAGAGCAGCCCATTCAAAAAAGATTTTTATCCCAAGAGGCCCCTCTGGTTTCTCAAGATGATGAAGTAATATGGATTCCCTAATGGACTCTTCCTCCTGGCAATGTGATGCCAAGTCTTTTCAAGGACACTAGTCTGGTGTCTAAGCAAGGGCCTATGGTAAATGAACTTTCATGTGATGAGGAGGAGAGGGAATCTGAGGTATCAGTGCAAAGTGGTGACTATGGTGAAATGGAGCAGCAGGATGGGGAGGTGGAGGTTGATGCTCAGCCTGAGCTCTTGGGTGATTTTTTGAATGAGCTTCCCCTCTTTGATGATAAAGAAGAGACCATGCCATTGCCTATGGCTGAAGGTCAATCAAAATAGCAGGTCCACCATCAACAGGAGGTTGATCATATAATGGATGCCATGTGCTTGTTGGGTGAGCTGCCTTGTTTTATGGAGCAAAATGATGAAGCCATGGGAGAGTCTTTCCAAGAAAAAGACAAAGACAAAAGCCTTGAAGAAGAGTATGATTTTTCCAATATCATAGAGGTCTTTTGTGACAAATTGGATGTTGAACCCCTATTCTTTAGAGTGGAGGTTCAAGGTCATGTGCCTGTTGAAGAGGGCCTGGTCTTGGATTGCCCTTTTCATAAGGAGCTACTACATGGGCAAGATTTGGAATCAGTTCCAAATCTTCAAGACGTTGATAGCTTTGATAAGCTCTTGGTTGGTTTAAAGGAGGAAGATGACAGTCCCCTATCTATGGACGATGAGTTGACCTAGCTATCTATGATGAAGGGCACCCATGAAGATAAAGGAGAAACCAGCAATGAAAGTCCTACCTTCAGACTTTCAAGAGGCTACCCCATCAGATACTTGGCTTAGAAGGAATTTATTGAGACACCCCCATTTGATCCATTTTAGGTGAGTGAACTCGATCTTGTTTTTGCAGAGGCAGCATATCCTCATTTGCCAAATTTTTGTATGCCTCATATCCTTGTAGCTATCTTCATGTGTTCAGTGAAAAATATCTTGATGAGGAGGGGTAGCTACTTCAACATGCCAGTGAATGGTTTTGTTTGACTAGATCCCTGCACTGGTTAGTTTAGGGTAGGTTAGTTTTCTTGCTTTCTCCCAACTTTCTAGTTTAGTTTTTTCCCTGTTTTCCAAGAAGTGCCTGTGCATAGTTTGTCTTCCCGGTTCAGTTTTTGTCTCTGAGGGTTTTTGTGTTCCAGAAGTGACCCCAAGCCCAATGGATTGAGTCAAGGCAACTGGTCAATGTCTAGCAGGCTGACATCCCACAAAGGTTGACAAAATGTTACCCAAAAATTCCCTATCATTCATTTTTGGCCGTGGCCCTTTTTCCAAAAAAGAAATACTCAAAGTGTTGAAAGTCTAGTGTGTTTTCTACCTTTTGGCCCGAAAACCCAGTGTGTTTTCAACCTTCTCTCTAAGGGCTCAGGATGTTTTCTACCTTTTGGTCTAAAAATTTGGTGTGTTTTCGACCTCTCAGCTCTGAAAATTTGGTGTGTTTTGGACCTTCACTCGAAAACCCTCTATGTTTTTGGCACCGTCTATTTTCAACCTTAAGCACGCAACTCTGATGGGTGGGTCCTAGTGCCTAAGGCCATTCCGGTGCAGTCAAGATCTGATGGCTATCGCATGATCGCATTGGATTTTTTGATCCCACGAGATCACGTGACAACCATTGATGCGGTATCTCTGATCGATGGTCAATCTTCGGTAGGGGTTCGGTGGATAGTACCACTAGCGATCATCAGCTAGCATCATGCAGTTTGTCACATGATCGCATGGGCTCTTCTGAGCCCATGCGACCATGCGACAAGCCGCTAGTAATTTCAATGGTGGTGTTTCATGATTTGACAGTTAACGTCAAGCAGTTGGTCACATGATCGCATGAGGTCTCGTAACTGCATGAGATCATGTGTCAAACTGTCAACTATGATAGATAGTTAGTGGGGCCCGAGTATTCTACATTGGCGCAAGTGTGAAGAGATTCGATGGTTATCGTATGATCTCATGGGATCTTCTGATCCCATGCGATCATGCGACAACCATTGGATGGAAATCTAGAGGTTGCTAAGCTGCAGCTGATGTAGCGGCCAGGATGAGTAAGGGAGTGACACGTGGTAGTTCTAGGCCCCAGGTTTAAAAAGGCAAGAGCACAATTGCATGGTTGGCAGATTTCTCGTAGTCACTAAATGAGGCCTGAGGTTAAGAAAAAATAACGTGACTTGGCGACTAGAGGAGAGGGTGACCCGGGGTGAAGCCGAGGTTAAGTTTGCAATGCGTCTTGGGTCCGAACTTTTCAAAGCGGTGGCAAGGTTGACCCAGTTTTGTGGCTTCAATCGCGTAATCGCCAGGAAGAGTTGGGGTTAGTTAAAATATCAAGCGGTTCAGCGACTAAGGAAAGGTGAACTGAGGGTGAACCCAAGGTTATCCTTGCAGTTAGTGCCAACAGTTTTGGTGGTGCCGCTAGCGATCATTGGGGGACATCCTATGGTTGGTCGTATGATCGCATGGGCTCTTCCAAGCCCATGTGACCATGCGACAAGCCGTTAGCAGTTGCGATGGGTTTCATGTGGGTGGAGGTAGTTTCTCAAGGTTGTTGCATGATTGCATGAGGCTCTTTTAGCTCATGTGATCATGCGACCGTTGACTTTTTCAAGGTAGTGTGGTTGTGGGTCTGGTCGTGCGGTCGGCTCTTGTTGGGCCACGTGGTGGGGTTTGGCGAGTGTGATGCCCATGTGATCATGCGACCATGGCTATGTGTCAAAGTGACTTGGTGATTCAACAAGGCTTGTTTCATGATTGCATGAGGCTTTTTTAGCTCATGCAATCATGCGACTAGTGACTTTTTCAAGCAATGCAGCCATTTTTCGCGAGGTTTCTTCCAAAGTGAACATTTGCAAGTGCAGGTAGTTGAAGAAATTGATGATTTTTGGAGGTGGTTGCAGTTAAGAATTTGTAGAGATCTTTTAGGTAGCTATTTCTCAATCTTTTCTAGTATCTGATTGGATTTGAGCATTCATGGCAGTGTGGGCTTGCAGAGAGGTAGATGGATCAAGGTTGTTGATCTGCAGGCAAGATTGGTATAGTGCAGAATGTACATGCAAAGAACAAATATCTGATCGGCTATGATTTTTTGTAGATTTTATTTATGATCAGAATTTGACTGCTAGGGTTGGTTATTAAATTGTAAAATTTGTAACCCTGGTTAGTTTTAACTCTTGCCTGCGTGTAGTTGAGGTTGTATATAGTTTGTTTTTTGGAGCCTTTGTGCTTAGAGTTTTCAATCTGTAAAAGATTTTTTCTCTTTCTTGAGAGTTACCTGTGGTGTTTGTTCTGCCCTCTAGCTCTTACAATTTGTAATCTTTCATTGAAATCTCAGGTTTAATAGAGGCTATCTGTGGTAGTTTGTTTCTACCCTCTGGTCTTTTCCTTATCTATATTTCTCTTATTGAATGTAATATACTAGTTCTATTAGAGAAGTCTTGGAGTTCAAGACCCCTTCTTTCTTTCAACTCATAGGTGTACTATTGTGTATTGATCTGATTGGATTGAGTTTATGGGTATAGTTCAGCCCCTGTCTTTCTATCTCATTCCTGTACCTTTTTGCTAAAGAGAACATTTTCTTGTAGGTCATAGCCCATGTCATTTTCCCTGGCCCCTCTGTGAAATACTTATGCAAGCTTGTTTAGAGAGAGTGTGTTCTATTAGATCTGAGAGCCTTCATGCTAGCTTGGCCAGTGTATTGTATTCATTTCATTTCGGTGCATCACCTAGTAGGATAGATTTGCTTCCTGTCATTTCCCTTTCATGCATTCCTTCTAACCCTTTTTCCCTCAAGTTTACTTTCCTGTTTAAAAGAAAATCAAGGTGATTATCCAAGAGGAACTAGCCTAGAATCTAGAGGTCTTATCTCGGTTAGAAAAAGGTCCCACAATCGTAAGATGATTCCCATGTTATACTGGATTATCAAGACCAAGAGAGCTTGAGATCAGAGGTGCAAATCTAGTGTATAACAGTTAGTTCAAAGAGAATGGAAAGCATCAGATTTCAAACTCATGCCTTTGATTGTAGAAACCCTAGACCCGAGTGGAGCTCAATCACAGATTCCTCCAAAGGTACTTCTTGTAAACAACATTCATAGACATTTTAAAGGTACAATTCAAGGGCTTGGAACCCTCGAGATAGATGTTGTTCATGATGAACTGTGAGTTGATGGTGTTCTCAAACTGGAACATAAACATTTGGAAGATAAGGGTTTGACACATATCACCCACTTGCCTCGGAGTTTCCAAATAAAATGGATTAGATATATCCTAAGCCGAGTGCATGAAGGTAAAATTTGGCTTGAGCAACCAGTGGAAATAATAGAGAAGATGATTCATCGAATCACTGGTCTTCCCATGCTTGCCAAGGCTAAATCTACAAAAACCCTAGGTCAAGTAGAGCTGGAAAAGAAAACCCTAGCTAAATGGGATGGTAGAGGTACGAGAATAAATAGTATTACCAATGCAGAACTAAAATTCTGCACATATGTCATAGCTCACAAGATATACAGTTCAAGTCGACAGAATAGTGTTCCATGTGAAGCAGTTGACCTAGGTTATAAAATTGTGAAGAACAATTTGTCATTTGACCTAGCAGATTTATTGGTGAAACAGTTCAACAAGAATATGGAGAGCATCCAAACCTCAAAGAACAATCCATGTAAGTTTGGCTCATTTTTGGTTTGTTTATTTTTCTATGCTCAAAAGTTTTTCCCATCAAAAGGCACAGTAAAATGGAGAAAGGATGTGCCCGTTCTTTATCAGATAAATGAGTACATTGTAGAAATGGGTGAGAATTTTGCAAGCATAATGGATAACTATTTTGAATCTTTTAAAGAAAAGATGAATAACAGATTTTGGATTCCACAAAAGTTGGTGGAAGATTATAAAGATGATATTTGTTTCATGGTTGATTTTGATAGAGTATACATTCAGGCAGTAAGGCCTAGGATTGTATGGGTGAAACCTCTTCCTTATGAGGTAAACATTGATGAGACAAAGGATATAATTGAAGCCCTAGTAAATCAACCTGTTGATCCAAAGGCTCCATACTTTGGAACATATGATGAAGCTAAGGTAAGAATTAAGCTAAGCATAAAACTTCCACAGGAGATTAACAAAGGTAGAAAGAGGATGGCCAAGATGCAATCTAGCACACCTCTAATGTTAACCTAGGGAAAAGGAGAGGACATTTAAGAAGAAGAAGAAAAGAATGAGAGTAAAGAAGAACAAGTACCTATGAAGAAGAAAGGGAAGGCGACAATCACTAAGGCACCAAAACAATTTATTGCAGTCTTCGCAAGAAAAACAAGGGGCAAGGCAGGTAAAGTCATTGATGATATAGTACTCAAAAGGCCTCCTCCCTCATTTGAACAAAAGATTAAGGATTTGAGAGAAGGATCTGGAATTTCAAATTTCAAATCTCTCAAATATGAAATTAGATCAGAGGCAGAGCAACAGGAAATTGAAGATTTTGTTATTGAGAAAATGGGAAAATGGAAGTACTCACCTGATGATATGGCTTCTCAAATTCTAGGTGTTCTATTGGATAAAGTCAAGTTGAGATGGTCCAATGCAAGACAAACTATCAAGGACATATATGCTCAAACCTTAAGACAGTTGATGCCAAGTTTGAAAAATGATGAAATAAATAAGGCATTAATAGAAAATGAGTACAAGATGACACTAAAATTCAACAGTTGTTTGATTTTGATCAAGGATATAGAGTCGGTTGTGAAGAGTGAAAATTTTACTTGGAAAAACATCTATCATCTTCACAAACTGAGTGTTGAAACTGTGATAATAAAAGATATTGAAGATGACAGTAATGAAGAAGAAGAAGAAGCAGTTTAGATTGATAATTTTGAGATAAAAGAAGAGGAAGAAGCCACCAAGGAAGCTAAGAAGAATGTTGAGGAAGATGATCCAGTTTGGATAGCTTCAGAGGTGATTGCCTCACTTCCTCACTCTCCAGTAAAGATTGCTACATCTAGCCCGGAGATAATTTCAAGTGTGATTGTGACAACACCTGCAGATGCATCAAATGTCCAATGATCACTAACACAGCTCAATGTATCAATGACAGAAGTGGCTACCACTTCATCTATTGAACTTCAGCCTCCTTCCACTGAGTTGCAGTCTCCAATGCCATCTTTATTACCTTCTTCAGTTTTGAGTTTTTCAGCAGCAAGTAATTCAGTTTTGAATACCTCCGTAAGTACTTCAGATTCTACAGTTGCAAATACTTCAATTTTTGGTTTATCAAGTATTCCAGTTAGCATTCCATCAGTCGGAAGTTTATCATTTTTCACTACAAGTCCTACTGTGTCTACAATAATTTCTACTACAAAGGCATTAAGTATAAATACTCAACCGAGTACAAAATTTTTGAGTAAGAATATAGAAGAGGACATAGATTTAGATGAGGAGATAGAAATTCCACAATTAGATTTTGCAAATCTTTCAGCAAACCAAATGAAAACAGTTGGTGAACTCCTCCAGAAGAAAGAAAAGCAGAAGAAACTAAAAGAAGAAAGAGATAAGGAATATAAGATCATTGAGGATGCCAAGAATATTTTGACAGAAGCAATAGGTGTTGAAGTTGATTCCTCTCAACACATTTTGTTACAGTTGGTAGAGGCAGTAAACAAGTTCAATGAGGATTCTTCTAGATCAAATAAGTTGCTTGAGAAGGTTGAGAATAAGTTTGATAATAAAGTGCTTGAGCACATTGCTCAGCAAATAGCTATCAATCAGGCAGGGTTATCTTTAGTTTTGACTGAGCTTCGTAGTACTTACCAAGTTATCATTACCAAGTGATGAGATGAGCAATGTTTACTGAGTGCCAGCATGGTAAATAGGGAATTTAGTTTCTACCGAGTGACACTATATCTACGGAGTCTCCAGTATATACTGAGTTTGAAACTACAACCGAGTGGTTAGTATGGACCAAGCCTCCACTTCTACCAAGAGCATGATGATGCTGAGTAATGCAGTGGATGCCAAGTATCAGAAAGTCACCGAGTTAGTTTGCAGTAATCGAGTAACTATATTTGGGCCAACTCAGTAATATTTGTGTTAGCTTGTTTGAGAGCTGACTTTGTAATTATTTTGTAATTGTTTTGGATTGATATATAAACATTATTTTGTATCATATCCAAGGTGGAGAAGAAGTGAGAAGTGTGAAAAAGAGAAGAAAGGCAGAGATAAGTGAATTACAAAGGGCTATAGCAGTAGAAGGAGCAGCAAAGATATATCCATCACAGAAGGTGATCAGTACATCAAAGAATCTCAATTAGCAAGTACAGTTGCAAGTAAGAGATCTACTGTTTCATCCTAATAGGTGAATCAGCTTAAAATCCTTTAATAGGGTAGACTTAACAGTCTTTGTAAAATCTCTTAACCGAGTGCATACTTCTTTGTATGTTTGCAAATCCTCTAACAAGGTGGACCTAGCAGTCCTTATTGCTCCTAACAGGGCAGATCATCAGAAGTGATCATTGTAAGCCTTAACTGGAAAACTTTATACTGCAGTATTGAAGTTTTGTGGGTATCATCCCCACCCTAGTTTTACTTTCTATTTGGAAGGTTTCTAGGTCACCAAATCTCTATGGTCAAAGTGTTATGAATGTTTTATTCTTTCTGTTACTCATGCATGCAGTTAGCTTATTGATCTAAATGTTATTTGGAATATGGTTAAGATCTAAATTTGTTAAAAGTTTTGATGTTACTGATTCACCCCTCCCCTCTTAGTAACTTGGCTAGTCTTGAATATTTCCAACAGGTTAGTGGTCATAAAAAGACAACAAAAGATCATTAATTAAATATGTACAAGAAGTATAATAATGACTTCCCAAAAAACAACATGAATGAGACATAACATTAATCTTTCAAAATGATTTTCATTAGGTGAATAGAAGATTGATATGGAAACAGTTCTACCATGTTGCCATAGAAAATAGATCAAAACGACATAGGACTTTTTAGTCAAAGTAGAGACAATAACTCTTATATGAGAAAGGAAGCAATTAAAGTCATAGTATTAGATCATGTTCATTATATGCCAATCAAAAGAAGATATGTAACATTCATAGGCATGGAGGTACATAATATCAAGTTACAAATCACCAACATGAGTACTAGTGATAAGAGTAGAAATATATAATACTCAAAGACATGGTATGATTAGTGTCAAAAAGATAAAATTATAATACAATCATGGCAAGGTTAGAAGATGTATTTGTCTCAAGTTCAAAGGAAAAAAGGCTACTATAGGAAGAGGAAGATACAATCATGACTATCAAATGAATCTAAAATAAAAACCATATCCGTGCAATCATATAGAACAACATCGAAAGAACAATGATGCGCCATCACAATGATACACATTAAAGTAATAAGGACACTATATTATATAATCACAAGGACAATCTATCCAAGGTATAGAAGAGTGGTAAAATTATTGTAATCAATCATGTATAATGCAATGTTAATAGTTGATTAGAAAGAATGCTCAATACAAAATAGAAAAAGTAGTGGATCTACATCATGGAAGAAGAGAAAAGAAGTGTGACAATGCAAAATACCTAGCACCTATAGAGTTTCATTCACAATGGGTCTGGAGTATATATGAAAAAGAAGTGAAGTATCAGACTTTATCTAGGAACTCTGTATCCTAAATAGTAGACATAGATTTCAATGGTAGTACATATTAACTTTATTTTCTTTCAAGAAAGAAATCATTTCAAAGTAGAAATACTTGATTACATAAAGTATAACTTCTATATGTCCTTCTGTATAACTTAAAACTATCTAGTTTATTTGAAAAATGAGTCAATACAAAGCATTAATATCAATATGGAGGTCCATAAACCATACTTGAGGAGTGTTGTCAACATGTGTGGTGCATATTAGATCAAGTTCAAACATCTTTAAATCACATATTATTTCACTACTACATTTGGGGCTAAATTTCAACATAAACTTTTGACGGGTATTTTTTTATTATGAATTTGTTGTTTTTGTTTAATAGGCCCCAATGGTGTCAGTATTCTGATGGGTTTTAAATTTACCATCAGAATTTTGATAGTTTTGGGGTATAGATTAAAAAAAAGTGAAGCACCAAATCATTTTTGTTTCGATTGCCATAGAAAATGAGTGGGAGAAAATGAGTGAAAGTTGAGCATGAGAGAAGGTATGCGATTTCTTCATTTTCCAAGCCTCTGGCATCATATTCGACGGCAAATTTCAAATGCATTGTATTTTATTTGATCATGAATTCTCTCTGAAATCCCCATTCTACTGGTGTCATGCCCTAGCTAGCGCTTTATCTCTATTATTTGATGTTATTGGTGCTTGTGCTCAAGGATATCGATTCACTGTTTTGAAATGTTTGGATTCACATTTGTTGATATTACTGGCACATTTAATGATGCCATTGTATATTTCTAAGATGCTCACTAAAATGACCACATTGTACTGGTGTCATGTCCTAGCCCATGCTTTAACTCCATTATTTGATGTTATTGGTGCTTGTGCTCAAGGATATCCATTTTTTTGAAATGTTGACTATGGTTATCAAATTGACAGCCCATGAGCTTCTAGCTAGGTGCCATTTGTATTGATAGCTTAGGGCATCAAATGTATTGTATCATTGATAGTTGAGACTTTGTTAAAAGGAAATAGGACAAAGAATGATTTTGATTTATTTTCTCTATTTTGATCCCTAATTGGCTTACAACCCTAGAGAAGTATATGCAGATTTACAGATGCAGTTGCAGGATACATAGCAACTGATAATTCACAAGAAATCCATTCATCCAATTTGAGTAGCAATTAATACAAAGAAATAGGGTCCTCAAATGGCCCAATCTTCCAGACCTTGATTGTCCCCTCAACCAGTGACCCTTCAAAACTGGGTTATCATGCAATCAGTGAGTGATCCTTCATTCTCCTAGTCTGCCCTACATCCAAACATATTGGAAATACACAATACAATGATAACAAGTCTTTCACAATCCCGCTTCCCTCAAGGAACACTATCAACCATCCCTATATAGCTCTCTACTATTACTCCATCCTGTGATGACCATAGTGATGAGTAAAAGTCTACCACTTCCTTGTTGATTGCATCTGATTCCACAACTTACTAACCAACTTCATTCTTTATTAAGGTTATTCTATTAATTAATGGTCTTTCCTTGACCAAACTATGGGAAAATATTGTATTGCAGTCCTCATCCTTCAACCAATTCTCTCTAGATTTTTGGCATCAATATATTTCTTCTCTAGCTAGAATTTCCTCATATTGTTGTTCCAAGTCCTTTTTAGTTAAGAAATCAATTTTATCCATACCTTCCTGAATCACCTTATTTTATAAAACCTCTAGTTGCTCGTCCAATTTTTTTTTCCACAAATATATCCTTGAAATGAATTTGGTTCCAACACTTCCGCTTATTCTTGATATACTATAATTTTTTGAACAACTGAAACCCCATATTTCCTTAAATAACATGTACAATCTTCCAATAGTTTGCCACCATTTTCTAGAATCATTCTTCTCTTAGCCACATTTTCTCCATCTTTAAAGAGCATCAAATTGGTACAATCTTAATGATACATCTCTTTAGCTAATACTGGTACAATCTCTCTGCAATGTGTGAGAATCCATCTCTCCTGTTCATCCATGTAACCCCATTCTTGGTTTTAACTTCCCACAATCCATTTTTGGTTTCAAAGATCTAAAAATAAAATTAGATCCTACTCATAGTCCCCTTGCTCCCTTTCTTATCAGCTATATCCAATGTTTCATTGAAGTCATAGCCAAGAATGAAGGCCACCTTACCCATACCATTCATGGATTTTGAAATGTTGTTCCAAACTCCTGAAATTTTTTTTGTTGCTTCGTGTTCTAGTTTAGTTTCTATTAAACATACTACATTAGGTTTTGTCTCAAAATACTTTTTGATTAAATGTCTCTTGTTAGGGGCATTGCAACCCTTGAAATTCCATGTTATGAGCTTCATTTCTTTCCAAGAGAGAACAAGTCCCTCCTAGATCTTAACTTTCTTTGGTCTTTTCTATTCTCCCTCTCATCCTCTTTCCTCCCATATTTATCTTTTTGGACTTAGATTTATTTTTCTTGATTGTTTTATTTTCCAAAATTCCTTCCCCATCTTTCAAGAAAAATTCATCTTATGCCCCTCCCTGATTGAGACCTCGCTTATCCTCAACATGGTCTTCATCACCTATAGTTTTGATTTCAAGGATAGGGGACATGTAAATATCTTTAAATACTTCTTCAACCACAATGTCCTCTGTATACACCCAAAAATGGTCACCTAGACTATTAGCCCCTTTTGCTAAATCATCAATTGCTTATTCTTGATCAAATCCTAGTTCTATCATTTATTCAATTATTTTCTATGGGCTAACCATTTTATCCTAAGTTTTTATTTATTTAAAAAGAATTCCCTCCCCTTTTAATAAATAAAAAGCCCCCACTTTTCCTCTTATCCTAAGTTGCACAAATAAAGTTTTATTCTTATTTTATAAAAAGGGAAAAAACACTTTTTGTCTCATATGAACATAAAAGTCAACTCTTATTTTCCCATTGGAGGATACTTGTGCACGTGGATTTCTCCTCTTTTAAGCTCCACCATTGATTAAATCTTTTTCCTCTTAATCTCCATGGTCCATTTCTCCTCATTTCTTATAAAAGGAGAGCTCTCTTTTTTATTCTAGATCCTCAACTTTTTATGCTAATGTTATGCTGCAGGTTTTCTAGGTCACTTTGGAGCTTTTGAAGATTTGGAGCATTCTTGGCTTTTGCATCTACATGTTATCATAGTTTCATTTCTTGCATAGTAGCTTCATTTTCATGGCATTCTTAGCTTAGATTTCCTTTATGCTTTAGATTAATTCATCTAGCTTAACTAGGAGGCTTTGTAATACTTATTCTTTCATTTCCATAGTTTAGCTTGCATATTCATCTTAATCTAGCTTGCATTGCATTTCATTTGATTCTTGAGGATATTGGCATTCTTGCCCTTGTCTTCATTTGAATCTCCCATTGCATGGTTTACTAGCAAGGTTATTGGCTTAATAGCTCTAGCTGAGAGCATTCTTAAAACCCTTGCACTCCATGCCTAGGGAGCTATGGATCGATTTTTGAGACCTCATTCTTGAATGTTCTTGAATGCAATGATTCATAGAAGTGTGACACAATTTTAGCACACATTTTTGGCGCCCACCATGGGGCAGAGTAGATTAGCTTTGTCCTTTAATTCTGCATTTTCTGTCATTTTTTCGGCATATTTTCAGCTTAAATCGTGGTCTCTGGTTTTTTGTTTCAAGTTTTCCATGCGCTAATTTTATCTCAGGCAGTTTCTGCACTTTTGTCCATGATTTCTATGCATCCGTAATGTTTTGTTGTGCATATACACTTTCTGCACTTTCGTTTCTCTATTTTGTGCATCCGTAAAGTTCTGCTACGCATCAACACTTTCTGCACATCCATCTCATATAGCTGCGCATTTGTTTCACTGTTCTATGCATCCATTGCATATAGCTGTGCATTTACAATTTTTGTGCTTTGATTCTGATTTATTGCACACCCATTTTTGAGAAATTTTTGCTAATGGTATCGAAAATCAAATTGTGATATATCGTTGGAAAGGTCTTTCTGTGCCTAATCCAACCATGATGGTTTCATTTTTAGATTTTTTCATTTGATCAGTTATTTTTTGCAGATTATCTAATTTTTCATGTGCTAACCATTGTTAGATTTTGGATTTTGCTAACCTTTTGTTGGTCTAGCAAGTTGTTTTGAAGGTGCTCTTGCTTTCATGGAAAATGCTTAAAATTGCTTGAGGTACTTTGTTCTATCTCTACAACATTTGGATTTTGGGATTAAAATTGAACCTCTCATGTGTTTGGCTTGAGTGTTTACATGCTTTCATAGAACACATTTCAATTGATGCTCGTAATGGGAAATGAATGAACATAGATTTGCTTTCATACAAGTTTGTGTAAGTGAATGCTTGTGTTTAAACCTTAAGTAATTCTTGGTTCCAATATCAAATATCTCATTGAGTGATTGAGGGCATGGATTCATTCCTTGTTTACATAGGGAGTTAAATGAACCACTTTGTGGACTCACTCTATGTTTACTTGGAAAGTTAAATATTCCATTGTTCAACCCTTTTTCATTTGTGAGTAGTATTGATTAGCAGTCTTAGATTACTTGTGATTGATCTAGATTGCTATCTTGGGTTATTGGACTTGCTAATCTGTCAGCCCCTCATTTCCACCCCGTGGTTGCAAGATCAACGCCACATTAAAGGGGAGGGGTCTATAAGAAAGAAGAGTTAATTGCTCCACTAGGCAACCCTTTTGTGCTTTTTGGAACTCACTTGTTTTCAAAAGTGTGGACTCACTTTGAGTTTGTGTGAGGAGTTAAATGTTCCACTTTTGGACTCACTTTGAGTTTGTGTGAGGAGTTAAATGTTCCACTTTTGGACTCACTTTGAGTTTGTGTGAGGAGTTAAATGTTCCACCTTATGGACTCACTTCACATTCACTTGAAGGGTTAAATGTTCATCTTTTGGACTCACTTCACATTATCTTAAAAGGTTAAATGTTCCACTTAGTGACTCACTTCACATTCACTTGAAGAGTTAAATGTTCCACTTTTGGACTCACTTCACATTCACTTGAAGAGTTAAATGTTCTACTTTTGGACTCACTTCACATTTACTTGAAGAGTTAAGTGTTCCACCTTTAGTGCTTTAAATACTTTTGATAGTGAATTACTTAATTTTATTTTTAGAAGGCCTGCTTGGGGACACACCACCTCAAGGGATGACCTTAACTCCTATGTTCCGATGGAGTATAAATACCGGGTGGTGAATCGAAAGACACCTCTCTTGGGAATTGAGTTTGATATCACTCTTGGCTAAGCCTCAAAGAACTTTATACCTTTGAGAAGTGAAGGAGGAGATTTGGGTTACGATCTCCCCCCGGCTGTGTGATTTTGGATTCTTCTCATCTACGGATTTGAGCCTCATGTACCTTGTGTATATCGAGGACTCCCTTTAGCAAAGCTATGTATATCCCTGTAGATAGCTTGATAGGATGTTGTTGTGTTCTAAGTGCCTGCTAAAACATTTTCAAGAACATACACAAGTAGAATCTTTAAGGAGTAGAAATACTAAGTCACTATTCTTGTTCATGTGCAAGGTTGCTTTCCCCCTTGCTCATTGTTTGAAGACAACTTCTTGCTTGAAATCCTTGATTGCTTTCTTATGTGCTTGATCCATGATAAAAATCTATTGATATACTTACTTGATCTTTTAAAATGCTTTAAAACTGAGATTTTTATGTTCATTGGTCATAAAATCATACGACTCTACAACAGTGTCACCCGGCCTTACTAGAAACTATCGCTTGGCTTAGGGCGAAGTGTCACCTCGCTATAAACTGTCACCTTGTCTGCCTGGAAAGTGTCACCCAGAACCTTTTTACTGTCTTGTTGCTATTGCAATCTGGAGCTGCTAAACTTGCATTTTAACCTGTCGTAGAGTGTCTTTTTCTGTTCTTACCTAAAGCTGGTCTATTATTTGCATAATCAAACTTGTTCTAGACTGAAACAAATGAGCTAAAACTATTGGATTTGAGTTTAACGAATGCTACTCTTGATCACTTGTCGCATCACGGTTACCTCTCTAGCTACTTGCTTATTGAGCTTCTTGCTCGCTGCTCAGCTTTAGTCAATTGATTACTGTAAGTGCTTGAGCACTTTTGATGAGCCATCTCTCTATTGTTCTACTTTGAAAAGTGATCTTTATTAGCTTTGCTTATCTCAAATTTGAGAAACTATGTCTCATTCTATTAGCCAACCAACATCTCTTTTCATGCCAGTTACAACTTGGTCTCGATTTGAGCAGGAGAGTCATCCTCTGTTCAATTATACATAGTTACCTTCTACGACTAGACACTCATGAGCACCCATTAGCAACAATAGTTCTAGTTCTAACCAATCTGAGGATTCTAAGGCTACCCTGTTGTACAAAGGAGGTTTCCTCTTTTCCACATTCAAGACCCCCAAAAACACAGATAGTGTCTCACTCACTTTGACTAAACAAGAAAAATTCCAACGCTTGCAAGAACATTTTGAGCATAAAGATAACCAAGTGCGCTTAGACAAAGAACACAATCAACAAAGGATGGATGTTTCTAGGTGCATGGCTTATAGAGGGACATTTCATGAGCAACCCAAGACTAGTAACTATGAGCATAGACCTCTTTTTAATGGAAACAATGGAAACAACATGCCACCAAGATCTCCTCCAAGACCTACTTTTGGTATGCCTTCTTCACCTCCTAGACCTCCTCCCTCCCAACATGAGGCAGAGGCTGATGATGAGATTTCTAGTGAGGATCTTATGAGATTTGAACAAGATGTGGTCTCCCAATGAATGATGCATAAGCTTTTAGAGCGTAATGGTGATCAATATTTTCAATATATGACTTCTAGAGGATACAAGCTTCCTCCCAGCTATGATGTCAGACAAATTGTCCAACAAAGAGTACCAACTAAATTGGAAGTCCTTCAAGAAGAATTGCGTCGGACAAATCAATGCCTTACCCAAATGGCAATAGATAGAGAGCCTCCAAAGGTCTCTTTTGTAGAATCAATATGTGCTCTTCCCTTTGATGGGAGTCTATACATGGTCCCATTTCCTAGGGATATTGAGGTTCCCAAATATGACAAGTATGATGGAAATGGTGATCCCCATGACCATGTGCATCACTTTTATGCTCTTAGCATGGACTTCCTTCACGAAGACACATTTTTGCTATGATTATTCCCTCAAAGCTTAAGAGGACAAGCTTTGGAATGGTTTGCAAAATTGACACCACCTCTTAAGACTTTTGATGAGTTGCTCAGTGATTTACCCAGCATTATTCTTACAACATCCAACAACCTATCACCATGATGGATCTTGGTAATTTAAGACAACATCAAGGTGAGCCATTTGCAACTTACTTACAATGTTGGAGATCATTGTATTCTAGGTATCCTCATCCATTGCCTGAAAGAGAAAAGATTGACATTTTCGTCAACACACTTGTGCCTGAGCTATTTTATGATCTAAGGAAGCAACTGTTCTCCTCCTTCCATGACATGGTTGAAAGTGCACATCGAATTGAGGATGTAGCTATAAGAAAAGGGGATATTGTTATTAATAAAGATGCTAAATGCAATGGAAAAGACAAGAACAAACCTTGGAATAAGAACAAGTATGTTGTTAATGATGGGGTTGTTGACGCTCCTAAAGTTAAAGAACCTGCTTTCAATCTTTCCAATGCTATCTATGCAGTAAAACAACAAGAAGCTGCCAATGCTCACAATGCTCCTAAACCTCAATATGTAGATAAGCCTAAGAAGTCATTTTGAAAGTGAGTTTATACCAAGTTGGCAGAACCTTACGATGTGATCCTTAAGACTTTGGTTGACAATGGATATCTTACGCTTCCTGATAAACCTAATAACTGGGATCCGCTAAATAAGCCTGATTGGTGGTGAGAGGATTCTTATTGTCATTATCATAGAAAAAAGGGACATCCAACAGATAATTTTTTTAAGATTAGGGATGATATTCAAGACCTCATTGATAATAACACAATCTCCACTGATGGCTTAACTAAAAATTCTGATCACACAGCTTTCAAAGATCCTCTACCTAAGCATGATAAGGGGGAAACTTCTCAAGCACATAAGAAGAATCATGATGCAAAGATCAATTACATGTATCCTTCTGATACACCTATGATCAACATGGTAGAGCCCATTGAAAATGTTCTTATGGTGAGATCTCAAGATGATAATAACACCAATCATGGTAAGCCAAAGTTAGTCTTGCAAACACATGGTAGTTCATCTTCCCGAAGTGAGACACTGAATGTTGTTACTAGGGGGCATGCCAAGATTGTCCTTAAAACTGCGCAAGATCCCAAGCAAGCTTTGCCTTCCAAACAAGTGGCTCCTTTAGCCACCCCCAGCTATGATCTTTTCCAACATTTACAAAAGACACCAGCACAGATATCTATCCTTGAGTTTCTTCGGTTATCCCCTTCGCATAGAGAGATTCTTGATGAGGCTCTACCTACAACACGTGTTCCCGATGACATTGATCCAGATCAATTTTAGGCTATGGTCAACCACATTTCATCTCCACTATCTCTCTTCTTTTCTGCAGAAGATGACATATCTATTTCTCACCCACATAATTTAGCTTTACACATTGAAGTTCTAGTCTACAATACCCGAGTCCGTCGAGTCCTAATAGACAATGGTGCAGGGTTAAATATTGTTTCTTTCAATGTCATACAATAATTGGGTTTGTCAAAATTTGCTGTGGATTCTAAAAAGAAGATTACTATAAAAGCTTATGATGAAGTGGAAAGATCTTCCAAAGGTCTTGTCACGCTGCCTGTCTGAGTGGGCCCTGTCATGAAAGATATTAGCTTCCAAGTATTGGACATCCCACTCACATATAACATTCTTTTGGGTCATCCTTGGATCCATGACATGCAGGCTATTCCTTCCACTTATCATCAGTGTGTCAAATTTTCATACAATGGCATTGAAGTTGTGATTCCTGGAGACCATACTATTGCTATTAATTCTCTTGCTGCTACTGAAAAATTTGTTCCTCACAATGAACCTTCTATTGATCCTAGTACGTCTCTAGTTGCTGCTGAGAAAACACTTAAGATGATGAGCCTTGGTATGGGTGAATATATGCTGGATTCCTTTGCTTCTATACCTATTTCTCCTAGGTCATATGGGAGACCTTCTGATCAGATGAAGCCTTCCACTTCTGCTATGATGATATTTGATACTTTTGTTCCTTCATCCATTCCTTTAGAAGCAGAAAGAGAAGAATGAGCTATTCAAGAGTGGATCTATAGAGAAGATGAGGGTAGATTTTACCTCCTTGATAATTCCAGAAATACTCCCACGCTCAGTAATTCAGACATAGATACAGACGAGTCACCACTGCACACTATGGTTCAAATGGGAGATGATCTTCCTTCTACTTCACTTCTTCGGGGAGAAGAATGTATATCTACTAATGATATAGCTAAGGCCTCTATGTCTAGAACCTATGTGCCTAAAGAATCATTGAACTATGATAGACAACATCACAACATTGCACGGCTGCTACAAAGAGGTTATCTATCACATAATGACATGAGTATCTCTACTTCTCGACATCTTAAGCCTCTTCCAGAATATCCTCCCATGACAGATATGGATGTTGATGTGGTTCATACCTCTCATAACCCACCTGACGTAGTCGATGAGTCTCATGTCAGGTCTGATGAGTTTGTTCCACGTATTGCTTTAGTGGATCACGCTGGTCCTTCTATGACAAGTCTAGATCTTAATGCTTTTGGAGCTTACCCTATAGACTCAACCTCTCTTGTTACCAAAGATGATATCCCTCACATAAATGCTATTGAACTAGTGACTTCATTTCATCTCGCATCAACACCTGTTACTTCTTCCAGCAGCGAACTAGCCACAAAAAAGATTGAATCAGCAATCAAACATCACAGTCATCAAGTCAAAAGAAAAGAGCAATGGTCAGATGGCAAAAACCACATTGTGGCAGTATCCGAGCCTAAGAAAAGCAAAAATAAAAATCTACTCAAAAATACTGATTATCAAATAAAAGATGACAAGCTGATTCTCTACAAAAAAATGGTGCACTACTTCAAGCATGATCTCATATCTGTTACACTTCAGCCCATTCCTAGAGCTAAGAACAAAGTTGGTAATGCCTTGGTTACTTCAACATCCATCTTACAAATGAAAAAGCATAAATTTTGCTTCAAGTTCCTGGTGGATGAATTATGCTATCCTACTCACAAATCTTACAATCCTACCATCTTTTCATATCTTCCACCTCATATTCCTCCTGCAAATCCACCACGCCATTCCTTCCACCATCCCTTACACTTTGCCTTTGTCTCTAGTGACTTGTATAGGAAGGGTCTAGACAGAACTCTCCTTAAGTGTCTAGAAATAGAGGAGTAAAAAAAAGTGCTAGTTGAAATCCACTATGGCATATGTGGATCACATTCTAATGATCCTCCACTAGCTCAGACATTGCTTAGGGCTAGTTATTATTGGTTGAACTAGTTGAGACCTCCTATCATCATAGTTGCAGCATTTGGGCCTAGGGCCTATCAGTTCTCTACATTAGAGGAAGTAGATTCTTGATGCCCGTTTCTGTCTGGGGCATTCTTTGTACATATTTTTATTGATCCTGAAAAAAATTACAAAAAAATTCATATATGATGTTGAAAAAATCCTAAAAAGCATAAAAAGTGCTGAAAAAATCCAAAAAAATAAAAAAGTTCAAAAAATCAAAAAAATAGAAAAAGTGCCTTGGTGAAAACCTGGAAACAGGTGCCTTGGTAGCAAAAATACAAAAAAATTTATAAAAAGTCCTGAAAAAATTGCAATAAATCTATCAAGTGGTGAACCTAGAAATAGGTGCTACTTGAGACCCTCTACACCTATGTCTATCAGTCTTGCATGGCGCTCATTCACTCCACTTCTCACTTTGCCTCTCCTAGCCCGGAATTGACTCTTGTCTTAGTCTAGGGGGCATACATTGTTTTAAGCTTATCTTGGGTCTCTTTGTGCATCTAGATTTCTTAGGCACCTCACAAATGATGTTTTTCAACACCACCCCAACTGTATTTTTCAACACTACCCTAGCGTCGAGTGTTTCTCAACACTTATCAGATATCCTACCTGTAGTCTAGATGATGCAATATTTCTCACTGGCAGATGCGATACTCAAAGTTTGACTCTATGACCTACACACACACACTTAAACACTTGACTCAGTGAGACTTTCTTGGCTTTATTTCTTTGTGTGCTATCTATGATGATTTCTTTGCTGAGTGTTCTCCCCCTATGATTGTTTTCGATGATGCATAGCTAGAAGACTGAGGGTATGAGAACATGTTTTATTTCTTTATCTACTTGTGGGTATATTTTGTTGGTCCTACCTATCATTAAACATTTATGCTTGTTCCACTTAACATTGGGATCTACAAGGTATTATCCTTGACTGTTTTGCAAGTGCATGCTTATAGTCATCTTGACTTTCTTGTGTCTCGATGCGAGCATAATCTTGCTATATCAAACTTAGGTAATCTCACTACACTAGTCATCTTGACCTACATGTCTTTGATGCGTAGGTGGGATTTCCACATTTCTATCTGATAAAGATCATATTCATATCCACATAGTTATGCTAGTGTGTATTGTATGATCTTGTGATGCTACCAATAACACTCGATGATGATAATTAGATGTCTATTGGCTTCGTAACCTTGCAAGTAAACCACTTTTCATGTAGCTTACATTCTTAAGTTCATGTTAGTTAGTTTTGCATCTTGCATATGAAGAGCTCTCCTTACATCTTACGTGGACTTGTTAATCAACTGCTCTCACCTTTCGCTTCTTCCTGATCATGTCTTTCACTTCTTGTCTTTCATATCCCATCATTTTCTATTCATTTTAGGATTGAAACAGAAATCCACATTCATCTTTCTCCTTCTTCCATATAGTTGGCTAACCTTTTGAGGCCTGATCCTTCGATCTTCGCTGGGGCATTCTTCACCTCTTCATCCCCATCTCTTTCAAACTTCTAGTCTTTCATTCAATTTCAAATCCTAAGTTCAACTCCTCTCTCCATGGTGTTTATGGGTTGAGGGACCGATAGGTTCATGCCCCATGTCACATGTGTGGGGCATATCTTCACTACTTGATGGTTATTCTGTTCTCTTTCTTCGATTATGATTTCTAGTGATTTGATCATGTCTCTCTTGCTTCTGCTTTCCCTCTACCTGGATTTCACTTTCAATCCCGAGGGGGCAGACACATCATATATTATTGGCTATCTCTTTCCTAAGTGTTCAATATTGTCGCTACCAGGCTGACCATGCAAGATTTGCTATCTTTCTGCACTTCATTCTTTGGAGTCAGATCACTATCTGCTTGCCTTTTTGGCTATCTCTTGCCTTCTTACTTGATCTATTCTTTGACGTAATGTGTTCCCAGATCGATCCCACATTAGTCAAAGAGGGGCAAGTGTATACACCCAAAAAAGGTCACCTAGACTATTAGCCCCTTTTGCTAAATCATCAATTGCTTATTCTTGATCAAATGCTAGTTCTATCATTTATTCAATTATTTTCTATGGGCTAACCATTTTATCCTAAGTTTTTATTTATTTAAAAAGAATTCCCTCCCCTTTTAATAAATAAAAAGCCCCCACTTTTCCTCTTATCCTAAGTTGCACAAATAAAGCATTATTCTTATTTTATAAAAAGGGAAAAAACACTTTTTGTCTCATACGGACATAAAAGTCAACTCTTATTTTCCCATTGGAAGATACTTGTGCACATGGATTTCTCCTCTTTTAAGCTCCATCATTGATTAAATCTTTTTCCTCTTAATCTCCATGGTCCATTTCTCCTCATTTCCTATAAAAGGAGAGCTCTCTTCTTCATTCTAGATCCTCAACTTTTTATGCTAATGTTATGCTGCAGGTTTTCTAGGTCACTTTGGAGCTTTTGAAGATTTGGAGCATTCTTGGCTTTTGCATCTACATGTTATCATAGTTTCATTTCTTGCATAGTAGCTTCATTTTCATGGCATTCTTAGCTTAGATTTCCTTTATGCTTTAGATTAATTCATCTAGCTTAACTAGGAGGCTTTGTAATACTTGTTCTTTCATTTCCATAGTTTAGCTTGCATATTCATCTTAATCTAGCTTGCATTGCATTTCATTTAATTCTTGAGGATATTGGCATTCTTTCCCTTGTCTTCATTTGAATCTCCCATTGCATGGTTTACTAGCAAGGTTATTGGCTTAATAGCTCTAGCTGAGAGCATTCTTAAAACCCTTACACTCCATGCCTAGGGAGCTATGGATCAATTTTTGAGACCTCATTCTTGAGTGTTCTTGAATGTAATGATTCATAGAAGTGTGACACAATTATAACAGACATCCTCCTGCCCCATCTTCTTGATCTTCCTTGCTAAAGTGGATGAATCCACACATAATAACCCAAAATGAAGGGTTTTGTATCCTTTAATGAATCTCAGTCACTGGTAATGCATGGACAGTCAAACTAGTAGTCTCCAAAGCATTCAATAAGTGAATATGAATGTTTGAAAACTTTCATCTCAACTTCCCCAACCACTCCTAATCGGTTGGAGGGATATTTCTAAAATCTCCACTATTCCTATCCTTACCAATAATTTGTAAACATACTGATGAAGGGTGCTCCCCTTAGTACCACAAACACATAACAGAAATAGAGAAACAACAACAAATTGCAAGAACAAAAAATGGGCTTCTTATTATCTCCACAAATGTGGAATTATAAATTTTAGAATTACAATATGCAAAGCCACATGGGCATTTCCCTTACAATATTTTGTAGGACAAAGCTTCGAATTATTACCCAGATCTACCAAGAACTGCTCTAAACTACCTAAGACAACACTACAACCTTCCTTATATAGGCAATTTTCCACTACTTGGGAAGGTTCCAAAATTTTATCCAATAAAGCCGACCAAACTTAGAATTATTTTATTTTACAATTTACATCAGAGTCGGCTCAAAACATCTTTTGAAACTCAAATAGAAATTTTGAAGAAAATTTATTTTCTGCCATTTCAGGTGGCCTGACTTTCAGAGACCATAAGTCATCACCCGCTGACCCGATTGACTATTATGATCCCATTTCAGAAAGTGAATGAAGTGCTCTACAACACTTAAATTAAGCAAGCTTCATTCAGCCAAAGTTTCAACCTCATCCGGGGCTTCTAAAGCCTTCAAAACTAAGTTCAAAGTTTTTGTACCCTGCTGCCAATATCAAAAATTTTCAATAATGTCAAAACTAAACTTGATCTGGCAATGACACTTTACTGACAGACTGATATGACCAAAATGAACCTCCAGGGAAGAAAATAGACCATTCTAAGCACGAATGGAAAACTTACTAAAAATAGTAAATTTCCAAAAATATAAGCTCTGTACAAGATAGCCCTTATTGAAAAGAAACCAAAAATATTTTTGGGTGATGCAAGATTTCTCTTACACCTAGGATGCTCCTGCATCAGACACCCAAGGGAATTTGAGAAGTGACCCTGTCACGAATCAAGTGTGAAGAGGAAAACCAAGATGGTTAACCTCCTCATTTGTTAGCCATGATGAATCTTCAATAGGTCATTCTTTCCATTTGACCAGTTATTCTTCATATGTCCTGTTCCTTGTGCTTCTGCCAACATGACTATCTAGTATATCCTCAATCTCCTTGATAGATGAACTAGTTGCTGGAATACTCCACTGCGCTACTGTGATCTCATCTTCAACACCTCCTTCATGATACTCTATCAAATCTAAAATGTTAAACATTGGTGAAATACTCAGCTCAGTAGGCAATTCTACCTCATATGCATTTCCTAAATCATGCTTCTTTAGTATCTTACATGGCCCAAATTTCTTCATTTTCAACTTGTAATATGTACCAACTAGAAATCACCCTTTTGCAAATGAACCATGACTTCATCTCCAACCTAAAATTCCTTATGCATCCTTTTCTCATTTGCCTTAGTCTTATACTGTGCATTCATCTTGCTAATGTGCTTCCTCACCTCCTCATGAATGTTCTTCAAATGTTCTACAAAATCCTCAGCTTCAACACTACTTATTTCCCCTTTATTTATCTTTCTCAACTCAGATGCATTTCTTGGACTACTTCCATATACAATCTGGAATGGTGATTTACCAGTGCTCCTATTAATAGAATTATTGTATGCAAATTCCACTTGTGGTAAAATCAAATCCCATCCTGTTAGCTTATCTCCAACCAAACATCTCAGCAAATTTCCCAAACTTCTATTCACCACCTCTGCCTATCCACCAGTCAATGGATGATGTGATGAACTAAGCTTCAAATCTGTCTTTAACTTCTTCCATAATGTACGCCAGAAATATCCAACAAACTTAGTGTCCCGATCTGAAACTATACTCTTTGGCAAACCATGTAGTCTCACCACTTCTCTGAAAAATAATTCTGCTACATGAACAACATCATTAGTCTTCTTGCAGGGAATAAAATGTGTCATCTTTGAAAATCTATCAACTACCACAAAAATTGAATCATGTCCCCACTGTGTCCTCGAAAAACCAAGAACAAAGTCCATACTAATATCCTCCCAAGGTTTCTCTGGTATAGGTAATGGCTGATACAACTCTATATTTTTCTTCACTCCTTTCACCATCTGACATACTCTATAGGCTTGTACAAACTTCTTGACATCTTGCTACAACTGTGGCCAATAATAATTCTCACTAACCAAAGCAAGGGTTTTATCTCGACCAAAATGTCCAGCCAATTCTCTGCTATGCTTCTCCTTGATGAGATTCTCCCTTATAGAACTTCATGGAATGCACAACTGACTCCCTCTGAATAGCATATCATCCTAAATGATAAAATCCAACCACTTCATTTTGTCTAGAGTAACAGGTTCTTTACAAGCTTTCCAAGCTTCCCCAAAATTAGGATCCTCTAGATACAAATTCTTGAGTTCCTTGAACCCAACCACCTCAATCTGCATTTCTGTCAGCAATAGTTGCCTTGTGCTAAGCGCATCTGCAACCCTGTTAGACTTTCCACTCCTATATTTCAAAACAAATGTATAACTTTGCAAAAACTCAACCCATTTCAAATGTCTTTTATTCAATTTTCCTTAACTATTCAAATATTGCAAAGCTTGATGATCAGTATATAAAACAAACTCTTTAGGAAGAAAATAGTGTCTCCACTTCTTTAATGCCTAAACAATAGCATAAAATTCCTGATCATAAACAAAATATTTTCTCTTGGCATCATTTAACTTCTAACTTAAATAAGCAACATGTTTACCTTCTTGGCTCATAACAGCTCCTATTGCAGTACCACTAGCATCACAGTCTACTTGAAACACCTTATTAAAATCTGGAAGTGCTAAAATGAGTTGTTCTGTAACTTTCTATTTCAACAATTTAAAAATCTTATCTACCCCATTAGTCCTGCTAGCTATTTTTCTAGCACGGATAAATAACTAGATCATAACCTGATCTCTCCCCTTTGATGCTCTTTTCCTAGCAAGAGAAATGCTAATTGACAAGGATTAAATCCTTCTTCACTTCGGGCTCCACAGACCCAGGCGGGTGTACCTATCTTCAGACTCACTGCCTCACAATGAAATCCTTGCAGTGGATCAGGGGTTCTCACAATGACTTGCTAATGTCTCTTGCTACAACTGATGCATGGCTTAGAAAGCCAATCCATGATATTAACAAAAGAAAACAATCATTGTAGAAAAATGGCAAATGTGACAAGGGTAATCACCCTTCTTCTCTTCGAGTTTTAAACTCAGGCAGGTTAACCTAATGATTCACTCTTCAAGGAATCAACAAATAAATTGTACTACTTGAATACAATTAGACATGAATGTTCACAATAACATGAAAGGGAAAAGTGATTTGATTAAATTGATGCTAGTTTGGCAAATGACTTCTAACAGTAAAGACCAGTGTCTTATCCATTGGGCATGGAGTCAAAACCAGTAAATATAAACTCAAACTACAAACCATGTTTCATTGATTAATATCCCTGCGTTAATGCCTTACATTAACACATTTCCATCGCTCAATATGAAGAATCATACAAATTCATAGCACTGATCAATTTCCAATCTGCATTTAAGGATTTTACAATCCTTCCTTGAAGGATATCCAAATACAAATAGATACATTCTCCCTTGGAGAAGACAAACTCAATATCCCTTGAACACTGAATTCATACTGAAATTGAAACTCAATACAATGAAGACAATTCTCTGAAAACCATACATGCCTTACATATATTTTGATTTGCAATCAAATTTACAAACACTTATATTGAATCTATGACAGAAAATGAAACACACAGAAAACCATTATGCTAGACAGTCATGAACCAAAGTTGGAACTCAAACTTGCAGAGCTCTGCTCCTGCAAAAAGATTGGAACCTTTACAAAAGATCTGAAATCAAAATAAGAAGGAGAGGAGAAAACTCCAAATTCATCCACAAACTGACACTTGTCAAACTCTGCATTACCTACTGAATGACTCATCGCTCTGAACTGAATGAATCACCAGATGCAACAAATAAGATATTTCCAAAATATCTTCCTGGCCCCCTATTTCTTTCAACTGCAAATATCTCAAAACTAGCATGACCTGCATTGAAACTGACCTCAGAAATGGATTCCTCGTCTTCTCACCTTTCCAGCGGTATATAACACTTGATATCCGGGCGAAAAATAAAGCCCCCAACAATTAATTTTGTCCCCCATGCTCTGCAACTTCAAATATTCAAACTTTTATATAGTCAAAACTATATAAAAATATATTTATAATTTTGATTTTTTGGCCTTGAATGTGCACAAGAATCTGAATAAAATATTATTTTGATCGCATGCGCCAGAAATGGCGCATGAAATCATGCGACTACTTCTTAGACCACCGCACACTTTCCTTCAAAAAATGGGGCCCATTCACCATCTCATAAGAATGCCACGTGGCGACCAGTCGCATGATCGCATGGGCCAAAAATGGCCCATGCGACCAACAGGGAGTTGCATGCGTATAGCTTTCACTTTTCAAGTTACCTTATATGTTTGTTGACTTGCTTATAAACAACTCAAATTTGCCCAATGGGAGCAATGTGGGATTAAGTTTATGAGAGTTTTTTAAATAATACATTAAAATATACCTTAGTGCGCCCAGCTGGCATACACTTCCGGGCGGGCCCACATGAGCAAAGGATTCCACATGCCTTCTTCCTTACTTGATTCATGTTCATATTGGGTGTCAGTGTATATAAACATTATTTTGACATCAAAACTCATGAATGTGGGATAAATGTTCTCTGTGATCTTATAGGCAGTTTTGACAGTGACTCACTCAGTCACCTGTATCTCGCGAACCAGAACAAATTTTGAAAATCTCTTCGGTGAGAATCAAGAGAACTAGGTTTTAAACAACATATCCAAAATTTAGCCCGATCCAATGGTTCAATAAAAAGTTATGGCCCCCGCAATATGACTATTTTTTCTTCTTCTACAAATCCGTGACTTCACAAATTCGTGTTGCAAAAACAAATCATTATGTGGATGGTAATTCCTTTTTGCTTTCTCAGAAAGAACATTTCCATTTAATACACAGCATCCATGTTAGATTTAAAACTCATCTTCCAATTTATTCTATTCACATATTTCCTTCATTGTCATGCACCACATTTTGATTACCTTCAGCCTGCAATCACTTTCATTGGCCAAATGTGCCCAGCCAAGCCTTGCATTTCTTTTAAACACTCACACTGGTAGCCCCTTCTATTTTTTGGTGTGGTGTGTAATGATCATATCCCTCAACACATATGCACACTGATTAAACATGCTGGCATTTATATATTCATATTAAGGCTGGCAACCTCTCAATCATAGTCATTTTCCTTCAATGCTCACTTGGGTTCCATTTCCTTGGCCTTTTGAAACCACTGAAAGAAGATATAATAAACACTAATGTCCTTCTTATCAAACCAATAGATATTGGCAACAATAATCAATTCCTTGATGACTTTCATTACATTCAAACAGACATTGACACTGGCATCCTTGGTCGCCTTTCATTTAGCATACCACTACAAAATCCACATTCACTCTTTGTATTTCTGTATGCAACCACTTGAAGGAAATTTGAGACAAAACCACATCGAAATCACAATCTCACTGTGCACCTTGTAAAATTTGTCAAATAACATTAGCTGGCCTCTGGAAGTGGCCTTGAAAACTTACTGAATGAAACTTTCAGAGACCAGCATCTTGGGCATTGATTCACCCCCAAACAAGGAACATGAATCCATAATTAGCATGCCCAGAAAATTAGATGATGAATTATCACCAAACACCAAAGTCAGCCAGTCAGTAACATTTTGAAACAAAACAGTGAAATAAGCATAAATTTGGTTTGAAATTGGCCTGGGAGAGTGGTCAAATGGATTGGTCATGGTTCTGGATTTGGCACAGTGGGAGTAAAACATGATTGCAACATGACCCAATCACTAGCTTGCTCATCGGATTACACAGGTATCTTTTATACCCTGTCAAATATAACCCTTAAAACTTTTGAACTTCTGGGTTTCAGCAAAATAGTGAAAACTGGGAATGGATTTGGCTTTGAAAAGTACTGAAACAGATTCACCAAGGGCTAAAAACTGACAGGCTAGAAGACAAACATGTTTACAACATAGATCAATCATTAATTCTTCTTGACCAATCACCGGGCATCAGATACAACTTGACAAAGTAGGCTTCTGACAAAAGTTCGCACATTGCACCCTGTCCAGACAATGAAAACTTCAAATGGAATCGCATTGGGAAACTCATCCAATGGATTCGTCATGAGCTACAAACTGACAAAGACAAAGTAAAACTTGTTTACAATGTAGGGCACTGACCCAATTCTCATGACCAATCATAGAATGAAACTTATAAGATCACGAACAGGGCCTCTAGCAAAACTGTGAAAAGGTGCGCCAGACAGATTTAAGAAAAGACCTCCGAAAACGGATGAATAAATATGATCAAAACTTATCACAGGGACCTGAAACCTAACACATAGAGAATATGAAATGTGTACAACAAGACACTAGGCTCATATTTTTATGACGCTCTCCAGGGTACATATTATTCAACCTCAAAGTAGCCCTTCCCGGTGAATTCTACACTTAGCAATTTTTTGATTTTGAGACCCCCTAAAAATGAAATGATGCAAACCCATTTCAAAATGCCATTTTAGGACTCAGAATGAACCAATGAAACTTATGAAAGGCAATGGACAAATGCATTTTACGAAACCACCCAGAAAACACCCGGTTCCCACATGCATCTTGAAAGCAAAAATAATATAGATGCATGCTAATGTGTCCCATTCCTCAAAAATTTTAAAGGGTACCAACAAGTCCACTTGAACTCTTTTCTATCCCCTCTCATTATTTTAGTCAAGGGTCCACAAATACTACTAAAATTTCTAATAAAATTTCTATAAAAGCTAGCCAAACCATGAAAAGATCTTACCTCAGTAACATTTCTTGGATTAGGCCATTCAAGGATAGCCTGCACTTTCTCTGGGTCCATTTTTAGACTTTCTGCTGAGACTAAAAATCCTAAATACACTAACTCCTTCACAAAACTGCACTTCTTTAAATTAATCAACAATTTCTCTCCCCTCAACTTCTCAAACACCATACAAATATGCATCATATGCTCCTCCAATGTCTTACTAAAGATAAAAATATCATCTAGGTAAACAATGACAAACTTACCCAGAAATTCTTTCAGAACCTCATTCACGAGTCACATGAAAGTGCTCAGTGCATTGGTTAGCCCAAAAGGCATGACTAACTACTCATACAATCCTTCATTTGTCTTGAAAGCAGTCTTCCATTCATCTCCTTCTCTGATCCAAATTTGATGATATCCACTCTTCAGATCTATCTTTGAAAAATACACAGCTCCACTCAAACAGTCCATAATATCATCCATTCGTGGCAATGGAAACCTATACTTGATTGTGATCTTTTTTATAGCCTCGAAATCTATACACATCCTCCATTCTCCATTCTTCTTTGGTGCTAATACTGCTGGTACATCACATGGACTTAGGCTCTCCTGAATCAACCCCTTCTATAACAACTCATGTACTTGTCTATTCAGCTCTTCACTTTTTGCTAGTGTCATTCTGTGTGCTGCCTTATTTGAAAAACTAGCTCCTAGAATCAAATCCATCTAATGACTGATCTTCCTTATCGATGGTAATCCATTAGGTACATTGTTGGATGCAATATCCTGAAACTCATTCAACAAATATGCAACCTCTACAAGTACATCTTCTACTTCATCTTTACCATATTTTGAAATTAAAGAAAAACACACATAATCATGCCTCAAATCATCTAGGAATTTTCTTCCATCGAAAAAAGTTATTCTTGCACTACCACATACCTTTTCTTCTGTGTCCTTCAATGGCTTTAGCTTATGTCACACTCCATCCTTTTTCAGGGAATAGGTATTTGCACAACCATCATATACAACACACCTATTGAACTGCCATGGTCTACCCAACAACATATGACATGCATCTATAGGTATGATATCACATAGTACCTCATCATGGTATCCACCAATCTTAAACTTCACTAGGCATTGTTCATTGACCATGACCTTGTGGTCATCCTGCACCCAGGCAATCCGATATGGATGTGGGTGTTTCTCTCTCTTGAGCTTCAATTTTGTCACCATCTCTTCTGACACCAAATTGTCAGTGCTTCCACTATTGATAATCACATCACATCATTTACATTCACATTTTCACCTAGTGCGAAACAAGCTTCTTCTTTGCTTAGGTTCATTCTCCCCACTCAACAGGACTCTTCTGTTAATTAGTGTTTCTCTTCTTTCAGCTCTTCAAAATGTGATGATCTGGTATCTTCATCTACATGTGCAGCTCTAGCTTGGCCTTCATTCCTCCTATCTATCCTTCCTTGGCATTGAGGACATTCATATACCCTATGAACTTCTTTTTTGGATCTTCATTTCAACCTCCATATGATCATCCACTAGATCCTCCACCACAACCTCTTCCATTTTATCTACTCTCAAACTTCTTGTTCAACTTTTCCTCTACTTTTAGGGAAAATTGGTATGCCTCTTCAATACTATTCATTCAAACCAAATTCAACTCCTCTTGAATGCTCAGTCTCAACCCATTAAGGTAATGGGCAACTTTCTCTTTATTAGCTTCTGCATGGCCTATTCTGATGAGGATTTGATAAAACTCCTCCATATACTCCTGAACAGATCTTCATGCTTACTTCAAACTTTGCATTTTCTTTAGTAGGTCAAGCACAGAATCAACAGGAATGAACTGTCACTTCACTTTATCCACCATCTGATCTTATCTTGTGATTTTATCCTTTCCTCTTTGATTTCTCTCTAATTGGATCTCTTGCCACAAGATCTTTGCATGACCCTTCATTCTAGCCTTTGCAAACTTGACCCAATTAGGATCCTCAACATCTTCATACTCAAAATATTCTTCTAATTTATTGATCCTGTCGATCAACTCCTTTGGGTTAAGATTTCCTAAAAATGCAAGAACCTCAATCTTAGGTCTTTTCCCAATCTTGGAAATGGCCCGAAAAAGTCTTTCTTCCTCCTAGTTTAGAATTTTGCCTTCTTTTTTATCATAATTTCCTTCTCCCTTAGCTTCATCCTTGCTTTCATCTCTAACATTAAGATTCATTCCTCTGTGAATCTCTTCTTGCAATGCTTGCACTTGTCTCTGGAGTGCTCTAACCTCAGGTGTCACAACACCAGCTCTTCCACCACATTTCCTTCATGGAGGCATTTTCACGCTGCTTGCTGAAACCCTAACCATGATCTTGGTGCAAATTGATTCATAGTCAACGATCTGTTTACATACTTAGGAACTCCCGCTCTGATACCACTTGATGAAGGGTGCTCCCCTTAATACCACAAACACATAACAGAAATAGAGAAACAACAACAAATTACAAGAATAGAAAATGGGCTTCTTATTATGTCCACAAATGTGAAATTAAAAATTTTAGAATTACAATATGAAAAGCCACATGAGCATTTCCCTTACAATATTCTGTAGGACAAAACCTCGAATTATTACCCAGATCTACCCAAAACTACTCCAAACTACCTAAGACAACACTACAGCCTTCCTTATATAGGCAATTTTCCACCGCCTGGGAAGATTCCAGAATTTTAGCCAATAAGGCTGACCAAACTTAGAATTATTTTATTTTACAATTTATTAAATTAGAGTCAGCTCAAAAAATCTTTTGAAACCCAAACAAAAATTTTGAAGAAAATTTATTTTCCACCATTTCAGGTGGCCCAACTTTCGGAGACCATAAGTCATCACCCGTTGACCCGATTTGACTATTATGACCCCATTTCAGAAAAGGGAACGAAGCACTTTACAACATCTAAATAAAAAAAGCTTCATTTAGCTGAAGTTTTGACCTGATCCAGGGCTTCTAAGCCTTCAAAACTGAGTTGAAAGTTTCTGTACCCTACTACCAATACCGAAAATTTTTAATACTTCAAAACTAAACTTGATCTGGCAATGAAACTTTACTAGTAGGCTGATATGACCAAAATGAACCTCCAGGGAAGAAAATAGACCATTCTAAGAACAAATAAAAAAATTACTAAAAATAGTAAATTTCCAAAAATAGAAGCTCTACATAAGATAGCCCTTATTGAAAAGAAACCAAAAATATTTTTGGGTGATGCAAGATTTCTCTTACACCTAGGATGCTCCTGCATCACATACTTTATCTGATATGATAATAACATGCTAAACTGAACCAATGGCATGTTCTTCATGTGGTACAAGGAAGATTTGGCTATCAAATCTTCCTTTGTGAAAGTTGAGCGCGAGAGAAGGTATGTGATTTCTTCATCTTTGATTGGTATCTTTGACGGGCAACATCTTTCGAGCCTCTAGCATCATATTCGACCACAAATTTCAAATGCATTGCATTTTATTTGATCTTGAATGCTCACTGAAATGACCACTTTCTACTGGTGTCGTGTCCTAGCCCATGCTTTATCTCCATTATTTGATGTTATTGGTGCTTGTGCTCAAGGATATCAATTCACATTTGTTGATATTATTGGCACAACCATTGTATATTAGACCTTTATTAACAATTCATCATATCAGATAAAGTATGTTTAAGAAGTTTTAGTGTCTAAACACTCAACTAATCCCTCTAACCTATTATGAGTAGTTGGGGAAGTTGAGAGGAAAGTTTTCAAACATTCATATTCACTTATTTAATGCTTTGGAGACTAGCGGTTTGACTGTCCATGCATTACCAGCGACTGAGATTCATTAAAGGATACAAAACCCTTTATTTTGGGTTATTGTGTGTGGATTGAAATGTAGGTTTGATTTGGTTAATGTTTAGAAGAGATCAATAAAGTATTTAAAGAAATTCTTACATGTTTGGAGAGGTTTGAGAGGCACTTATCATGACTGTACCCTCACAAACAATGACATAGTCTGGTTTTACTAAGTTTCCTTTCTCTATTTTGACGTTTCCTTTCTCTGCCACAGGGGTACAATCAGAGGGTTCATTGAAAAAATGATCCTTTCAATGGTTACTATGAATATGAATGATTTTATATAGCATATTTCTCATTTTACTTGAAGTTTGTAATAGCTTGTGCAAGGGTGAAAGTACTTTTGATCATTTTGGTAGTGACTGTTCCTCTACATAGTCAGGAAATGTAACTGTCTAATGATTATATGTAATGTTGAATGGATTAAATGCTTTATTCTTGGTAGAAGTGAATGGAAGGAATAGTGTTGGTGTTAGGTTTAATTTATTATTGAATTCAATAGTTTCCAAGATCTGTGTTGAGGAGTTTGCTCCTTGTTTAATGTTAACTGTTCCTGCACAATCCACTTATACAACAGTGAAATGCTATGTGATTGACAATTTCATACAACTGGTCCTTTGGCGTGTATTAAACATAATAGAATTTTTAGCATATTATTATCATTCTATTTCTTTGTTGTAAACATGCCATTGGTTTAGTTTTGTAAAAAAAAATTTGTGTTAATTTTTTTTTTCTATTTTTTCATTTGATAACCACAATCAACATTTCAAAATAGTGAATAACATCAAATAATGAAGATAAAGTATGAGCTAGGGCATGACACTAGTAGATTAAAACTGAACCAATGGCATGTTTACAACAAACAAATAGAATGATAATAATATGCTGAAAATTCTATTTTGTTTAATACACGCCAAAGGACCAGTCCCAACAATTCTTGAACATACTTTATCTGATATGATGAATTGTTAATAAAGGTTTAATTATGTATACTGCTAGCATGAAGGAAGATTTGACCTAGCCAAATCTTCCTTGTACATGCCATTCACTAGTACATTTGACCTAGTTTTTCTACCAAAATTTTCAACCATGAAATAAAAAGGTTTTGGTTGGTCAGATTATAGAAGGAAAACTTTCATTTTTTTTAATCGATGCTTGTGTTAGTCAAAAGTTTGAACACTACGGTGTACATCAAAATTTTGACAAGCACGGGCATAACTTAGAAAAAAAAGATTTCATTTCTCATTTCATTATTACCACGGTGAATTTTTTCAAGGGTTGCATTATTGATATAGGCTCGATGGCTCTTGTCAATGTGCCAAACTATCAATATGGTGGTGGGCAGTGTGTGTTGAAGACTTTGTGGACATAGAGCAACCCTGGATGACAACTTTGGTGCTGCCCAAATAGAAAAAAGGTTGGTAATGTGTATATATTTAATGTTTCTAATGTAAATACTATTCATTATATTATAAGAACTAATGCAGATTGGGCATCACAGGGAAATAATGGCTATGGATACTTTAGTTGGGTCGATGACAACTCATCTGCATCTATCCGCCCATCTCCACTTATCCGTGATGAAAGATTTGAGTGCAAAATGTGTCAGGCTAGGGAAAATGCTGAAATTATATTTTTATGATGCCTTCTCTATATTGTAATTGCATATCTTTGTTGCGACCATATGTGGAGATGAGCTCAGGAATTAGTTAGTTTAGAATTTTCATATTGTAACTAATATTTTAATATGGATATGGCGTAACTTCTCTTTGCCTCAAGTGCACATATATATGGTTTACATATTTTTTTACAATAATTCTTCATGTTTATGGCTCAGGTGAGCCCCAATCTACTATCAATCATTTCCATTTAAGGCTTATCATTCCCATTAAGGTTTACATTCAAAATTTGATTACAATAAGATCAATATATGATCGAAACAATATCATATGACCATGAAGGAAGGAAGATTTGACATAAAATATATGAAGGCTACTTAGTTTATCTTAGGGATAGAGATAATTTAATTTTAACTTTGGTTTTGTTAAAGGAACTATGTTGACTTTATTTTGTAGTTGTTTAACATGAGAGTTTGTAGATTAATAGTTCACATTTTTATGGGAACGTATCATTCAATTGAGCATTAATGCCCTTCTATATCTAGTGAGATGAACATAACTCATGTAGCTCATGCTAGTGTGCTTGGATACCTTGTATACACTATTTTTCATTAGACTAGACATTATCCAAATAGTGATTATTTATATAAAGTGCTCGAAGATCAAAGGCCCAAGTCCAGAATGCTAAAATTAATAATAGTGACAACCCTCACAGGTGGTTGGATAATGTCTAGTCTAATCCAAGCACATTAGCATAAGGTACATGATTTAAAAAATCTCATGTTATAACTCTCATGAGTTATAAACTAGCATGAGGTACTTAAGAATCTCTCAATACAATACATAACGATATAATCTTTTTATATAAATATAGACTAATTAAATAATTGAGAGAGTTTGGATCAACATTTGATTATATAAGTCAGACCTAGCACAAGAGAGAGAGAGAGAGAGAGGGGGAGGGGGAATGATGAGGCACACAAAAAAGTGTGTGATAACTATGTCTACTCCAACCTTAATTGTTTAAGAATTCATCATATCAGATAAAGTACATATGTTTAAGAATTGTTGGGAGTTTTATTACACCTTTGTTGTAAACATGCCATTGGTTCAATTTTGTAAATTTGTTTTTTGTGTTAAATGCATTTAATGGAACATTCAGCATAGTAATAATATGCTTAATCAATTAGTAATTGCAAGATTAAATGCAGATAACACCTTTATCAGTTTAGCATGTTATTATAAGATACTAAAGAAGACCTGCTATTTGTTAGACAAATCTTCATTGTCAGACATACAAATCTTCATTGGAGGTACAGTCAGAGGGTTCATTGAAAAAATGATCCTTTGAATGGTTACTATGAATATTAATGACTTGATATAGCATATTTCTCATTTTACTTGAAATTTGAAATAGCTTGTGCAAGGGTGAAAGTACTTTTGATCATTTTGGTCGTGATTGTTCCTCTACACAGTCAGGAAATGTAACTATCTAATGATTATATAATTTGTTGAATGGATTAAATACTTTATTCTTGGTAGAAGTGAATGGAAGGAATAGTGTTGGTGTTAGGTTTCATTTATTATTGAATCCAATAGTTTCCAAGATGTGTTGAGGAGTTTTCTCCTTGTTTAATGTTAACTATTCCTACACAATCCACTCATACAATAGTGAAATGCTATGTGATTGACAATTTCATACAACTAGTCCTTTGGCATGTATTAAATACAATCCACTCATACAACTGGTCCTTTGGCATGTATTAAATAGAATATAATTTTCAGCATATTATTATCATTCTATTTCTTTGTTATAAACATGCCATTGGTTCAGTTTTGTAAATTTATTTTCGTGTTATTTTTTTTTTCTATTTTTTCCATTTGATAACCATAGTCAATATTTCAAAACAATGAATAACATCAAATAATGGAGATAAAGCATGGGCTAGGGCATGACACCAGTAGATTAAAACTGAACCAATGGCATGTTTACAACAAAGAAATAGAATGATAATAATATGCTGAAAATTCTATTCTGTTTAATATGTATGCCAAAGGACCAATCCCAACAATTCTTAAACAATAAATTATGTTTAAGAATTTTTGGGAGTAGTTTTCAAACATTCATATTCACTTATTGAATGCTTTAGAGACTAGTGGTTTGACTGTCCATGCGTTACCAGTGACTGAGATTCATTAAAGGATACAAAACCCTTCATTTTGGGTTATTGTGTGTGGATTCAAATGTAGGTTTGATTTGGTTAATGTTTAGAAGAGATCAATAAAGTATTTAAAGACAATCTTACATGTTTGGAGAGGTTTGAGAGGCACTTATCATGACTGTACCCTCACAAATAGCGGCATAGACTAGTTTTATTAAGTTTCTTTTCTCTATTTTGAGGTTCTCATTGACAAAGTGGCCAAAGACTATGTTAGGTTGATAAAATATGGGGTTTCTCTTTACCGCTACAAATCTTTGAAGGTTATTGCACTTGGACAGATTTGTACCATTGTTAAGAGAATTGGACCGAGTTTGGCTTACCTCAAACAGGTGAGGCAGCATATGGAAAGGTTGTCGTCTATTGACCCAAATACCAGGACTATTTTGATCTAGGGGTACCCTAATGTTGGAAAGAGTTCTTTTATTAATTATGATGAGTTGTATCATTCCCATCATGTCCCATGCTTGCACCATGTGTATCCTGAATTATAGGATGTAAATCATTATTCTCTTCTTGACCAAAGGCTGCCATATCTTGAGGTAGTGGAGTTATGTCACTGTTATGAACTCAGAATTATGGTCATACTTTGGTGACAAATTTTAAATGGTTATAAGAACCTTTTTTTTGCAATGGTCAGGCCCAACCTTTATATCTTGAATGTCAATGCTAGATGCCTCTTCTTTACTAATTAATCCATGTGACAGATCTGTAGACTTGTGAGAATGAGGAAAGGAGCCTCTATTGTCCAAATTCAAAACTTTTCTTTCTTTCCATCTTCAGATTCATCACACACCACTAAATTTAGATTTTCCTCATAGTCTTATCAATTGAGAAGAGGAGTTGGTGTGTCAAATGAATCCCCATCCATATCAAGTTCATGTTCTTCACCAATTTCTGATTCAAAATCAATCTTTGAGAAATCTCAATACTCATCAAACCTCTCTTGAATGTCCTCACTACAAGGCACATGTCATCTTCATTGCATCTTCTTTTTATTTCATGTTTTAATCTTTAAGAACTTGATCAAGAACATAGGTTTTAATGAAATATCAATTTGATTTGCAAAGTTTGTGTTCTTTACAAATTTGAAAGGATCTAATACTTACTAGGGCAGATGCGGATGTGCAACCTTATGCTTTTACTACTAAGTCTCTATTTGTTGGGCATACTAATTATAAGTACTTGACATATATCACAAATGTTACTAATTAAGGTTGGCGAGATGATTACACCTATCCTAAAAAAAAGATTGTCAAATCATTATGCTTTCAAATCAATTACCTATTAGTGTATCCCTTGCGAGGGAGATAAGCCAAACACATAAAGAACATGCACATAAACATGACAACTGAAAAAATTAAATGGAATACGCTAAGAAGTACCAAATGATGAATGCTCAATTGTTGTAATGGAAAAGCATCAAAACCATCCATTTCTAGAACTTGATTTTCTAGTCTAAATGATTTTTCTATAGTCATAATGATTTTTCTAGAACTTGATTTTTTAGTCTTAATGATTTTTCTATAGTCCTAATGATTTTTCTATAGTCTTAATGATTTTTATTTTGTCCTAATGTTTGATGCTCTTAATAAATTAGGCCTTGAATTTGAATTTTTGTTCACTATTTTATTTCATTCATTTTTAATATACACAGAGACTACACATGCTGATAAAAAAATGAGCTATTTGATTATTCACTGTTCATGATTGTAAATGGTCAATATTTCTGATGGTACTCCTTGGTGTATTCCATTTAAAAATAATCATATTTCTATGACTATGATAAATGTCCCTCTGTGGGCCTATGAACTATGGGCTTAGTTCCATGTTTTCTTTCATTCCTACATTTGAAATGTTAAATATGGGCTGCATACAAAGGTATAATGTGTATCATTGTTGGTGATTATTTAATTGCAATATTTTCTCTTTTATTTGTTTTTCTTTATTTTCTTGTTGTTTCTTTTCCATTTCTACAATATGGACATGTACTTTGCTTTGAGAACTGTGCTTTATGTTATGGGCTACAAGGCAGAGCCATTAGGCCTCTGTGACAGTTTGAAGCTATTTATCCTATTGATACCCTTGGTATTTTGGACCACCCTTTCGAGGAAAAGAACACCATAAAGATACTCAATATTATTACCTTGGCTCATTTGAAGGTGGTTGTTTTGTTTTTCCTTGATGTTTCAGGGTCCTATGGTTATAGTATTGTGCAACAAGAAGCTCTGTTTCATAGCATAAAACCTTTGTTTTCCAATAAGCCTCTTATGTAGTTTGTAATAAGATTGATTTACAACCACTAGAGACTATTCTACAAGCATAAAGAAGTGGTATATTTTGGCAAATGAAGAGTGAAAAGAAGATGATATTCTTGAGATCATGGATGGACATAATGTTGCAGACTTTATTGATCCAGATATCTTGCAGAGGCTTGAAGAACTAGACAGGGAAGAAGGGCTTAGGATGGTAGTTGAGGGTGACAAGGATGATGAGATGGGGGAAGTGGAGTTGAATCCTGATGAAAAGGAAGCTCTAGCTGCAATTAGGAAGAAGAAGAAGATGCTTATCGTCGAACATAGATTGAAGAAGAGTACTGCAGAGCACACCTACCGTACCAAGGAAGTTTGACAAGAATAAGGAATATGGCTTAAACAGAATGGGAAGACATATTTCTAGCCTGGGCTTGGATCCTTCAACAATTATCTTGATAATAAATGAAGCAGATGAGAGCTAAGAAATTATCTTCCAATAAAAATCTCATAAATAAACTATTTGTACCCTAATTCTTGTGCCCTCTGCACGTACCCAAAGGATACATTTGAAACAACAAGGGTAAGGCTTAAAGAAGTTAATTTTTCATCACTAGAGAGATATTTAAGCCTTACCCTTTTTGTTTCAAATATATCCTTTGGGTACGCACATAGACCACATGAATTTGGGTACACATAGTTCATTTATGAGATTTTTCTTGGGAAGCTAATTGCTCATCTATCATCTACTTCATTGTTATGAAGCTAATTTTTGTAGGATCTAGGCCCAGGCTAGAAATATGTTTTCCCAAACACATAAATAACATGCACATAAACACGATAGTTGAGAAACATAAATGTAGGCATCATGGTCACAATTTTTTGGAGACAACATAATTGAGTTGTAATAGTTACTTTGCATCGTCTGGGTATACAACTCAATTATATTGTCTCCAAAAAATTGTGACCATGATGCCTACATTTATGTTTCTCAGTTGTTGTGTCCCAGGACCCCTTATGACCCTTTATGACCCTTTACAAACCCTAAGAATACACATCTTAAAGGTCTTAAAATGTCGTAAAGGGTCATAAGAGGCTCCTAGGAGGGGCCAGATGAGCTTCCACCTTCATGTGGTTGGCCCTGTTAAGTAGAGAATGTTAAAATATTCTCCAAACAAAAAGAAGCTCAATAATTTAAGGTCTCAGTCCATGGAGATGGTGAAAAATGATGAGAATCAATGATGGAGAGTTTTTAGATACTGAGAAGAGGTATATGCAATGGAGGCCAGAAGGGATTTTTATGGAGATTCTCTAGAGAGGGTTTCTAGATTGAGTACCAGTGCAGATATGATGATTTAGTACTACATCTATAAAACCTTGACAAATATCCCTTTTTTGGTCTCCACTCATACCTCTTCTTAGAGTCTAGAAACTTTGGATACTATTTCTCATCCATGCACAAAATGTGCTAGTGATCGTATAAAATTACTTTTGCGAGACTGGGATCAATTATGAGAACATAAACAACAAGATAATTTTATTGTATCTTACATTTCTTTTATCCATTCATGTTTTTAACCTTCTCTTATATTGGATACTATGTAGTGTACATAAAGGCAAGGCAGTGATTATTCTCAATGATCGACAGGTATAAGTCTTCCAACCCTTACCCAGTAGCTAGGACTAAAGATAGCAGAGCTCAAGAGACCATCATAGTTGGTCTCCATCCTTGGTCCATATACTCACAAAACATTTTACATTTTGTTAGCTCATCAAATGCGGTGATTTGAAAGAATTTAATGGATGATATTTTCATGTATAATGTATATTATTTTAGTTTGACGGTGAACAAATTTATCTACTTCGTGCACTTATATACATCGAGCACAACCATAAAGAACCATCCCCTCTCATGGCTTGAGTAATGTAGGCCATGGGAGGAGATGATTCTTTATGGTTGTGCTCGTAGTATACAAGTGTGCTGAGTCGATAAATTCATACAATGTCAACATAAATAATATACGTTATCATGAAAATATTCTATTAAATTCTTTCAAATCCCCTCATTTGATGAGCTAACAAAATGTAAAATGTTTTTTTAGTATATGGACCAAAGGCAGAGACCAACTGTGATGGTCTCTTGAGCTTTGTTATCTTTACTATGCTCATTCATCGCTTTTTCGATAGGTAGTAAAGCTTTTCTAAAAGAAGCGCTCTACGTTTGATGGATTCTTGTGTCAGTAGTTTATTACAGATCGTCAGATCTCTGACTAGTAAACTGTCGGATGGAACCCCAATCTAACACATTTGTGTGATGAGACTATTATACCTCAGACGGGTTGTCCTGTCGAATATCTACTGCATATCCATCACGTTTCTAACTGGTGTAACGTCATAAGAAAAATTGTTTGACAGATCAATCCCATAGTAAAATTCCTAATTATGTGGCCATTTTTGAGGAGTAATGATGTCAAAATACTGATGGTTATGACTTCTATCTCCATTTTCAATACAAAAACACTGATGAACACATTTTTCAAAGTCTCGATAAATAGGCATTGCAAATCTGACACATGGCCATCAAAATTTGGCCTCAAATGTACTACTGTTGAGACAGTTGGTTTTAGATTATTTAGGGATGGTTTTGGGGTAGTTAGAAATTGTTGTAGTTGGTTTTAGAGAATTAGAAGTCTATATCAATGTTGATCCATAGGTTTGGAGGCATGATGTGGAGTTGGTGATGTAAGGGGACATTTTTGTAATGTATCAAATCAATAAACACTAGTGATTCTTGCAACTGTGTCTCTGCCTGTGGGTACAATCCACCATAACAAGGTAGCAGTGAATTCTCTTGTTCATTTAAAACGTGATTTGGATGGGATGATAATCTAGAATCATAGACTAATGTTTTATTTACATGTTTAAGCAACTATATCATGTTTGGATTGTTCTTGATGTTGGAAATAGGAGAGATAAATACTGAGAGGGGAGGGGTGAATCAGTATCCACTAAAACTTTTATGTAGATCCCTTCAATACTGAATATGTAAACTGTATTTACCGATCAAAATAACTTGCGTGAAACAATTACATAGATAACTTATGAAAGTAAATAAACATAAACTCATCAATGTAATCACATAACACAAGTATTTTGGTAATGTAGAAACCCTTGTAAGAAGGTAAAAACTGCGATGGGGATGACACCCACAAATTCTTCACTACTGCAGATAGAAAAGTGTTTTCCTGTTAAGGCTACAATTGTGATCACTTTTGGTGATCTTACCCTGTTAGGAGTAACGTGTTAGATCAGCTAGGTCTACCTAGTTATAGGATTTAGCAACACAATTAAGTGTGCTCTCAGTTAAGAGATTTACAATAGGACTATTAAATCCACTCGGTTAGGAGAATTTGATAACTCTATTACAGTTGTTAGAAAGCAATAGAAAAGTGTATCTTCTCTAATTGACAACTATATTTGTCTGATACAGATCATCTAAATACTATTTATATATCACCTTTCACATGTAGATTTTCTACTCTATGATGCTCGGTTGCCTAGTCAGTTCTGAATACTTTCTTTGAATACAATTCTGCTCGATTCTATCTGTTCTTCTCAGTTCTGTCTAATAACCTTTAGAATTAAAGTAGGCAATATCTTCAAGTGCATACAACAATATTCAACAACCTAAAATGATATGAACACACTAAATTTATAGTGTTCTAGTTTTGCCACTTAAGCAAAAATTAGGTTAAGAAAAATTGATAACCCTAAAATCTACAATGTACAAAAATAGTTAAGATCAAATCTTTACATTGAGATTCTCATCACATTTAATGAGTATCTATACATTATATGCTTCCTTGATCTTTCTTACACGTGTGTCAATATGTTGTAACCATTTGTCTTGAAAATTGTGCCTTCACTAATTCTTAGACTATTTCTATTTCCCTTGATAAATGCTTGTCTAGATTGCTCGGTGTTGTCTGGAAGACTCCGTGTATACTAACCATCGGTATCATTGTGTATCATGCTTGGTAGACTATTTGATGCTTTGGTGATTACTATTAATTAACTATTCTATGAAGCATTACTGACTTCCTTGTCTCCTTGTATTTACCGACCAGTGCAGTATAGATAATTGACTAATGATTTTGATACTAAGTGACAATACATGCTCAATAGAGATAACAATCTCCCCCTTTGGCATTAGTATCAAAACAAAAAAATGTATATACACAAATCCTTATATCTCCCGATATATACATATACAAAATTGCTTAAGTACAGTAAGTACTCCCCCTTACAATAATCTCGGTAGTGTGTAAAGTATACAGAGCTATATATCAAAATGAATATCTATTGGCATATACATTAGCTTTCCCCCTTTTTGAGATTAATGCCAAAAATAGAATGTATACTTACAGCTTATCAAAAATGTTTTGATGGGTTTTCTCTAGTGAATCTAAGAGGTTCTCCCATTCCTCCTTCAATTTAGTAAGAGAAAGTTTCTCATTACTAACTTGTGCATGCATATCCATAACATTATCCAACACAGAGAGTTCCAGTGTGGATACAAGTGTTTGTACCTTGTTGATATGCTGATAAAAAATCTTCAGGTGTAAAATGAGTTCTTTCTACAACTCTGTAACCTGGTCTATTATTTTCTCTCCTTTGTGTCTGAGATCAGTAATCAACCACCTGATTTCATGTATCCTTAAGATATGCTTTGATAAGGTTTGGGGCTCGGTTGATGCTACCTATGTGCATGCTAAAATTTCTTTCTCTAAGTTTCTTATTTGTTCACTAATCTCAGAAGTGAATGAGTCAGCATGACACAATTTCAACAAGGTCTAATAAATATAACTTATAATTATCTGAGAGTCAAATATTACCTTTGATAACTGTACCTTGTTTATTGCCACTTCTTGGCATAGCTTCTCAGCAAGTTTATCTTGTACTTTTCTCTCAATTCTTTCTTCCATCCTTTTCTCCAAATCAATATTTGGCTTCTGGATTTGTTCTGTAAGTGTAGCCAGTTGGTCCATAATAGGTTTGTTCTCATCAACATCTGCATCAGGAATGACCTGTTGTAGAATGTCTCGAACATTAGTGAGTATTTCATTGTTCTTTTTGGTTTGTTTCAGCTTCTCTTGAGCTGCCTTCCTTTGACATAACTCCCCATATTTCCTCAATTCTTCGGGGCTAAGGGTTCTTGGATCATAGTGAGGGATTTCTATGATCTCATCAATAGTAACTATCCCTTTTCCTTTTTTCTTCTTCTTGTTTTCGAGAGGTGAGCTCCTTAATACTTGTTGCCCAAAAAATTCCCTGTCTTTCTTTTTCAGCCACAGTCCTATTTTCCAAAAGAAATGCTCAAAATGTCAAAAATTTAGTGTGTTTTTGACCTCCTCTCTGCAGGCTCGGGATGTTTTTGCCTTCTGGTCCAAAAATTTAGTGTGTTTTTGACCTCTCAACTCTAAAAATTTAGTGTGTTTTTGACCTCTGACCGAAAACCTTCTATGTTTTTGACCCCTTCCGCACTTTACACTTCTCTGGCATCTGCATTTTTCCCTAAGTGTGCAACTCTGATGTGGTGGGTCCTAGTGCCTAAGGCTATACCAGTGTAGAAGATCCAACAGCTATCGCATGATTGCATGGGATCTTCTGATCCCATGAGATCACACAACAACCGTTGATGCGGTGTCAGGGATTGGTAGTCAAGATAAGCGGCCAATGGTCATTAGCTAACTGCCTATGGTTGTGGGGAAGCATCATGTGGTTGGTCACATGATCGCATGCAGCCCCTTGACCACATGAGACCATGCGACAGACAGTCTACAGGGGTTCATCCAATGGTCGGTGAGTAACGCCATGTGGTTTGTCGCATAATCGCATGGGCTCTTCTAAGCCCATGTGACCATGCGATAAGCTGTTAGTAGTTTCGGTGGGTCCGATTCTTTCAGCAAGGTGGTGGTCGGTAGGGGTTTGGTGGCTGGTACCGTTAGTAGTTTGGTAGTTAGCATCATACGGTTTGTCACATGATCACATGGGCTCTTCCGAGCTCATGCAACCATGTGACAAACCGTTAGTGGTTTCTGTAGTGGTGGTTCGCATTTGTGTAGTTGGAGGTGGGGCCTGAGGTTTCCAAGCATTGGCACAAGTGTGAGGAGATTTGACAGTGGTCGTATGATCTCATGGGATCTTCTGATCCCATGTGATCATGCGACAACCGTTAGATAGGAATCTTGCAGTTGCGGTGGGTCTTGTGCAAGGGGTGTCGAGGTGTTTGCTGGGGTAGCGGCTAGGACAAATGAGGGTGTGCCACATGGTTGATCTTGTGGGCTTGAGCATTTGTGGAAAGCGGCTGGTTTCTAAAGCTTTTCACATGATCTCATGTGGCCTTCCTAGCCACATGCGATCATGCGACCACTAATGTTTCAAGGCCATGTGGTCGGCTCCTGTTGGGCCACGTGGCAGGGTTTGGAAAGTATGTTATCTAGCGGGTCCCAAGTGATGCTTATGTGGTGGTCAAACCGAATGGGGGAGTGCCACGTGGTGGTTCTAGGCTCAAGGTTGGTAAAGCTTTGCGCGGTTGCATGGTTGATGGTTTTCGCGTAGTCGCTGAATAAGCCCAGGGTTAAAGAAAGGATAACGTGACTTAGTGAATATGGGGAAGTAAACCTAAGGTGGGCCCAGGGTTAGATATATTTCATGACTTAGCAACTAAAGGGTATCTCACATTCGCCAGACTTAGTCGGGGTTAGTTAAAAGTTTAAGCGATTCAGTGACAAAAGGAAAATTGGAACCCAGGGTGAAGGTAGGAGTTAGGTTGCAGTGCAGTCTTGAGCCGAGGTGTCTGTTGTAGCGGGAGCGATAGTTTTCAAAGGTTTATCACATGATTGCATGAAGCCTTTCAGGCTCATGTGATCATGCAAACACTAAATGTTTTCCAAGGCGGTGTGGTCATGGGTCCAGCCGTGTGGTCAGCTCTAGTTGGGCCATGTGGCAATGGTTTGGTAGGTGGCAGATTTTTCGGGCCCGAGGTGTCATTTTATGGCGAAGAGCAATAGTTTTCAAACTTGTTGCATGATCGCATGAAGACCTTTCAGCTCATGCGATCATGTGACCATTTCTTTGTCAAATAGATGTAGCTTGTTTTGGTGGACTTTCTTCCAAGGTGAATGTTCCGAGCATGGGTAGTTCAAATTTTTTTTATGTCGCCAGGGTGGTTACAGTTATAGGAATGTGTAGACTTTTTTAAGGCACCGTTTTGAGTCCTTTCTAGAATCTAATTGGATATTTGCACATTCATGGCAGTATGGGTTTGCAGGGAGGTTTTTGAATCCAGGCCTTTGTGTCTGTAGGTTGATTGTGGTACAGGGCATGGGCACGCAACAAAGTATCTGATCGGCTATGATTTTGTAGACAGGTATTTATGATCAGAGGTGACTTGTTTTAGGGATGATTATTATAATGCAGATTTATGTAGCCCTAAAAGTTTTTTTTTTAATTCTTGCCTGCGTGCAAAGAGTGTATATAGTGTTTTTTGGAGCCAGTAGTGCTCAGATTTTTTGCATTTTGTAAAAAGAGAAGCTCTTTTCTTGGAAAACCATCTATAGCATTTCTTCCTGCTCTCTGGTTTTCCCACATCTTGTAAGTTCTCATTGATAATGAAAATATTGCAAAGCATTCTGTGACATTTTTGTTGTCCCCATGCCTTCATGTCTGGATTATCTCTTATTGAATCAAATTTTATGAATGCTTTTAGTGATATCTCAAGTTCCCTGATTCCTCTTACTTTTTGTAGCTATGTGTGTTATTGTGTTTGATCTGATATAGATATTTTGTGGATATATTTCAGTCCCTAACAGTCTTGTCTCAATCCTGCACTAAGCTATAGGAGTGGATGTTTGTTTGTAGGTCATAGGTTGAGTCCTCTGTTCAGACCCTCCTATGAAATACTTATGCAAGCCTATCTAGTGAGTTGTAACCTTTTAGACCTGATTCTTCCACTGGTTTCATTCCTCTATACTGAGATCCAAACCCTAGTTTTGGTGTATCACCTAGTAGGATAGATTGGCTTTTTGTTATTTACATTTCATGCACTCCTTCTAACCCTTTCCCCTCAAAAGTTTACTTTCTTGTTAAGAGAAAATCTGGGTGACTATCCAAGAGGAACCAGCCTAGAACCTAGAGGTCTCATCTTAGTTAGCAAAAGGTCCCACAACCTTGAGATGATTCCCTTGTTATATTGAGTTATCAAGACTATGAGAGCTTGAACTAAGGGTGCAAATTTAGTGTATAACAATACTATTGCAGTATCTTCATCCTTCAGAGTCTCCTTCCCTATAGACACAATTTCATCCTTCTTTTTCTCTTCGGTGCTCATAGGTTGAGCGTCGATAGTGGTGTCTAGAGGGTTCACCTCTGTGTTATCATCGGTATCCTTGTTTTCATCTGTATCCTTAGGTTCTATGGACTGTGCCTCTATAGCAGGCTGATTTGTATCTGTAGTTTTCTGAGTGTCTTGTGTATCTTGTGTAACTTTAGCATCCTTATTTTCTTCTTGTTTCTTCTCCTTGGATGCAATCTTAAAAATAAGTTCTATAGCCTCAGCTCGAGTCGGTAGATTGCCCGGAAATGATGTTGTCTCATTATCCTTCAATGGTACTATAGTTACATCTATGTCATCTTGATCATTAGGATCACCATTTGTAATGTCTTGAATAAAAACATCATCATCCATTATGTTCATCAGTTGTATGTCAACTTGTTCCAGTGCTTCCTATGATATATTCACCTTTGTGGTGTCCTTGGTGATATCAATTACCTCAGTAACCGATATACTAGAGTCTAGTACCTACTTTCCCTTACCAGTATCCATGTAAATGCCTTTATCTTTTGAATTTTGTCTCTTCCTAGATAGGTTTAGAAATGGTTCCTATTCAGCTTGCTCTTCTGCTTTCAAAATAGATGTCCATAATGAATCACATTCGACATCCATGTCACCTATATTTTCATCCAATATTTGCAATGCCCGATGCTTGACTAAAAATCTTTGTTGGTACTTTTTCAAATATTCATTTACTTCACCAAAGCTCATAGTTGTAGCAATACAAACTAATGACCTTTCTCATTTCCTTCTCTCAGTTTCTAGTGGAGTAGCCCATTGCACATTGATTCTGTCATCTAGTTCTTTCAGTAATTGATAGGCAAATTCCATTGGTACCTATTTGAATTTGATCATCATTTGAATGATAGCACGTTCTATCTTCATTTTATCTTTTGTTGACATTTTGTTATATTTACATAATGCTGGATCATTAAGAATCCCATTCTCTATAATTTCTTCTATCAATTCATCAAGAGTACTATCCTTATGCTTTACAATCTTGAATTGATTTTGATCATCTTCAATCTCTTCAATGCTATCGGTAGTAGGGGCTCATTTTTCCTTCTTCTTCGGTGCATCAGCTACTACCCTTGTCTTTATTTTCTCATACTTCCTTGTTGGTGTAGCTGCCCTTCATTTTTCCTATCTTTTCTCTAGTGGTGATGCAGTAGCGGTAGAAGACCTTGTCTTCATTCCCTTTCTTACAAATACCTCTTCTATTTTTTTATCATCGATAGAAGGAACTAATGCATCATCAGATTCAATTTCTTCACTTTCATATGGTTTATCTGCTAACTCTAGCAGACCTTTAGTTGTAGTGTCAACCGGTGTTTCATTAGAATCAGGTGCTTTACCATACTTGGATTCTAAATCTTTTCTCATTTTCTTCCCTCTCTTTGACATCTTACCGATAACTATGTTGGTATCAATTATTGATTTAGCCTCTTCGTAGGTGTCGAACCTACTGGTAGTGATGTCAACCGGTAATGCTAGCAATGCAGTTATAGATTTCACTACAAAATCATAACTTATTTCATATCCCATTGGTGCTAGCCACTTTGTTCTGGGCTCTACAGCCTTTATCATGCAATGATCTATGCTCACAACAAAACAAATATCATCTTCAAATTTCTTTATCAACTCTCTTAGTATTCTACTCCGTTGATGCATTCATTGCTGAAATTCTTTGAAGAAGGCATCGAATTCTGAGTCCATCTTATCTTCAAGCTTCCCCATAAACTCATTTATTTGCTGAGTGATCGGTTTGTCTTGCTCCAATACTACTTTATTGATACTAGGGATGAATTTCTATATGTAAAAGAATAAGCAAACAAGTAATGACCCAAACTTACAAGTGTTTGATTTCTTGGACCTTATTACCTTCATGTTATCTGTAAGTTGATGAAGCAAGATATCAACTAGATCAACTTGTTGATCTTTCTTCACAATTCTATACACCATGTCCACATCATTCGTCAGTACAATGTTCAATTGACTAGATTGAAATATCTTGTAACCTATCACATGTGCGGCGAACTTGACCATGAGATCCTTAATATTTCCAATTTTTAGTGCTCTATTGTCCCATTGAGCTCCAGTGTTCTTTTCAACATTTGGTCTTGATGAGCTACGAAATGCTTTTGCCTTGTCAAAAGTAGGATAACCAGTAACCCTACTTATCATTTTCTTCATGACCTTGGTCGGTCTATCTAGCCAAAACTTCCCATTGTGGAATCTACTCAATACTATCCTTATACATTCATTCATAAATGAATGTGGAAAATGTCAAACACCCAACAGTCCAACATCTTCAAGTTTTTGATATTTTGGTTTCACTTTTCCTTCAAGATTGCAAACATTCTGAAATGCGGCAACTGTCTCAAAGTTCCCAACTTCACCGATTTTGCAATGAATGTAGGCCCTAACATCCTCTATCAACAAAACCCTATCTGGTATGCTTGAAAATGCACCCATTGAATCCATTTTAGATGCAACCCTAGGATGTGGCTTAAATTTACCCTTGGCAAAATGTGTCCTAACAATCAATTCTACTTCCTCCTCAACTTGTTCCAATTTTTCAGTAGTAGATGTAGATGCCATCAAAATAAACTAGGGTTTCGGCAAACAATAAGTGTACAGGTGTATAGATAGCCGAAAAACCTACTTGAGTCATTGAAGAATGTCATCATTTCGATGTGATAGTGGTTTGAATCTCTCTAAAAATATTTAGCTCGAACTCTGGTCGCTCTGAAAATTCATTCTCCGATGCTCGCAATGTAAAAATGAACTTGATTTCTCGAGTATTTATAGACTTCTGCAAATTCCCGCTCAAACATTTGTAATAAATGTGTGACCTTACTTCAAAGTGGGAAACAACTGTCAACTTTGGTTAACATACGATATTGTTAGTTTGCATTGTTTCCTTAGTTAAGCTTGCATAATGATTACCGACTAGTAACCCATTCTTGGTCTTGCTTTTACCAACTTTATAACATTGTTAGCTCATGGAATATAAACCATAATGCATCTTCATTATGCTGATTTGGTATAAATACATCATATATGAGGAACTAAAAAAAAAAATGATCTTTTAAAATATCAGTCCTGTACATACCTTTGTCACCTTAAGTGGAGTTACTGATGTCACCCAATCTAGTGGACGAGGTTTCACCGACAGTGTTACTTGATTCAACAGTCTCTGTTATTGACTTCTTCCACATAGTACTTCTCATCTTCATGATATTTGCAATGGTGTATCCAATCTCAAATACATGATCTTCATTTGGTGCACGTTCTTTACAATCTTTGCTTACATGACCGACTTTGTGACAGTGCATATAGGCCATTGGGGTACTTGCCCAATATCTAGAATTTCTTATCCGATGTGCCCTATAACAATTAGCAGCTATATGTCCATACTGATCACATGCAATACAACTAGTCCATGTATTATAATCCCATACATAAGAGTTACCTTGTCTTTTTGATTGATATGGCTTCTTTTGAGTTTGCTACTTGGGAGTCCAAACTTGTTTCATCTTTGCTTTGCATTCACTTGCAATATGTCCAAGTTTGTTACAAGTGTAACATATCTTACTAGCAGCGGTCTTTTTAGTGTTGTCCTTTTGTCTAGATCTGCATTCATGTGCTTGATGCCCATACTTTCCATAGTAATAACATTAACCATTAAATCTTGTAGTAATAGCAGTTGGTTTGCCTTGAGCTTTACTTCTACATACATTTGAAGTGTGTCCAGGTTTTCCACAGTGATAACAAGTAAGTATTTTGGATTTTTGACCTTGATTGGTGTTGGCCTCTTGTCTTGATGATTCACCTTCACCAGTGTAACCTATACCAACTCTACTTCCAAATCTTCTTTGATTATCCAAGAAATCATCAATCTTCTTGGAACTTTCTTCAGCCAATCTTTTCATCTCATTGTACTGTTGTTGATTTTTTAGGTCATTTCTCAATTTTTCATTATCTTCTCTCAATCTTGCAACATCTTCTAGATTCCTTGATAATTCACCATTGATTCAGTTTACTTCTTGATTTGCAATCAGTACCTGATTTGACACTTGAAAGTGATGATCGGTAAGCCTTTGTATTTAACTTTCTTTAGCTTGTAATTGTTTAGTCATCAATCTTCTATTTTCAATGGCTAGGTTTTAGTCTTGTTTCAGTCTTCAATGGCTGTCAGAATTTGGCCTCAAATGTACTAGTGTTGAGATAGTTGGTTTTAGATTGTTTAGGGACGGTTTTGGGGTAGTTAGAAATTATTGTAGTTGGTTTTAGAGAATTAGAAGTCTATATCAATGTTGATCCATAGGTTTGGAGGCATGATGTAGAGTTGGTGATGTAAGGGGACATTTTTGTAATGTATCAAATCAATAAACACCAGTGATTCTTGCAACTGTGTCTCTGCCCATGGGTACAATCCACCATAACAAGGTAGCAGTGAATTCTCTTGTTCATTTAAAATGTGATCTTGATGGGATGATAATGTAGAATCACAGACTAATGTTTTATTTACATGTTTAAGCAACTATATCATGTTTGGATTGTTCTAGATGTTGGAAATAGGAGAGATAAATACTGAGAGGGGAGGGGTGAATAAGTGTCCACTAAAACTTTTACTTAGATCCCTTCAATACTGAATATGTAAACTATATTTACCGATCAAAATAACTTGCATGAAACAATTGCGTAGATAACTTATGAAAGTAAATAAACATAAACTCATCAATGTAATCACATAACACAAGTATTTTGGTAATGCAGAAACCCTTGTAAGAAGGTAAAAACTGCATTTTCCTGTTAAGTCTACAATTGTGATCACTTCTAGTGATCTTACCCTATTAGGAGTAACATGTTAGATCAGCTAGATCTACCTAGTTATAGGATTTAGCAGCACAATTAAGTGTGCACTCGGTTAAGAGATTTACAATAGGACTGTTAAATCCACTCGGTTAGGAGAATTTGATAACTCTATTACAGTTGTTAGAAAGATATAGAAAAGTGTATCTTCTCTGATTGACAACTATATTTGTCTGATATACATCATCTAAATACTATTTATATATCACCTTGCATGTGTAGATTTTCTGCTCTGTGATGCTCGGTTGCCTAGTCAGTTTTGAATACTTTCTCTGAATACAATTCTGCTCAGTCATGTCTATTCTTCTCAGTTCTATCTGATAACCTTTAGACTTGAAGTAGGCAATAGCTTCAAGTGCATACAACAATATTCAACAACCTAAAATGATACGAACACACTGAATTTATAGTGTTCTAGTTTTGCCGCTTAAGCAAAAATTAGGTTAAGCAAAATTGATAACCCTAACATCTACGATGTACAAAAATAGTTAAGATCAAATCTTTACATTGAGATTCTCATCAAATTTAATGAGTATCTATACATTATATGCTTCCTTGATCTTTCTTACACGTGTGTCAATCTGTTGTAACAGTTTGTCTTAAAAATTGTGCCTTGACTAATTCTTAGACCGTTTCTGTTTCCCTCGGTAAATGCTTGTCTAGATTTCTTGGTGTTGTCTGGAAGACTTAGTGTATACTAACCATTGGTATCAGTGTGAATCATGCTCGATAGATAGTTTGATGCTTCGGTGATTACTGTTAACTGACTGTTCTGTGAAGCATTACTGACTTCCCTATCTCCTTGTATTTACCAACCAAATGTAGTATAGATAACCAACTAATGACTTTGATACTAAGTGACAATACATGCTTAATAGAGATAACACTTGAGACAAAGAGATTGACTGGTATTTGGGTCTGTGACTGATTTTTGGGTACAGTCAGTATTGCTGGGTTGAAATCCTTTAAGTTGATGTAACTCTCCCACCCCTGTGGCCACTGTGATTGGTGGGAGAGGTTTAAAAGATGTATATTAGTCTTGTATTATAATTTTCCTATGAAGGGATAAGGGGTGTTGATATTGAAGACCACATAATGGTTGAATTTTCTAAGTGAAGGAGAGCCAGTTTGACACCACAGTCACTTGGGAAGTATTTTCCATTAAGAATAGTTGTATTGGATGATGGAATATGGATGTTTGTATCCATAATTATGTATTAGAACCAAAAAATTGATCTAGAGATGATTATGAAGTTGATTTTGCATAGGCCCTAAATGAATGACCCTAGGAACAAGGGTTTCATGATTAGATGAATAGGTGGAGAGTATTTGTCATTTAGCAACTTTTGTAACAAATGTTGCTGACAACATTTTGCAATGTTGTGCAAAACTTGACAAAATTACTCCTAGGTTCTACCAAGGTGGATCTAACATATTTTTATGTTAATAACATCGATTCCAACACCCCTAATAAAATTCTACCCATCCACTATCCTATCAAGCTTAGGGAGCCATAGAATTTATAAAATGTGATTCTTTGTTAGATGTATATTTGAGATTTTCTATCGAGCTTTACTTTGCATTTTTCACTCTCTTATCTATAAATCTAATTTGATGAATATGGTGATGCAAATTGGTTGATGAACATGTTTAAGAAGTAAAATATTTCTTAAAGTGAATGAGAAATAATATGGAATAAGAAGTAGGTATTTTTTACCATTGAATCTATATCATTGCTTTAGTTTGAGCTTCACTTGGTTTTGTGAATAGTTTAATATTCTCTACTTAACAAGGAAAACCACATGAAGGTGGAAGATCATTTATCCCCTCACCACCCTAACATCACTGTAGATTCCCCATTAACATCTAATAACATTCATTCATTCATTCATCCATTTTCGAAATATAACATTCAATCATTATAATCACATAACTGTTAGAAAGTAAAGATCCCCAAGATAACTGAGAGGGGGGGGTGAATCAGTTATCTGATAATTTAACCATTCAACTACTTTAAATAATATAATTAATGTACTAATCAACCATAGAAAGATAACCATACACAATTGCACAATAACACAAGATATGTTGACTAGGGAACCTCTTGAAAAGAGTAAACCCCGGTGGGAATGATGCCCACAAAATGATGCACTAATATGAAAGTTCCTTGTTAGAGGATGGACCCTGTTAGGAGTCTTATGAAATACATTCAGTACATATAAATCCCTATTAGGAGATTTTGAATCCCTGTTAAAAGATTCTAACCCGGTTAAGAGTTTATGGAAGACAGAAGGACCCACTGCCCAAACAACTTCAAGGCAAGATCTCTGAACCCACTGTCCAAAAGATCTTAGAATTATTAAATAGAATAATATGAAATATATTACCTCCTTCACACTATGCCAAAACTGCACTCTCTGCTACACAAGATCTCAATTCCAGATCTTTGTACTCACAAGTCTTCCTTCATCACTGAATTAGCTCTTTTCTTTACTGCATGCATATATTCGCATCTCAACCTTCACAGTACATATTGAAACAAGGAAAAAATTCCTTCTTATATACCAAACTCAAATAATTACAAATGAGTCGGTCCTCAATTACAAAATAATAAATTCTACATGCTACACACAAAATTTCACATAAAATTGTAGGCTTCCAGATACTGTAACTTTCTCCAAACATATCTTCAAAGTTTTTGATATGAACCACATCATCATTAATGAGTCTCCAATATCCCTTTAACTGCACAAAATCAAATTCCATCCCAGCTAAGAGATATCCTTCGATTTCTAAAAACCGCTTCACAGAAACATTGTCTAAACACTGCTTTCACCAAAATGCTCATAACTCTCATGAATGAATGAATTTCTTTTTGTGCTATTAACCATAGGTTAATAACACACCAAAGAACATACCATAAACTATGCAAAAGCCAACCTACAATACAACATGTGTGCAAAACAAAATTGTACCTACTTTCCAACTGATATCTAGAATATCACTGTGTTGACATCAATGACAATCCAAGTGATGAATGCAACAACAACTGCTACAGAATGACTACCAAAATACTTTTCATTCATTCCTAACAATCTCCCCCATTGGAATTGATGGCAACATAGATGAAAAACATCCAATGTTCCAAAAATCCAATACTGCAACATCACTGCAAAATATAAAATTAAATCTTGCTTCATTTTCCTATTCAACTCTCTCATACAATCCACAATGTTTTTCATGTATATCTCTCCCCCATTGACATCAATGATAGAAATTTCATCACTAAGTCAACAACAACTTAATGTCAAAAGACACTTTTTAGAAAAATATAATAACAAGAGTCCTCATGACTCAACTCATAAACTCCCCCATAGAGGAAGTTCCAACATCCAATCCAGAAGAAAGATAGGGCTCATATACCACTGGACAGATGCAATCATCTGCATCAATTCTCAAAAATAGGTTGGGGCATAACCCCAAGCATACCTCTCAGATACACAAATGTATCCTTAGGTAAAGGTTTTGTAAATATATCTGCTATATGTTCCTTTGTGCTTATGTAGTCCAATCTTACTTCTTTTTCTACAACTTTTTCTCTTACAACATGATACTTGATCTCAATATGCTTAGTCTTAGAATGTAAAATAGGATTTTTTGACATACTCACTATACTGGTGTTATCACAATGTATAACAATAGGCTCATCAAACTTTATTCTAATATCCTTCAACATCTGCTTCATCCAAATAATCTGATTACAATTATTTGCTGCTGCAACATATTCTGCTTCCGCTGTACTTTGTGAAGAATAATTCTTCTTCTTACTTAACCAAGAGACCAATTTTCTTCCAATAAAAAAGGCTCCACCACTGGTGCTTTTCTTGTCATCAACGCTGCCTCTCCAATCTGCATCAGTATAGGCACATAAAGTAAAATCATTAGAATTCTCATACCATAATCCATAATCCATTGTTCCTTTCAGATATCTCAGTATCCTCTTTACTACTGCATAATGTGATTCTCTAGGTTCTGCTTGAAATCTTGCTACAATCCCAACTGAATGTGCTATATCAGGTCTTGTATGTGTCAAGTACTCCAATCCTCCAATCATAGATATGTATTTTTTCTGCTCAACTGCTGGTGTCTCATCTTTGCTAGATAACTTATGTCCAGTTACCATAGGTGTTCCAACAGGTTTAGAATCTTTCATTCCAAATATTTTCAATAAGTCATTCAAATACTTAGTCTGACTTACAAATATACCTTCCTTGCTTTGTGTTATCTATAATCCCAAAAAATATTTCATTTATCCAATCATGCTCATCTCAAATTCAGTCTTCATTTCATCTACAAATTTGTCACTAGCTTCATCTTCTCCTCCAAAGATAATATCATCAACAAATATAACTATAACCAAAAGACCATTCTCAATTTCTTTTGTGTATAAGTTACTATCTGTTGTTCCTTTTATAAGTCCCAATTTCAATAAATACTTATCCAATCTTGCATACCAGGTTCTAGGTGCTTGTTTTAATCCATATAAAGCTTTCTTTAACTTACATACCATATCTCCTTCTTGTGTCAAAGGAAAACCTTCAGGCTGCTCAATGTAGATTTCTTCTTCCAATTCACCATTCAACAATGCTGATTTCACATCCATCTGATACACTTTGAATTTCTTGTAAGCTGCATATGCTAGAAACATTCTCACTACTTCAAGTCTGGCCACAGGTGCAAAAGTTTCTTCATAGTCAATTCCTTCTTGTTGTGAATATCCTTTACATACCAATCTTGCTTTGTTTCTTATCACTTCTCCTTGTTCATTCATCTTGTTTCTGAATACCCACTTTGCTCCAATCACATTCTTGTCTTCAAGTCTAGCGACCAATTCCCATGTCTTGTTTTTTTCAATCTGCTCCAGTTCTTCTTTCATAGCATTAATCCAATGTTCATCTTCACAAGCTTCATTAGTAGTCTTAGGTTCAATTTGAGAAATCAAACATAAATGTACCTTATTTTGAGTCAAAACTCCTTTGTCTAAACTTCCAATAACTTACTCAACAAGGTGATGTCTCAAAATATACCTGTTAGGTGTCATAGTTATTGATCTAGTTCCAATTGTAGATTCTTCTCTGCTTTCTTCTCTATTTTCTTCTCTATTTTCTTCTTTGTTTTCTTTAGTATGACTTTCATTCAACAAATCACTGTTAGTTTCAAAAAATAATTCTGCATTTTCAATGTTAGGCTGAGGTTGTGCTTCTCCATCAGATTCATAATCAAGCATTCTTTCCTGAATTTTAAACTTCTCATCAACTTTTACATTTGCACTTTCAACAATAGTCTTAGTTCTTTTGTTATAACATCTATATGCTTTGTTTTTTAAAGAATATCCAAGAAATATTCCTTCATCAGTTCTAGGATCAAATTTTCCTATATCATCATCTCTCTTTATATAACATTTACTTCCAAAAATTCTAAAATACTTAACTAAGGGTGCATGTCCAAATGATAATTCATAAGGTGTCTTGTTTGTATCTGCTCTGATTTTTACTCTGTTCATAGTGTATACTGTTGTGTTCACTACTTCTCTCCAAAAAGTCTTAGCCAAATCATTTTCAAACAACATAGCTCTTGCTGCTTCAGTTATTGACCTATTCCTTCTTTCTGCAATACCATTTTGTTCTGGTGTTCTAGGGGCTGAAAGTTGTGTCTTAATACCATTCATTTCACAAAAGGTGTTAAACTCTCTAGATGTAAATTCACCACCTCTATTAGATCTTAGACACTTAATCTTCATTCCAGATTCATTCTCAATTTTGCTTTTCATGATCTTAAATTTATCAAATGATTCAGATTTTTCTTTCAAAAATGCAATCCACATCATCCTTGTAAAATCATCAACAAGAATCATAAAATGCCTTTCTCCATAGAATCCTTTAGTCCTAGTAGGACCACTCAAGTCTGTATGAACAATCTCCAGCTTCTCTGTTGATGTGAACTTCTTGTTGGGAAATGAACTCCTTTTCTACTTTGCCATCATACATTCTTTGCAAATCATGTTAGTAGGTTTCATAATTCTAGGTAAATCTCTTACCGCAAGTGTAGTGCTCACCTTGACAATATTATCAAAGCTTATATGACAAAACCTTTTATGCCATAGCCAACTATCATCAATCTTAGTTATCAAACATGTCATCTCAGTAGGATTCAACTGAAATACATTACCTCTAGTTCTGGATCCTTTTCCAATCAGAGTTCCATCTTTATCTTTTATCACACAAGTTTTCTTAGTAAACCAAACTTGATAACCCTTATCAGCCAATTGTCCAACGCTTAGTAGATTATGTCTCAATCCATCAACAAAGTAAACATCATCAGTGTTAGTCTTTCCATCAAGAGTAATAGATCCTATACCCTTAATCAAACAAGGTGCATTATTACCAACCCTAACAATTCCTCCATCATAATTATCTAACTTAACAAACTTTCGTTTATCTCCAGTCATATGATGTGAACAACCACTATCTATAATCCAATCAGATTTATTTTCAACTTGAGAAAATAATGCTTTTTCTTCCCTTTTATCAGATTCAGAACTTTCTTCTTTACTTGCTACAAATCCTATTTCCTCAAAGTTATCATTATCATTGTCACTTAAATGTCTTTCAATTCCTTCTTCAAGATCTTCATCATTTGCATAATAACATTCTTTAGATCTCCTAAAGTTGCTTCTATACGTCTTAACTCTTTTAGGACATTTAGATGCAAAATGACCATATTCTTGACAAGTCCAACATTTAAAGATTTTCTTACCATCTGGTTCTCTTTTTACAAGTAATGCAATACCCTCTTCAATCTTCTTATCTTCCTCAGATTTAGATCTACTACTGCTGGCATAATCTCCATTCACACTAGTACTTCTTGTAGGTCTAATGTTAAGAGCACTAAACACTGTTTCCATTCTAGGTAGCTCTCTTGATAATCTCAAGTTCATCTCTATTGTTTCTAATCTTCCAAGAAGAGTCTCTCTTGAAAAGTTTGATGTACAAGGTATCACTGGTTCAATCATCTGTGTTGTCTGCTTGAATACTAGTGTCAAAGTTCTTAGAATTTTCCATATCACTTCATTCTCTGTCTTATCACCTCCTCAAGACTTTATTCTTGTTACAATCTCAGACATCCTACCAATATAGCTTCTAATAGATTCATCTTCCATCATTCTGATATCTTCAAATGCACAAATCCAATTATGTAATCTATCCTTCTTTGCATGTTCATCACCTTCAAAAGTAGAATGTAAAGCTTTCCAAATTGCATGAGATGTTTTCAAACATCTTACCTGACTATATTCATTCTCCATTAGTGCTGACAAAAGTGCTTCTCTTGAAAGTATGTTACACATGAATAGATCTAGTTCATCTTTAGTTCCTGCCTCTAGATTGTCTTCCTCAATGATAGTCTTCTCACTCTTTGTAATCAACCAATAACTTGGTCCTAAACATAATAGATGAGTCTCCATCTTTTCTTTCTAGCTGTCAAAATTTACTACATCAAACTTAGGGCTTTCTTTTCTAAAATTCGTCATGGGTCTCCTTAAGTTGTTAAACTTTTCTTTCAAGGACCTACTGCTCTGATACCAATTGTTAGAAAGTAAAGATCCCCAAGATAACTAAGAGGGGGGGGGGGGGGGGGGTGAATCAGTTATCTGATAATTTAACCATTCAACTACTTTAAATAATATAATTAATGTACTAATCAACCATAGAAAGATAACCATACATAATTGCACAATAACACAAGATATGTTGACTAGGGAACCTCTTGAAAAAAGTAAACCCCGGTGGGAATGATGCCCACAAAATGATGCACTAATATGAAAGTTCCTTGTTAGAGGATGGACCCTATTAGGAGTCTTATGAAATACATTTAGTACATATAAATCCCTATTAGGATATTTTGAATCCCTATTAAAAGATTCTAACCTGGTTAAGAGTTTATGGAAGACAGAAGGACCCACTGCCTAAATAGCTTCAAGGCAAGATCTCTAAACCCACTGTCCAAAAGATCTTAAAATTATTAAATAGAATAATATGAAATATATTACCTCCTTCACACTGTGCCAAAACCACACTCTCTGCTACAGAAGATCTCAATTCCAGATCTCTGTACTCACAAGTCTTCCTTCATCACTGAATTAGCTCTTTTCTTTACTTCATGCATATATTCGTATCTCAACCTTCACAGTACATATTGCAACAAGGAAAAAATTCCTTCTTATATACCAAACTCAAATAATTACAAATGAGTCGGTCCTCAATTACAAAATAATAAATTCTACATGCTACACACAAAATTTCACATAAAACTGTCGGCTTCCAGATACTGTAACTTTCTCCCAAGATATCTTCAAAGTTTTCACTATGAACCAAATCATCATTAATGAGTCTCCAACATCCATTTAATTGCAAAAAATTAGATTCCATCCCAGCTAAGAGATATACTCTGATTTTTGAAAACCGCTTCACAGAAACACTGTCTAAACACTGCTTTCACCAAAATGCTCATAACTCTGATGAATGAATGAATTTTTTTTTGTGTTGTTAACCATAGGTTAATAACACACCAAAGAACATACCATCAACTGCACAAAATCCAATCTACAATACAACATGTGTGCAAAACAAAATTGTACCTGCTTTCCTACTGATATCTAGAATATCACTGTGTTGACATCAATGACAATCCAAGTGATGAATGAAACAACAACTCCTAAAAAATGACTACCAAAATACTTTGCATTCATTCCTAACAATAACATTCATTAACACATAAAATTCATTAACACATCATTCATCAACATTTACTAGTACACAATTACATCCATTAAGACAACATTCTTTCATTAGCAAAAAATGTTAATTACAATCATTTATTTTTTGTTTCTTGCTCATTTTTTAATGTAATGGCTAAGTGGAGCATCAATGTCCTTGTCATTCCCCTCCTCTAATGGTTCTAGTCTCAACACATGTCTTTTTTAGAAAGTAAAGTCCACCAAGATAAATGAGGGGGGGGGGGGGGGGTGAATCAGTTATCTGATAATTATAACTTTTATCAACTTTAATAGATTTAACCATGTAAGAAATATAATTACCAACCATAGAAAGATATTCATACACAATAACACAATGACACAAGATATGTTGACTAGGGAACCTCTTGATCAAAGAGTAAACCCTGGTGGGAATTATGCCCACAAAAGATGCACTAATATGAATATTCCTTATGAAAGGATGGACTCTATTAGGAGTCTTATGAAATACATTCAGTACATATGAATCCTTGTTGTTGGAAATATTCAGGAATTAACCGAGTTACTGAGAGGGGAGGGGTGAATCAGTAACTCCAAATTTTCTTACAATTACAGATGTATTAACATATAGTTCACTTTTTCCTTATGCATATAGAAAGCATGAAACTTAAAAGCATTCACAACAATGACACATAGATTTGGTTACCCAGAAACCTTCCAAAAAGAAAGTAAAACTGGGGTGGGGATGAAACCCACAAAGCTTTAGTACTGCAGAATAAAGTTGGCCGGTTAAGGCTTACAATTTGATCACTTCTGATGATCTGCCCTACTAGGAGCAATAAGGATTGCTAAATCCACCCTGTTAAAGGATTTACAAGCATACAATGAAGTATGCACTCGGTAAAGAGATTTTACAAAAGACTGTTAAGTCTACCCGGTTAAAGGATTTTAGTACTGATTCACCTGTTAGGATGAAACAGTAGATCTCTTGCTTTGCAACTGGATTGCTGATTGAGATTCACTGATGTACTGATCACCTTCTGTGATGAATTTGTCTTTGCTGTTCCCTATACTGCTGTAGCCCTTTTTAATTCGCTTATCTCTGCCTTTCTTTCTTTTTCACATTCATACTCATTTTATTACATCTTGACATTTTTACAACATTATTTATATACAAGTCTAAATAATTAATTACAATTACAATTACAAAGTCGGCTTGACAAATAAACATAAGTGCCACTAAGTCGGCCCAAGTATGGTTACACAGTTCTTGCAAACTAACTTGGTGACTTTCTGATACTCGATGTCCACTGCATTACTCGGCATTGTCATGCACTCAGTAGAAGTGAAGGCACGGTTCATACTAACCACTCAGTAGGTTTTGAACTCGGTAAATACTGGTGACTCGGTAGACATAATGTTACTCAGTTTACACTATCCTGCTCGGTTTGCACTATCTTGTTCAGTTTGCACTGTCTTGCTCGGTTTGCACTGTCTTGCTCGGTTTGCACTGTTCTGCTCGGTTTGCTCTGTTCTGCTCAGTTTGCACTGTGCTACTTAGTTTGCACTATTCTGCTCGGTTTGCACTCAGAATGCAAATAAGTGTTGTCACTAGTGGCAATTCTGCTTAATGCCAACAATCTCCCCCTTTGGCATTAGTGACAAAAACACTTATTGCCCAAAACTTATATACATGAATCATGCTGAGATTTATTTTTTATTTTTCAAAATTTGTCTTTGTCATAGGGATTTATACATTATCTCCCCCTTTCAATGTGCTAACTTTTCTTCTATACATGTCTTCTTCTATACATATCTTCTTCTATATACATTATCTCCCCCTTTCAATGTGCTAGCTTTTCTTCTATACATGTCTTCTTCTATACATATCTTCTTCTATACATATCTCCTTCTACACATATCTCCCCCTTTTTGATGATAATGCCAAACATGTATATACAAGTGATTTACAGAGAAAATCCAAAATTTGATAGAAACACAGAATGTACCTTCATTATTAGTGCCAGGGTTCTGTCCCAATTTTCTTGCAGAATCTTGCATGTTTGGATTGCAATTTGGACTTCTGCAGAGAGTTCAATCATGTGATCTGCTATAGAGAATTGATTGTCATGAATCAATATTTTGGAATGTTCAATGTGCTTATACATTGTATTCATGATGGGAATGATCATGTTCTGGATGTCTAGCAGTGTGGACCGGATCCTTGTGTCTTCTTTCAGTAGATCTGACCGCATATTTGATAGGTATGAGATTTTCATGTGATGAGCAGAGCTTGAACTTGGTTCAAGTTGCAGCTTCTGTATGCTAATCTTCAAATCCTCATCAATTTTATTCATTTTATCCTTGACATCCTTTGTGAACTCGGCAATATTGCACAGTCTGGGCAAAAGAGAGGTGACATTCGAATAGGTAGATTCAATGTTTGACAAAACTGAAGACAATTCCACTTGATTAATAGCTATGTGTTGAGCAATGTGCTCAAGCACTTTATTGTTGAATCTCTTCTCGGCTCTTTCAACTAACTTTTCTATCCCAGATGAATCCTCATTGTATTTATTTACTGCTTCTGCTAATTGTAGAAAACATGTTGAGAGGAATCTACTTTAATACCTAATGCATCAGACAAAATGTCCTTAGCATCCTTAATGATTTGATATTCCTTGTCTCTCTCCTCTTTAAGCTTCTTTTTCTTTGCTTTCCTTTGGAGGATTTCACCTATATTTTGCATTTGGTCCGCTGATAGATTTGCAAAATCTAATGTTGGAATCTCTATTTCTTCATCTAGGTCTATATCCTCTACTATATTTTTACCCAAAAATTTTATACTCGGTTGAGCCTTAGGCTTATCTGTACTTAATGCCTTAGTAGTAGTGACAGTAGACATAGTAGGACTGGCTATAGAGACTGGCATACTGTCTACTGGAGAACTTAAAGTATTTACACTTGTAGAATCAAAAACTGGAATACTTACTGCTGGAAAACTTGATGAAGTGGGAGACTGCAACTTGGTAGAAGAAATGGTGGTTGCTTCTATTGTTGCTATAGGTGATTGGACAAATGTTGAAGTTGTCACAACCATGCTTGAAGGTGTCTCTAGGCTAGATGTAGAAACTTTTATTGGAGAGGTAGGAAGTGATGCAATGACTTCTGCTGCTATCCTCACAGTATCATTTACCTCAGTGGCTTCTTCTTGTTCATCACTGTCATCTTCAATGTCTTTTATTATTACTGTTTCAATACTCAGTTGGTGAAGATGGTATATGTTCTTCCATGTGGCATTTGCAGCCTTCACAACCGATTCAATATTGTTGATCAGAATCAAACAAGTATTGAACTTTAGTGTCATCTTATTTTCATTTTCCTTCAATGCCTTCTTTATTTCATCATTTTTCAAGCTCGGCATTAACTGTCTCAGGGTTTGATCAAATATGTCTATTATAGTTTTCTTTTCATTGCTCCATCTCATTTTTATTGGATCTAATAAGGCTACTGGAACCTGTGGGGCTATTTCATCAGGAGAGTATTTCCACTGTCCCATCTTTTCAACAACAGCATCTTCTATTTCCTTCTATTCTATTTTCGATCTGGTTTCATATTTAAAAGATTTTATGTTACTTACTCCAGATCCTGATCCTTCTCTAAAGAGTTTGATCCTCTCTTGAAAGTTTAGAGGAGGCCTTTTGAATACTATATCTTTGTCTGCCTTGTCTGCCTTGTCTGCCTTACCTCTTGCACTTCTCCTTGTAAATATAGCAGTGGGAGGCTTAGGTGCTTTAGTGATAAATACCTTTCCTTTCTTCTTTTTAGGTTTTGGTTCCTCTGTTTTCTCATCCTTTTCCTCTTCTTCTTCATCATCTTCTCCTTTGTCCTCGGTTAACATTTGCATTTTGGCTATCCTCTTCTTTCCTTTGTTTACTACCTATGGAAGCTTTATGCTTAATTCAATTCTTACTTTTGCTTCATCATATGTTCCAAAATATGGAGCTTTGGGATTAACAGGCTGATTAAGAAGGGCTTCAATGATATTCTTGGTTTCATCAATATTTACCTCATAAGGAAGAGGTTTTGCATGTACAATCCTCGGTTTAGCTGCTTGAATATATACATTGTCACTGTCCACCATGAAACAAATGTCATCCTTATAATCTTCAACCAACTTCTATGGAATCCGAAATCTGTCATTCATTTTCTCTTTGAAAGACTCAAAATAACTATCCATGACGCTTTCAAAATTTTCACCCATTTCTAAAATGTATTCATTTATCTCATAAAGGACTGGCACATCTTTTCTCCATACAACTTTTCCTTTGGAAGGGAAGAATTTCTGAACATAGAAGAATAAACAGACCAGTAAAGATCCAAACTTACATGGATTGTTTTTGGAAGTTTGAATGCTTTCCATGTTTTTGTTAAACTGTTTTAACAATAAATCTGCAAGGTCAAATGATAAGTTATTCTTGACCACTTTGTATGCTAGGTCAATAGCTTCACAGGAGACACTATTCTATCAACTTGAACTATATATTTTATGGGCAATTATGTGTGTACCAAACTTTAGTTCAGCATCGATAATGCTGCTAACTTTCATGCCTCTACCATCCCACTCGGCTAGGGTTTTCTTCTCCAGTTTCGGCCGACCTAGGGTTTTGGTAGTTTTTGCTTTGTTCAACATGGGAAGACCGGTGATTTGATGAATCATCTTCTTGGTGATCTCTATGGGTTGCTCAAGCCAAATCTTGCCATCATGTACACGGCTGAGAATGTATCTAACCCATTTCTCCTAAAAGTTTTGAGGTAAATGTGCAATGTGAACTAATCCCTTATCTTCCAGATGTTTGTGCTCGGGCTTTAGAATACCATCCACACACAATTCCTCACACACAATATCTAGCTCTAGGTTTCCCATTTCTTGAATTGCACAGTTGAAATGATTGTGAATATCGTTAATAAGTAGTACCTTAGGAGGAATCTGAGATTGAGCTCCGTTCGGATCTAGGGTTGTTGCAATTGTGGGCACGATCTTGAAATTTGGTGCTCTCCATTCCCCTTGGACTAACATTTCTGATCCTTTCTTCATTAAAGTGCTGGATGATGCCATGGTAGCTCACAGAAAATTCTTTTCACAAAAGTTTTTTTGAATCGCTGGATTGCTCTTGAAATTTTCTGCTCTCAAAGTGCTAAAAGTTCACGGTGAAGAATGAGTTTGATTTCTTGCCTTTTGTTTACAACTCTATCATTAATGCTTAGTATAAATTAGGGTATGAATTCTGACAGACTGTCACCCACTAAGAATTAATTGCTTGATAAAGACTTCGCAACTTGGTGAACTCGAGAATTCATATTGCTCCGACCTCGCTCGGTAAAGACTGGTACCGACCTTGCTCGGTAAAGACTGATACCGACCTTCCTGTGATCTTACTACATCTTGTATGCTGATTTAGATCTTTCTTTTAATTCGGTTCTGGAACTGCTTGAGATTGGTCTATGAGAATACAGTTCCAGTGCTTTCTTGGAAATTTAGTTTGAGTCAGTAGAGCCACCCATTCCATTACTTGGACTGGTTTGCTCGGTAGATTTAGGAATCCACTTTTGTCTCACCTGTTTCTTGACCTTAGTTGCTTCATTCTTCTTTCCATCTTCAACTTCACTAGCATTCATGTAGTTTATGGCTATGTGACCGAGTTTAGTGCATTTGAAGCATCTTACGGTAGTATCTCTTTTCCTTAGATGATGTTTTATGCAGTTCATGCCAATGTGTCCATATTCTCCATAGTAATGACATCTACACCAGGTGTTGTAGTCCCATCCAAACATTGCTTTCATAATTTGTTCTTCTGGATTGAATGTTTTGGATCTGCACTCGGATGCCTTGTGACCTTGTTTGTTGCATTTGTGACAATTACCTCTGAATCTTGGTTTTTCCCTGCATTCATTTGCTTTGTGACCATGTTGATTGCAGTTGTAGCATTTTCCATTGAATTCTACTTTTTCATTGCTCCAAAATTTATTTGAAGTATGTCCTATTTTACCACAAAGATTACAAGTAGGTTTCTGATTTCTTTGAGTACCTTGCTTAGAAGATTCACCTTCTCCTTTATATCCAAGTCCTACTTTTCCTTTCTGCCTATGAAGATTTCACTCATACAACTGATTCAAGTCTTCTTGGCTTTTCAGCATTCCTTCATTGATTTGTTTTTTGGTGTTTAGGTCATCCACCAATCTTAGATTGATTTCCTTTTCAGATCTTAGTTCTTCTCTTGTGCTTTCTATTTCTGATCTTAGAGTCAGAATTTCCTCATTTGTATGGGAGATCTGATCAATTAGGTTTTCTAGCTGAAGGGTTTTATTTTGGACTTCATTGTTCCTTCCATCTAATTCATCTTTCAACTTGTTTCTTTGTTCTAAGATCTCACAAAATCTTGTTGAGTGTAGCTCTTGTTCTCTTTTTAATTTTCTCACTTCTTCCTGCAGAGACCCATTCTTTTCTAGGAGTTCTTTGACAGCATTGTTTGCTTCATCTGAGCTATTTGAGGGAAAAAGATCTTCAATCTTTTCTTCAATGTAATTCTGATCATTCATCTGATTTTCAAGTTCCTTCCTTCTTCTTAAGGATTGGGAAAGATGTTCTTTTGCTTCTTTAAGTTTAGCTATGGCCATTTCCAGATCTAGCTTTTCATTTTCAATCACCTTGTTCAGTTTGAATACCTCCATTGTCCTGAATCTTTGCTCAAGCTAGTTAAGCTTAATCTTGAGAACCAACTCTACTCTGATACCAATTGTTGGAAATATTCAGGAATTAACCGAGTTACTGAGAGGGGAGGGGTGAATCAGTAACTCCAAATTTTCTTACAATTACAGATGTATTAACATATAGTTCACTTTTTCCTTATGCATATAGAAAGCATGAAACTTAAAAGCATTCACAACAATGACACATAGATTTGGTTACCCATAAACCTTCCAAAAAGAAAGTAAAACTGGGGTGGGGATGAAACCCACAAAGCTTTAGTACTGCAGAATAAAGTTGGCCGGTTAAGGCTTACAATTTGATCACTTTTGATGATCTACCCTACTAGGAGCAGTAAGGATTGCTAAATCCACCCTGTTAAAGGATTTACAAACATAAAATGAAGTATGCACTCGGTAAAGAGATTTTAGAAAAGACTGTTAAGTCTACTCGGTTAAAGGATTTTAGTACTAATTCACCTGTTAGGATGAAACAGTAGATCTCTTGCTTTGCAACTGGATTGCTGATTGAGATTCACTGATGTACTGATCACCTTCTGTGATGAATTTGTCTTTGATGTTCCCTATACTACTGTAGCCCTTTGTAATTTGCTTATCTCTACCTTTCTTTCTTTTTCACATTCATACTCATTTTATTACATCTTGACATTTTTACAACATTGTTTATATACAAGTCTAAACAATTAATTACAATTACAATTACAAAGTTAGCTTGACAAATAAACATAAGTGCCACTAAGTCAGCCCAAGTATGGTTACACGGTTCCTGCAAACTAACTCGGTGACTTTCTGATACTCGGTGTCCACTGCATTACTCGGCATCATCATGCACTCGGTAGAAGTGAAGGCATGGTTCATACTAACCACTCGATAGGTTTTGAACTTGGTAAATACTGGTAACTCGGTAGACATAATGTTACTCAGTTTACACTGTCCTACTCAGTTTGCACTATCTTGTTCGGTTTGCATTGTCTTGCTCGGTTTGCACTGTTCTGCTCAGTTTGCACTGTTCTGCTCGGTTTGCACTATTCTACTTAGTTTGCACTATTCTACTCGGTTTGCACTATTCTACTCGGTTTGCACTGTTCTTCTCGGTTTGCACTGTTCTGCTCTGTTTGCACTCAGAATGCAAATAAGTGTTGTCACTAGTGGCAATTCTGCTTAATGCCAACACTTGTTAGGAGATTTTGAATCCCTGTTAAAAGATTCTAACCCTGTTAGGAGTTATGGAAGACAGAAGGACCCACTGCGCAAATAGCTTCAATGGAAAGATCACTGAACACACTATCCAATTGATCTCTAGATTATTCAACAAAATAATATCAAATCATTACTAATCTCAACAATATGTTACCTCATCCCTGATTGTGCCAAACTGCACTTACAGCTACACTAGATCTCAATTTCAAATCTTTGTACCTCGCATGTCTTCCTTCATAAATTTGCTTTCACAATCTTTCACTTTACCAATTCAATTCATCTCTATCTCTTACAACAAGAAAAAACATTCCTTCCTTTATACCACACTCAAGTAATTACAAATGAGTCGGCATCCAATTACAAAATAAAAGTTTCCACATGTTACATCAAAATTACACAAAACTGTCAGCTGCCAATTAGAATAATTTTTCACTCATGTGACCTCAAAGTTTGCACTATCACCCACATCACTATCAACATGTCTTCAATTGCTCTTTAACTGTGCAAAACCAAATTCCATCCCGATTAGGAGATATCATGCAATTTCCACAAACCGCTACTTAGGAACACTGCCCGAATACTACTTCCACCAAAATGCTGATAACTTCCATGAATAAATGAATTACTATCTATGCTCTTAACCATGAACATATAACATATCAAAGAGTAAATTTTCAACATCACATAGCTTTATCTATAATATCCCACATGAGCTAATCAAAACACTATCTGCTCCTTTGCTAATGTCCAGTAGATCACTGTGTTGAGATCAATGACAATCATAGTCATGAATGCAAAAACAACTGCTATAGAATGGCTTCCAATACTCCCATAGGATATATTAAGCATTTATTCCTAACAATCTCCCCATTGGAATTAATGGAAACATAGATGAAAAAAATCCAATGTTCCATATATCCAATACTACAACTCTGCTACTCTTCAACAAATATTTTCAAATCCTCTTCATTAATCAAATCTTTCTTTGTTTTCCTATTCAGTTCTCTCCAAAAGATGATACAAATGGTTTTTCATGTACAGTTCTCCCCCATTGACATCAATGACAAAAATTTCATCATTATGTCAACAACAACTCTAATGTCAAAAGACACTATTCAGAAAATACATTCACTAGAGTCCTCATGACTCAACTCAGATACACATACTCCCCCATAGTGGAAGTACCAACATCCAATCCAGAAGAAAGATAAGGCTCATATACCACTAGACAGATGCAACCAATTTGCATCACTTCTCAAAAGTAGGCTGGGGCATAACCCCAAGAATACCTCTTAGATACTCAAATGTATCCTTAGGAAAAGGCTTTGTAAATATGTCTGCAATCTGCTCCTTTGTGCTTATGTACTCAAGTTTGACTTCTTTCTCAGCAACTTTCTCTCTTACTACATGATACTTAATCTCTATATGCTTTGTCCTAGAATGTAATATAGGGGTCTTAGACATACTAATTGTGCTGGTGTTATCACAATGTATAACGATAGGTTCAAAAAACTTTATTCCAATATCCTTCAACATTTGCTTCATCCAAATTATCTGGTTGCAATTGTTTGTTGCTGCTACATATTCTACTTCTATTGTGCTATGTGAAATACAATTCTGCTTCTTGCTTAGCCAAGAAACCAATCTTCCTCCAAGGAAAAATGATCCACCACTGGTGCTCTTTTTATCATTAACATTGCCTACCCAATCAACATCTATATATGCGCATAAGGTAAAATCATCAGGATTTTCATACCACAATCCATAGTCCATTGTGCCTCTTAAATATCTTAGTATCCTCTTTACTACTTCATAATGTGATTCTCTAGGTTCATCTTGAAATCTTGCTACAATTCCAACTGAATGTGCTATATCAGGTCTTGTATGTGTCGAGTACTGCAATCCTCCAATCATAGATCTATACTTCTTCTATTCAACTATAGGAGTCTCATCTGTGCTAGATAATTTATGTCTAGTTACCATAGGTGTTCCAACTAGTTTACAGTTCTCCATTCCAGATCTCTTTAACAAATCATTCAAGTACTTTGTCTGGCTTAGAAAGATACCATCACTGTTCTGTGTTATATGTAATCCCAAAAAGTATTTCATTTCACCAATCATACTCATTTCAAATCCAGTTTTCATTTCATTAGAAAATTTATTACTAGCTTCATCTTCTCCTCCAAAAATAATGTCATCAACAAAAATAACTATAATTAACAAACCATTTTCAATTTCTTTTGTGTATAGGTTGCTATCAGCTGTTCCTTTTGTAAATCTCAATTTTAACAAATACTTATCCAATCTTGCATACAAAGTTCTAGGTGCTTGCTTTAGTCCATATAAGGCTTTCTTTATTTTACATACCATGTCTCCTTCTTGAGTCAAAGGAAAACCTTCAAGCTGCTCAATGTAGACTTCTTCTTCCCATTCTCCATTCAAAAATGCTGACTTCACATCCATCTGATATACTTTGAATTTCTTAAAAGCTACATAGGCCAAAAATATTCTTACTGCTTCAATTCTTTCTATTGGTGCAAAAGTTTCTTCATAGTCAATTCCTTCTTGCCGTGAGTATCCCTTACATACCAATATTGCTTCTCCTTGTTCATTCATCTTGTTTCTGAATACCCATTTAGTTCCAATAACATTCTTATCTTTAGGTCTAGGGACCAATTCCCATGTCTTGTTCTTTTCAATCTGATCTAGTTCTTCTTTCATAGCTTTAATCGAATGTTCATCTTCACAAGCTTCACTAGTAGATTTAGGTTCAATTTGAGAAATCAAACATAATTGTTCTTATACCTTATTTTGAGTTAGAAATCCTCTATATATGCTTCCAATAATTTTCTCCATAGGATGATTCCTTGATAAGTTCCTGTTAGGTGTCACTGTCTTAGATCTCACTTTAGGTGTCTATTCTTCAATGATTTCACTGTGGCTTTCATTCAACAAGTCACTATCAATTTCATAGAATAATTCAGTAGTTTCAATGTTAGCCTTAGGATGAGTTCCTTCATCAGATTCATAATCAAGCATTCTTTCCTGAATTTTAAACTTTTCATCAACTTTAACATTTGCGCTCTCAATAATAGTTTTAGCTCTCTTGTTATAACATCTATAAGCTTTTCTCTTCAAATAATATCAAATAAATATACCTTCATCACTTCTAGGATCAAACTTTCCAATATCATCATCTTTCTTTATATAACATTTACTTCCAAAAATTCTAAAATACTTAACTGAGAGTGCATGTCCAAACCATAATTCATAGGGTATCTTGTCTGTGTTTGCTCTGATTTGTACTATGTTAATTGTATACACTGTTGTGTTAACTGCTTCCCTCTAGAATATCTTCACCAAATCATTCTCAAATAACATAGCTCTTGCTGCTTTAGTCACTGATCTATTTCTTCTTTTTACAATACCATTTTGTTCAGGTGTTCTAGGGGATGAAAACTATCTCTTAATACCATTCACTTCACAAAAGGTGTTAAACTCTCTAGAAGTAAATTCTCCACCTCTATCAGATCCCAAACATTGAATTTTCATTTCATATTCATTCTCAACTTTATTCTTAATGATCTTAAACTTATCAAATGTTTCATACTTCTCTTTAAGAAATGCAATCCACATCATTCTTGTAAAATCATCAACAAGAATCATAAAATACCTTTCTGCATAGAATCCTATATTCCTTCTAGGACTGCTCAAATCTATATGAACAATCTCCAACTTCTCTACAGATGTAAACTTCTTACTAGGAAATGAACTTCTCTTCTATTTCACCATCACACATTCCTTGAAAATCATGTTAATAGGCTTCATAATTTTAGGAAAATCTCTTACTGCAAGTGTAGTACTTATTTTCACAATGTTATCAAAATTTATATGACAAAATCTTCTGTGCCATAACCAACTGTCATCAATCTTAGTAATCAAACATGTCATCTTAGTAGGATTCAACTAAAATATATTACCTCTGGTTCTAGATCCAGTTCCAATCAAATTTCAATCTTTATCTTTTATCACACAAGTTTTCTCAGTAAACCAAACTTGATATCCCTTATCAACTAATTGTCCAACACTCAAAAGATTATGTTTCAAACCATCCACAAAGTAAACATCATCAGTATTAGTCTTTCCATCAAGAGTAATAGATCCTATACCTTTAATCAAACAAGGTGAATTATTTCCAACTCTAACAACTCCTCCATCATAATTGTTAAAATTTATGAACTTTTTCATGTCTCCAGTCATATGATGTGAACAACCACTGTCTATAATCCAATTAGCTTTCTTTTCAACTTGAGAAACTAGGGATTTTTCTTGCTTAACATCCATTTCATAATTTTCTTCTTTAATTGCTACAAATCCTATGTCATCATTATTCTTAGTATCAGTTTCACTTACATTTCTCTCTATACTAGCTTCAAGATCTTCATCATAAGCATAATAACATTCCTTAGATCTTCTAGGCTTGAAAATGTTTCTGTACTTTTTAACTCTCTTAGGACATTTAGATGCAAAATGAGCATATTCTTGACAAGTCCAACATTTACAAATTTTCTTAACGTCTGGTTCTATCTTCACAAGCAAGGTAATACCTTCTTCAATCTTCCTATCTTCTTCATTTCTAGATCTGTTAGTGCCAGCATAATCTCTACTCACATTGATGCTTCTTGACAGAGTAGGGCAAACACTAAGAGCACTGAATGTTATCTCCATTCTAGGCAAATCTCTTGATAACCTCAGGTTCATTTCTATTGCTTCTAATCTTCCAAGAAGAGTCTCTCTTGTAAAGTTCAAAGTACAAGGTATAACTTGTTCAATCATCTATTTTGTTTGCTTAAACACAGAAGTCAATGTCCTCAAAAGTTTCCATATAAATTCATTTTATGTCTTTGTTTCTCCATAAGATTTTATGCCTGCAATAATTTCTGACATTCTACCAATATAGCTTCTAATAGATTCATCTTCCATCATTCTTATATCTTCAAATGCACATATCCAATTATGTAATCTAACTTTCTTTGCATGTTCATTACCTTCAAAAGTAGAGTGTAAAGCTTTCCAAATTTCATGAGATGTTTTCAAATATTTTACCTGACTATACTCATTCTCTGGAAGGGCTCTCAAAAGTGCTTCTCTGGCAAGTGTGTTACACATGAATAGATCTCTCTCATCATTAGAACATGTTTCAAGATTATCCTCATCAATGATAGTCTTCTCATTCTTTGTATTCAACCAATAACCTGGTCCTAAACACAATAGATGTGTCTTCATCTTTTCTTTCCATCTATCAAAATTTAATCCATCAAACTTAGGGCTTTCTTTCTTGAAATTCACCATGGATCTCCTTAAGCTGCTAAACTTTTCTTTCAAGGACCTGCTGCTCTGATACCAATTGTTAGAAAGTAAAGTCCACCAAGATAACAAAGAGGAGGGGGGGTGAATCAATTATCTAATAATTATAACTTTTATCAACTTCAATAGATTTTAACCATGCAAGAAATATAATTACCAACCATAGAAAGATATTCATACACAATAACACAATGACACAAGATATAATAACTAGGGAACCTCTTGATCAAAGAGTAAACCCCGATGGGAATGATGCCCACAAAAGATGCACTAATATGAATATTACTTGTGAAAGGATGGACTCTGTTAGGAGTCTTATGAAATACATTCAGTACATGTGAATCCTTGTTTGGAGATTTTGAATCCCTGTTAAAAGATTCTAACCATGTTAGGAGTTATGGAAGACAGAAGGACCCACTGCCCAAATAGATTCAATGGCAAGATCACTGAACACACTGTCCAACTGATCTCTAGATTATTCAATAGAATAATATCAAATAATTACTGATCTCAACAATATATTACCTCATCTATGACTGTGCCAAACTACACTCACTGCTACACTAGATCTCAATTTCATATCTATGTACCTCGCATGTCTTCCTTCATAAATTCTCTTTCAAAATATTTCACTTGACCAATTCAATTCATCTCTATCTCTCTTAAAACAAGGAAAAACATTCATTCCTTTATACCACACTCAAGTAATTACAAATGAGTCAGCATCTAATTACAAAATAAAAGTTTTCACACGTTACATCAAAATTATACAAAACCGTCGGCTTCCAATTAGAATAATTCTTCACTCATGTGACCTTGAAGTTTGCACTATCACCCACGTCACTATCAACATGTCTTCAACTGCTCTTTAATTGCACAAAACCAGATTCCATCCTGATTAGGAGATATCATCAGATTTCCACAAACTGCTACTCAGGAACACTGCCTGAATCCTGCTTCCACCAAAATGCTCATAACTTCCATGAATAAATGAATTATTGTATGCGCTCTTAACCATGAACATATAACATATCAAAGAGTAAATTCTCAACATCACATAGCTTGATCTGCAATATCCCACATGCGCTAATCAAAACACTGTCTGCTCCTTTGCTAATCTCTAGTATATCACCATGTTGACATCAATGACAATCATAGTCATGAATGCAACAACAACTGCTATAAAATGGCTTCCAATACTCCCATAGGATATATTAAGCATTCATTCCTAATAGTCTACTCCTCATTTGTTCATGAACAGGAGGCTACTGTGCCAAAAGGGGGTCCGTTGCAATAACAACTACGTCATGGGTTAAATTCACACCATTTTATATTAGTGTTACAAGTATTTCATTAATTAAAAGAACTATAAATCAAAAAAGAAATTTAAAATAACAAAACATAGATTTTCTTTACCTAAATGTTGGCCACATCATCTACATGGTGATCACTCTGAACATCCTCTACTCGTTCAACATGACGTTTTGTATGCTCTAAAATATACACAAAAAAGTTTACACCAATTTCAATTTAAGATGTTAAATTGTATTAATAATTACATAATTAATTTTTAATAGCAAATGGATACCTCCATCGAAACTGCGATGCACATCAGGGCCTTCATCGTGCAGTGTAGGTTATGTGTTATGATTACGAGGCTGCATTCCAATGTCATGCACATTATTATCATTGTTTTCTTTTTTTTTTTAAAATAGTTAATTTATGTTTGAAATTAACATCAAATAGATTGTTGCTCAAGTATTCAATTTCAATTTATTTTTTTGCATATTTACCTATTCAACCAATGCAAGAGACTCTTGGGTTGGGCCAGTGGAAGCTTGGCATAGGCATTCAGCCATAGCTTGATAGCCTTCCTTGAAGGCAATTTTTTTGTGTTTTGTCATGGCCTCTAAATTAAATTTTGAGCCCTGCATTTTTTTATTAAACAAAATTATTTGCATTTTATAAATAATTTTGATCTAGAATTCATTTACTACTACTTACAATTCATGCTTTAATTTTTGAATATCCCCTAGAGCCAAGTTTGTGCTACCCAATCTTTTGCAGTCTAGCCTTTTTTGCCTTTGATGTGTCCTACAACCTATGAAAAGTTTGAAATATGTTAGATGATATAGATATAAAAATCACTAATGAGTGTATTATTACATTCTACTAGTAGTTAATACTATCGCATACCTTCTTCTCTCATTTTCTAGTGTAATTCCTCTTTGAGCATCCCCTTTCTCCTTTGCATTGAAAATGAACTCATTCCAATGCCTCACTAAAATAAAGAGAGGATGATCGTACTTTGGGTTCTAGACGAGACTCCTTCTATATGAGTCCCTCATAGTCTTAAGATGTTTGGCAGCTTTTTGTAAAATTTTATTCTCCTAAAAAATGTTACTACCAAACTCATGCTCTAAATCTTTTATGAGCTGATCTTTTAATTTTTTTCTTCCAAGTTCCACCTTTTAAGAAAAAATAAAAAATTGTTAGATAGAAAAATTAACTAAACTTGTGTACCTTGAAAATAGTAAAAGAAAATGCCTGAATGAAAGGAAAAATATTGTACCAATTAATGATATGAAATAAAAATAGTGGGATATGGTTAGTTCACTTATGATGTTCCACCTTGTACGTATGGTGGGCCCGAATATCTTCAATGTGAAGTCATAAAGCATCTTATAAAAACAATCGTTTGCCGCAAAAATGTCATGGGATCATCAATCCAAAACTTGTTATGAATAGGTGAATTCATATTACAATATAAATAATAATAAATTTAAAGTACCTCGAAGCTTAAGACATTTTAAAGGCATGAATTCTTTATCATCAATAAAAAATGATGTCTACATAACTCTCGTGCTAGAAACACGAGTAGATATAAGAAATGATAGTGAACTATCACCAATACAGGTACTTTGATCTGTATCTATCATAGTAGATGGTGCCGGTGAATCTCCCACTCCACAAAATTAATCCACTATGAGATGCACCCAAGATTAAAGTATAAATTATCAAATCATAATTAACACAAAACCAAATATAGAAAAAAAAGGATTTACCAGGCATAGACCGTGAAGGCGTCGATGTTTGCATGCCCCTTATTGCTGACATTGCACTCATCAATCTCGGATGGACATTGATCGACCTTCTAGGAAGACTCACCTTCACTTGATGACCTGAACAATACATTGTTAGCAAATACATTATGAAATAATAAAAGAGTAACTTACAATAAAGTTTGAGCGAAAATTTTCTTAGAAATTTTGAATTAGTTGTAACTATACCTTTTCTTATAGCTGTATCTACGGTATCAGTAAGTCTAATAAAAAATGTACACTTCTAATCAATAAGTCCAATGAAGTTTTTAAATGTTTCAAATAAAAAATTCCTTGTAACTTGTTAACTTAAGGATTATTTTACCTGAGGTGGCCGGAGCTGTGCTAGTACTGACCTCACCATGATGTCCATGACCAGGCACTTGGGAAAACAAACAATCATGTAACAAGAACACATACATATTTTAGTTTATAGCATAAAAGAGTATAAAATATAAACCTTTATTGAACTTTTGTTATAACTAAAGATTCATTACTACTTAGTTCATAACGATGTGCTTGCACCATCAATTCATTTGTCCTCTTCAACATCTCCTTGGTTGGATTTCCATATTCCAAAATGCTAATAATTTCTACATTGAATTTTTTTAATTTTTTCTTCATTGTATTTATTATATTAGGGATATCTGGGATATCCTCATCCGTATCTAAAACTATTGCATCTATTGTTGCACGTGCTTTTCTCCTATCCTGAACATCAATTTATGATAGGAATATCAGTAAAACTATCAGAATAACTCCAAAACTCTAAATAAAATAACATAATAATATAACATTTTCAACTATCTAATTTGTAAAATTACAATAAAGTTTATTGTTGTTGAAGAATGGGTGGGAGGAGCATCCCCATAGCCTCTATCATGTGGGGGATCCATGTCATCTTGTGACAAAGATTAAATATAAAAACTTCAGCAAATTGAAAGCAATAGACTTAGCAAAAAAAACTTATTAATAAAATGGTATATTGGAGTCATAAACTTGAGGTTAGTTTAAATGGTAAAAAGTACTTACTACCCTCATTATAGTAACTTTTTTTTTATCTATGTGATTTAAATGGTAATCTATTAGTAGTTCTCCCCCTGCACTTATTGATTTTATCGCACATACAAAAACACGATTCCCCTCATGCGCTTCAAATATGCAATTGGATTTCTTAGTAGTTGAGGAAGGTCGCATACTATTTATAAAACCCACAATATTCCCTATTTCTTTTGGTCTCCCATCAATGTACATAGCAAATCTTTTACTTTGATCATTTTATTTCTATTGTATATAGTTTACTGACAGTGCATACCTACGCATACTTTTTTTATATTGAACAATTTGCTTCCAACCATTGTAATTGTAACAAGGTTTGACATACTCCATCAATTCAAAATTTTTTTTGTAACATACCTTTATTCCATCCATGGAAAATAGGCCCAAACTATGTAATGAGGATGGAGCTATGCAATATATCCTCTTGTTAACACAAAAATTAGTGTTAATTGGATGTAGCTCATTGGGTACCCATTCTTTCTCAAGATGTGTGTACCGAAAGGGAACCTTGATGTCGCCTTTGGTCTCATCATCATAAGAACATGACCCCTTTTTAGCAAGGAAACATTGCATGAGTTTATTAAAAAAAATTCTAATATTTTGACCTTTAGTTGATCTCCATATTTTAGTTGTACTACATGTTGAATTTTCATCTACCATTCCCACATTTCCCTCATTCGAGGAAGAAGATCTGACAAGTACCTATTTTGTGGGTCCTACAATCTATCAAATGAGATATTGTCATGTCCCCACTTCAAATATAATTTTGATAATTTAATTAAATAATATATAGAATAATCAAGTCTTGAATAGAATTGTGACCCATACGGTTATTCTTTTTCTATACGTGGGAGATATAAAATGTAATTTTAAAATGAAGGAAAGGCACAAAAAAATAGGAATCATATAAAATGATAAACAAGAAGAATATAAGAAAATTATGTCTATTTATTGACTTATACCTACCGATCCATGTCACTATGCATGATCCTCATCAAAGGGGTTAAATTTCCTGCATATGTTAATCATTTATCTTAAGTTAGCTAAAAATTACATGATACGTATACTACAAATTATGTAGAAGATAACATGAACAATATGAAAGATCATAAATATGAACAAATTACCTTTACCTTATATATGGAATGCAAGATCGTCAACAGAAGGGGTGACGATGTGTGTAGTCAATTGCCTATTTCCAGAAAGGGTGACAATCAAAAAAATATATATATGTATCAGTAGCAATTAATTCAGCATCATAAGCAATACATTGGTAATTGTAAATCACATATGTTGTAACTAAACTAAGGGAGTTTCACTAATGCATATGTGAATCATTTATCTTAAGTTAGCTAAAAATTACATGATACGTATGCTACAAATTATGTAGAAGACAACATGAACAGTATGCAAGATCATAAACATAAACAAATTACCTTTACCTTATATATGGAATGCAAGATTGTCAATAGAAGGGGTGGCGATGTGTGTAGTCAATTGCCTATTTCCAGAAAGGGTGACAATCAAACAAAATATATACATGTATCAACAACAATTAACTGAGCATCATAAGCAATACATTGATAATTATAAATCACAAATGTTTTAATCATTAGAATTGAACACAATAAATATGTAATGATTAGAATTGAAATCAATAAATTAATATTAAATATATATACTAATCAATATAAATATATATAAATAATTAAATCACATACCTTGTACATTCCAATCATGTCATTGATCATCTTCTTCATCCATCTCATCATCATCACCATCATCGCCATCATCATCATCATCATCATCATCATCATCATCATCATCACCATCTTCATCATCATCATCGTCGTCGACATCATCATTATCATCATCATCATCATCAGTAGCAGCAGCAGCATCACCACCACCACCATCATCTTCTTCTTCATCATCTTTTTCTTCTTCTTCATCATCTTCAATATCTTCTTCTTCCATCACATTATACTTTATCAGTTTTCCTCTTAGATCATGTCTAACAAAAAATGACCAACCCGGTTTATGTGGAACCTCTAAGTAAAATACTTTCTCACATTGGCTTGGAAGAACATAGGGCTCATCTCCAACTAGCTCAAACAACCTTTTATTAATAATTATAAATCTATTATCATGTTGAATAAACGTTCTATCATGATCATTTTGATTCAGTCATAGCTTGTACCATTTGATGACGAATGGAACTAATTTGAAGGAGTTAAAGTCGCACTCAAGTATATCATCCAAGATGATAGTATCAATTTTGCGATTGTTGAGAATGTATGTTGTTTCTAGATGATATATTAGTGACCTCGTTGAGTGCAGTTATCCCAGAATCACAAGTTTTCTTCATGTCATCCAACTTTTTTATGCGAAATTTGTGGCCATGATAGTACATAGCTTTGTGGTGTTTGAACTGCAATTTTTCAAGTGTGTGAAAATTATTTGCATCATGAGTTGATATGAAACATATGGGTCATGATCATTAATAAATTTTTATGTACCTCTCTACCTCTTAAACCATATGCTAGATCAATTACCATTGGCGTAACATTGAAATCTCCATTACGATGAGCTTCTCTAACCAATGAAGAAACACCTTCCCATGTTAATGAGAAACCATTTTGTTGACATCATTCAATCCATATTATCATCCAATCAAGATTGTTTGCAATATACAAATGTATTGCATCCCACTCTCGACCAACAGTATAAAAAAAAAGACCAATTACAAATAACTTATATTGAAGATTTATAAAAATTAATTAACTACAATAACATCTTATAATTACCTCCCACTTTCGTCAATCTACCTTTCCCCATCAAGTACTCCCGTTCAAATTTGTTAATGGAGTTGGGATCCCAAATACGATCTACATGGATCTTTGCTGAAAACTTAGGATGATATTCACTAATGTACACCATGGTCTAGTATACCATATATCCCTCCACCACTCTAGGATTGGAACAAGGCTCCAAGGAAAATGTTCTAAAATTTCACGTTCACAATGGTTTTGAATCAAGGTGTTTGTGACCAATGAATGTTTACGGAACTTTTGAAAAAAATTTCAAATATTTTGGAATGTTTTGAAGGGTATTATGAATGTTTTGAAAGTATTTTTGGAAATTTATTGCAATGTTTGAACACTCACATAAGGCACATCAAGAAGAATTTTTTGAAAGTATTGATTTGCTTTCATGCTGGGGACATTACCCTTGCCTATAAGAGTCAAAATTATGATGTTCACAATGGTCTATAACTTAAAATACCTAATTAAAGACCTCTATAAAAAATGCAAACCTATTGCATTTTTCAGCTCCACCTAATATCCAATGCATATGAATTGAGATTGTATATTAAACTAAGCACCTCCTTCTGCATTGCCTAAAACCAAGAGATTGTCACAGTTAACATCTAAAACAATTATTGAGCTTTTATTATAATTAAAAACTACATTAATACTTACTATATAAGTCTAAACCAAGTGAATCAACTCATCCTCTCTCATTTTTATTTGAGGAGTCTGAGGTCGAATCTCTGCCAATCGAGTTAATCTCAACTCTAATTTTCTCAACATAAAGGGGCATTTATCATAGTCATAGAAACATGATTATTTTAAAATGGAATACACCAAGGAGTCCCATTAGAAATATTGACCATTTACAGTCATGAACAGTAAACCTAAATCAAATAGATCATTTTTTTATTAGCACATGTAGTTTCTGTGTATATGAAAAATGAATGAAATATCAAGCTAAAATAAAATAGTAAACAAAAATTCAAATTAAAGGCCTAATTTATCAAGAGAAACAAACAATGTGGAACCCCCACAATCAAAAAAAGAAACACACTTTTTCAACAATGTTCAAAATCTAGTCACCAAGAACAGACATATGAAATCAAAAAGGGACAAAAGACAAGAAATAATAAAAGTTATTACGACTAAAGAAAAATCATCAAGACTATAGAAAATCAAGTTCTAGAAATGGATGATTCTGATGCTTTTCCATTACAATAATTGAGAATTCATCATTTGGTATATGAACAGGTGAAAAACATGCAGATTTGACCAAGAATTATTGGGAACTACACCCAACAGCAAATGGACTTGTGATTATTTTCACAATAGTACATGTGTTGATGGGTCAGCTCCCAATAGTGCTTAGGCAAATCTTCATGTTCATCACCTATGCATATGAAGTGGCCCTAATGGAAGATATAGATACTGCAAAACTTGATTGGGATAATAGAATTTACAAAGGAGATGTGAGAGGATCAATCAAATAATAAAAAAAAGAAACACACTTTGTCAACAATGTTCAAAATCATTAGGACTATAGAAAAATCATTAAGACTATAGAAAATCAAGTTCTAGAAATGAATGTTTATGATGCTTTTCCATTACAATAATTGAGCATTCATCATTTGGTACTTCTCAGTGTATTCCATTTAAGTATGTCAAGCACAAAGTATTCCATTTAGATATGTTCAAAATTTTGCCAGTAATGATTTGGGTTAATGCAATCATGCAAAGTATTCTCTAATCACACAACCAATGAATAAAAATTGAAATGCCAATTTATTTAACAATTGAAAGGTCTCAAGTAGACAAGATTCTCAATGGAACTTCTTTGATAACATATAGATACAAATAGGAGATTGGAGTTGAGCAGCCTTCACCTATGCATATAAGAGTTGACCAGAGAAGGTATATGCACAGGTGAGAAACATGCAGATTTGACCAATCATTAATAGTAGCTAGACCCCAAAACAAATGGACTTATGATGATATATCCCCTACACTCCACTTTTATCAAAATCACTCCTACACTACCCAAATACCATTTCCCAACCGGTTTGCAACTTCCTTTAACCGGTTACAGTTAGTTATGACTATTTGCAATTAGTTTTTATTTAATATTGTTGTCTAGTTGAGAACATGGTTGTCAATTCGACCACTCCTTAACCTTTTTCATTGTATTAAACTTTTCAAAAGGATATTATGACTCTATCCTAACACTCAAAACCCTTAAATCACTCTTAAACCCCATACATGAGCCTTTTAGGCCTATTTTGCCAATTTTAGGCAATTACATCATTTAGCCACTTTTAGTGCTCTTGAAAACTTTAAAAGGATCTATTGGTCACATTACAAACATTATTGAACTTTATAGGTCATTAAACCCTTAATCAACCTTAGGATCCACAAATGACCCCCAAGGTACACTTTATCCCCCAAATGCCCTTAAGGCTTACAATGCTTTGATCCTTTATAGAAGGATTCACATACTTGATCCAAAACATAAGAAAAACATATTTAAATGACCATTATTGGTCTCATTAACATCACTTTAAATTCCCCGTTAATATCTAAAATTCATTCATTCATTCATCTATTTATAAAATGTAACATTCATGAATTATCACAACATTCATTAACACAAGATTAATTAGCATTCATTAACATGCATTCATTAGCATTCATAAGACTCATTAGCATTCATTAAGACATCATAACATTCATTAACACATAAGATTAAAACATTGAGACATAAACATTTGTCATTATCAAATAAGTGACATAAATGAAAATCATTTCTTTTTTGACTTTTTTTTTTTTTGCTTCCCTATATTGTTGTAGAGGCATATCCATCTCATCATCATCATTTCTTCTCACCCATGCACGTGATTTCACTATCCTTTGCAAAGGTGGGTCCTCTGCAATAACAAATAAAATGGTTAAATTAAAAATATATTATCATAATTGGGGTTAATTTAAAAACATATTATCATAATTATTACAAGCATTTTATTACTTTAAAAAACATAAATGTGACACTCTTTACCTTGTCCAACCACACCTTCTTTCCCGATGGCTTGAACTTCAACACGCTCATCAGGATCAAACTCTACATCCCCTACAAGTGCAATACAAAATATTTTATTAATCCCAACACATTATAATTATATTTTTATTACTACGACAAAATCAATTTAAAATGTTTACTTGTATTAATAAATCTATAATCAAAATGTGAATAGAAAATGTATACCTTGAGTACTATAATGCACATTCGAATCGATGCCTCCGTCATGCTTAGATGGTGTTTCAGGATCGATAGGCTGCATTCCCATGTAAATAATTAGTGCATTTATCAATAATATATACATATAAATACAATACAAATATTGAGAAATGTTAATCATTCAATTTAATACATATAAATGTATTCACTTTAAACTTTTAAACAAATATATAACCATTGTTTCCTTACTTAAAACAAATATATTCACTTTATGTTGGAACTTAACATCAAATACAGTAATTGGTAAAGTATTCAACTTGAAATAAAAATCAATTGGCTTATTTACCTAATCAACAGATCCACCAGAAGAACCTTGCGCACTCATTGATCGGAATCGTTCAGCCATGACTGTATAGCCTTCTTTGTAGCCTACTTTCTTGTCCTCTTCTAAAATATTTTGTTTGACCTCCAAGCCCAAACATTTTTTCTTGGTATCATGAATTTTTATTTTAGTGAATTTCATCAAAACTAAATTGATTACAATTTATAAATAATTGCATACGATTTTTTATGTACTATTACTTACAATTCATGCAGCAAGTTTTGAATATTCATCTAAGCTGAGCTTGTGTTCCTCATGCTTTTTCTTTCTTTCTTTTATTGCCTTTGATGTGTCAGGAAACCTATGTGATTTTTGAAATATGTTAGATCACATAAGTACAAAGAGAAAATAGTACATAATTTCATTATTAAGATGATCATGTACCTTCTTTCTTCGGGTGATACTATTTGTCCACCATGTCTTGCATGTCTCTCAAGTGCATCCTTTTAAAGATTCTCCCACTCATTAATAGGAACATAGGGGGCCACTTGTAATAAGGGTTGCATTCTATTTGGGTCATGTAGTTGTCCCTAATATACTTCAAAATTTGGCCCACTTTCTCAAGGAGCCTAAGTCTTTGAAAGGTGTTGGGTCCAAAAATTTTTATCATAGAGTCAATGAGTTTATCCTTTAACTCTTTATCTTGTAATTGCCACCTTTTAAGAAAAAAAAACTGTTAGATTCATAGATGAAGTGAAGCTACCTTTTAATATACTTGAAAAAGGGGACGAAAGGAAATCTGATCTAGCAATGAAATCAAAATATGATACCATGTGCATATGGTCAGCCCTAAAATACACAAACATTCATCATTAAGTTTTTCATAAAATAGATTATTCCCTAGAACATAATAACAAGATTATTAGTTATTGCAATGGACTGCACATGGAGTTAGTGCATTACATTATGAGTATACGATTGTATAGTAAAAGAAATGATCAATATTTAAAGTACTTGGAAGCTGGGCTACTCTCATAGGAAGTCCATCTTCAATGTTCATGAGCAATTGATCATAATTTTCTATTGTTCCCATACATCTAACACGAGTACATCTAGGAATTTCCTCATCGCCTACTACATAAAATGAATCCAATATTACAAAATGCCCCCTAAGAAGGAATAGTTTAAGTGAAATAAACACATGATAAATGAGAGAGAAAAAGAGGAATCTACTTACCAATAATAGGCATTTCCATCACATCTATGGCCATGCTACGTGTTTCCGACATTGTCGGTGATAGTACCTCTATGGTTCTGATCCTCATAGCAAGCAGCGTACTCAACATAGGATCAATAGTAGGTGCTGAAAAATAAGATTATTAGAGCATAAAAAAATATGGACAACCATGGAAAAGATTGTTAGAGATATTAAAAAACATATTGTTCAAGAAAAACACAAGTGGAGGATAGAACATGCAATCTACTTGAACCACCTAAAGTATCTGCATCTGGGGCATGGCCCTTTAATTTTTTTAGTGTCCTCTATAAAAATAACACATGTATTTTAGTTAATGACATAAATAAAGGAGTATACTATAAAAACCATTATTGAACTTTTGTTATTATTAAAAACTACATTAATACTTACTATATAAGTCTGAACACGGTGAGCCAACTCATCCTCTCTCATCAGTATTTCAGGAGTCTAAGGTTGAATATCTGCCTATCGAGTTAAATCTCTTGAAATTACATGAAGGACCTTTTGCAGTGCAACCACAAGATCAATGTCTGATGAAAAATCAATAAAGAATGGATCTTGCTCATCCTGCGGCTCCTCATGAACTACTTGTTCCTTTACCTTTTTCTGATCAACACTCATTTTTTAGAACAATATTATTAGCACTTTATTTAAAAGCAATCCAAAATAGTAGTGAAGAATAAAACATAACAAAAAATATGCATTAACATTTTTCTTGTATGTGCATTTGTACAACAACAATGAGTTTTACCTATTGGGAAGAAGAAGTCCCATGAGAACCATCATCTTCATGTGTATTGTGTGGTTGTTGATCCATACTATAGCCCTGTATTTCAAAAAAAAATCATTTAGACATGTTAAAATGCATGTGTTCTTATTTTAAGTTACATTGAATAATAGACAATTATCAGAATGCTTCAATTAAAAGAGGAGATATTTTTTCTAATTTTTAAACAATTTTAAATGGTGCATAGTGTGTACCTCCTCATCCATGATAGTGGGTTTTTTTTGTATCTATGCGATTCAAATTGTAATTGATAAGCAGATCTTTTCCTTCACGTATTGATTTGATCACACATACAAATACATGATTTCCCTCATGCACCTCAAATATGCAATTGGGTTGCTTCTTAGTTGATGCAGGTCATGTACTATTTATAAAACCTGCAAAATTCCCTAATGCTTTTGGCCTTCTGTCAACGTATATAGCTACTATTTTACTTTGTTCACTAACTTTTTGTTGTATATAATTTTCCACGAGTGCATACCTACACATACTTTTTTTATATCTAACAATCTACATCCAACTACTGTAATCATAACTGTTGATCCCTAAAATTTTTTTGTCTATTAGTGTCTTACACTTAGTCATTTTCTAGGCAATGTTGGTCGGTCATCACTACGACCGAGTCATGATATATAGGCCGAGTCATATAGAATGTACATTTACTGAGTAGTAGTCACTGTCGAGTAAAATAGTGGTCACCGAGTACTTTTGTATTAGTTGAGTCAGCTTTTGTTGAGTTATATAAAGAAGACAGTATCAAGTACCAAGGTATAAAGAATAGTGAATGCTGAGTGCCAAAGATATCTAATGCTGAGCAAGCCAGAATTGACATATGTGTTTATTATGGCACAAAAACTTAGGTAAAACATTTTGGCTGACATTCATATTTCATTTATTGCTTGTTGAGGAAATCATGGAGGTGATTACACTCTTATATTGTAATCATTAATCCCTATGTAACACATGGAACCAATCATAATTAGGGAAAGGTTAAGTAGAAAAAAGAGATAATCTAGATCATAGATCTTAAATCTTGGAGAAAATTAATTTTCTATATAAGATGTGATTTGAACCCTAAAATGATGCATGAGTGTAAGTAAGAGTGTGTGAGAGAGTATCAAGGAGATCCTATACTTTCAAAATAGAGAAGTATCTTGATGATCAAATATAGAGTTCATTGACTGAGTAAAGAAGAGTAAAGCAATGAAGGACAAGATAGAGACATATTTGATAGAAGAGATCAAATCTATACCATAAAGAGGAAATATGTAATCAACATCATAGTGCAAACTGAAGGATTGGGTACTGAGACATTTTAATAGGTGTATCAGAGTAAATCTCTTAGCAGAGTGATTTTGACAGACCTTAGTAAATCTCTTAACTAAGTTCTTACTTAGTTGTAAGTCTTAAATCCTTTTGCAAGGTAGATTTTATAAGTCTCAAAGCTCTTAATAGGGCAGAACCCTCACATGGTAGATCATATTTTGTGATCAAACTTGTAGCCCTAATAGGAAAACTTTATACTACAGTAGTGAAGATTAGTGGGTGTCATCCCCACCCCAATTTTACCTTTCAAGGGTTTCTAGGTAACCAAAATTATTGTGTTATGTTTATTTTCATGGGTGATGTTTATCCTATTAGATCCATTACATTTTTTAAGTTTTATGTGAATGCTATACAAGTTTTCATTTATGTCAAAATAGATAAATCAGTGATATTTGATTCACCCCCCCCCCTCTCAGTATCACATTTTCTTAATATATTTCAAACAATTGGTATCAGAGCTTAGTCTCCTAAAGAAGTCTAACCACTTGTGAAATAAAGATCTTGAGATGGAGGTTTATAAGTTGGAAAAAATTATAGAGAATCAAAAGATTGACATTCAACTTGCATTACAACAACTTGAAGTAGCCAGAGGAGAACTAAAGAAATCCTTAAGTAGAAGAAGGGAAATAGCTATTCAACAGAATGAAACATACTATCAAGAAGAAGATAATACTGGACTATTTGATAGTGGAAACATCGTAGAAAGTGACAGAGCCATAAAAGAACTACTGGAGAAAAAACAACATATTGAATGAGGACATCAAAAATCTAAAGAGAGAACAAGAAATACAATCTATGAGACTTTGTGAAGTAATTGAATAGAAAAATAAATCTCAAGAAGACAATACAATGGCCGAAGAAGACAAAAGACAAATATCAATAAGACTTGATGAAAGGACAAGTGAAAAGATTCACAAACAATCAACTAGACATGGTAAATCAATTGCTACTAGATAATTAATAATTGGGTAGGAAAGATGTGGAACTCACTAATCTAAGATTAGAAAACAATCAACTGAGGAATGAACTGAGATCTAAAAAGGAAGTTAATGAAAGGATGAACAAGACCAATGAAGCTTTAAGATATTTTGAATAATTTTTAAGGTCACCTAGAAGACTTAGTGATACATTTGGACTTGGACATAATGAGCAATTATCATCCGCTAAGGAAGGAGAATCATCAAAGAGTGGAGAGAAAAGGAGTGTAAAAGCAAAGAACAACAACCCTACATGCCATCACTATGGAAAGATGGGACATAAAACCAACATCTATAGAAGAAAACATGGTAAGTATGGTCTGAAACCAAAATTTAATTGACACTATTTTTACTATAAGAAACTTGGACATCAAGCACATGAATGCAGGACAAAGGTTAGTAATCCACCTACCTTACCAAAATTTCAAGGACACTATTTTAACTATTAGAAATATGGACATAGAGCATTTGAATGCAAATCAAAACCCAAATGGTCATCAAATCGACAGACTAAGTCACCTAAGAAGGGTAATACATACAATTGGGATTACAACACTTGGTACAGTTGTCATTACTGTGGAAAATATGGTCACATTGGAGAAAATTGTTTAAAGACACATTTCAGAGGGAAATCCAAGAGTTGGATGAATGGAAGTATGGTATGCTATAAATGAAATAAGATTGGTTATCTAAAGAAAGACTGTAGAACACACATGTCGAACAATGATCAAAGCAAGAATGAAGAAATCATTGAGCAAATGAGAAATCAGATGAACAAAACATGGAAGAAGAAAGAAGAGGCAAGTAGTAGTGAAGCCAGTGCACCCAAGGTCACCCAATCCAATGGATCAGGTGATCACACTACTTCTAACTAAGCAAGGAAGGTATGTATGGAACTAAGTCCTATAATGTTTTAATTTTACATCAGTTCCTAACATTTTTTAAAAAGTCCATATCTGCATAGATTAAGATGCATATGGATAGATTTGAGCAAAGAGCAACAATTCATATTTGATGTCGAGCATTAGTATTCTTGTCTATAGTAACCAAGTCATTAGTATTTTTTGAGTACCTGTGATAGCCGAGATATGATATACACTGAGCTGTAACTGAATGGTTGTATCAACCGAGCTTATGTTGACTGAGATTTAACATGAGATTTCCAAGATAGTTGTATCTCACCTAGAAAGTGTACGAATCATTAATGAAGCCCTAATCCAACTGTTTGAAGTCTATAAAGTGGGAAGTTACTGTTTATTTCATTTCACTAGTGAATTGAGAATTTTTAGAGAAATTTAGAGAGAGAGTAACTAGTGTGATTAGTGCTAAGTGTGATTTAAAAAAATTCTTCGTAGCGTGTCGTCGACAAAAATATTTCAGAACACTTGTGCAAGGTATTTTACCGAGTGAATTATTTCTGTATTTTTTAAACCCTTAAGTTGAAAGACATGGAATCATCATCATTAGCCACAATGAAGAAGCAAGGGAAAGAGGTTTTTAATGTACAATTAGTAAGGAATGAGGCATGCAAGTCATAGAATTTTCAGGCCATTCCTAAAAGTGCAATCATGGGAGATCTAGCTGGAGCCCTATCATCAATTCCTAAGAAAGTTTTAATGATAAATGACATTCGATTGTGTTATATGTGCAATATTGGAGAAATCAATGATTATGAACTATGAGAAGCATATGATAAACTATGCAGGAATGGGGTGTTGATGCTATAACACTAGAAGATTGTCGAGCAAGGGTTGGTTCATGCCCTTGACTTTATGCAAAATTTCAAAGTAGAATGGATCAAGATTGTATTGAGTAGGGTACATGACATGAAAATATGGTTGGAGGATGGACTGGTCCAAATTACTAAAGACATGATTCACCAGGTAACTGTATACCCTAAACTCCCTAGGAAGAAAATAATGAGATGTCAAAGCAAGGAGGATATTCAAGAAAACACACAGGTAGTATGCAACAAGCGAGGCATGACTATCTCTACTATCACCAACCTCAAAATTGAGTTTGTAGTAAGGGTGATAACACACAAATTTTATCAATCATGTCAATTGGATAGTGTCCCATGCATGGTAGTGCACCAAGCTTGGAAAATAATAAAGAAGAATCACACCTATGACCTTGTCGAGCTCCAACTGACACAACTTGCCAAGAATCATACATCAATCTAGAAAGCAAAGAATTCAATGTGTAATTTTGGTTCCCTGCTTGTTTGTTTATTCTTATACATTTAGAAAACATTTTCCTACTATTGAAGGAGTAGTATGGGATAAGAGTAGGCTAGTGACAATTCAGATTAATTAATTTATTAGTCAAATGGGAGATTTTTTTTAAGGCATTGTGGAGAATTACTTTGTAGAGTTCAAGAAGAAAATGGGGAAAAGAAGTAGATTTCATGTGTCTTTAGTAGAGAAATACAATCAGGACATATACTTTCTAGTTGATACTGACCTCACATATGCTCAAGCTATAATATTGAGGGTATCATGGCTAATGCTAGTACCTTATGAGGTAAACATTGATGAAACTACAGTAGCAATCACAACCTTGTTAGCTGAGGAAGTTGATAAGAAGGCTACATATTTTGGAGCCTACGAGGAATAAAAGGCTAAGATAACCATGGGACTAAAGTCTGCTACCATGGAGAGAAAGAGGAAAAAGATAGTGAAAAACATTGAAAATATGATAGGAGAAGGAGAGGTAGAAGCACCTCTAGAACTGACTCAAGGATTAGGAGAAGATAAGTCAAGTGAGTCTAGTGAAAGTGAAGAGGAGGAAAAAGTGGTAGAAAAGAAAGGAAAGAAGGCATCAATTACTGATCCAATAAGGAAAAAAATGTAGAAACCAAAGCCTATCTCCTCACCAGTACTTAGGCCAAGAACTAGGGTAGCCTCTACTATTGTAGTTGTTGAGCCTCAAAAGAAAACACCTACATCAAGGAAGAGAAACATTGTTCAGCCTAAGGTAGTGTTGAGCCAGTTGAGGAAGAAACTAAGAAGAAAAATCATTTTGGAGAAGGATGATGAGGAAACTGACAGTGATGAGGAAATAAGGAAAAAGGCACCACTATAGAGAAAACACTGACTGTGGATGAAATATGCCACAACATCAAGAGCTCTGCTGGCCTAGTAGCTTCAAACAAGTAAAATTTGAAAAGATGAGTATAGAGGACAAGGAAAAAGTAGAAGAAGCAATGCTTGAGATGCTCTACACATTTAAGATGACACCACTTCAAATGGGGAATTCGATTCCTAATGAGCTATATCAACTGATAGCACAATATTGGGAATATGCCCTTATGACTGAGAAGTAAATCAGGGAAAGCACACTTTCTCAAGTCATACCAGACTTATCCCCTGCTAACATTTAGTAATTAATGGAGTAGTACAGAAATAGATTTGTTCCCAAGCTTAGGACATACTGTATCCTTCAACACAAGGTTGAAGATGTTTTTCAACAGAGTCTAAAGATATGGAAGATCATTTTTGGTCTCCTAACTGATAAAAATGCAGAATAGGAAGCTAGTATATCTATGGGAGTTGAACAAGATAATAAAAAGGATGTTAGTGAACCTCAAATTTAGAAGGAAGCAGCTCTAAAGATTGAGAAATGTTAGAAGATAGCTGAAATAACCATTGTTGACATCACTGAGGACACACTAGTGAGGACTCACATATTGACCGAGGAAGAAAGTTAAGCTGAGGCAGCCAAAGATACATCTTTTCCAAGTAGTAATACTGTAATACTACAAGTGCTAGATTATCCAAGGATTGAGGATACATTAACTGCTAACATTACCTCTTCCATTCAACAAATAGTGATAGTTGACATGCTATCTGGTCATATTACTACTACTGAGGAACCAGATAAGTCAGTAACTACACCTAAGTCTATATCTATCAAGGAGTCAAGTAAAGGAAAAGGAGAACAATCTACATTGGTTATAATAAATCCTCATATGGAGGAAAAGGAACTAGAAAATAAAGAAAAAGCAATAGATAGTAAAGAGCCTAAGGAGCAAGAGGCGAATGACAAGTTGTTGCAATGGTCAAAAATAAAATTTGAGACCAAGGTACTTAATAAGGTCTCTATAGATATTACAGTAAAGTAGGTAGAACTTTCTACCTTAATATCAGACTCAGAAGAAGTTGTACTAAATGCACAATATTTGTACAAGAAATTGTGTGATGTAGAAGTATGTACCAAGGCCAACCAAGATCTGATAGATAAGCTACAGTTAGATATAAAATCTATAGGTCACACATTGAGCTTGGATGCAAGTATTGGCTCTATACATTACACTAGGGTTCTACATACTCAAGGGAGGTTAGCCAAGTTGATGGCTAATGATGGTAAGATAAGGGCTCGCTTACACTCTATTCAAAAAATGTTAACACCTCATCTAGAGGCCATAAAAAGAGAGTTGGATAGGACAAAGGAATTAGTTCACAAAGATCCCCATCTTTCTACTGTCGAGAGCTTATTTGACCTAGCTTCTGAGCTAGAGGTAAAGTCTGAGGTTTTGAAGATTGCAACATCTGGTTGGGACATCACATTGCACATGGTCATGTAGCTTCATAAACCATTTCTAGACAAGCATTTCAAGCTCCCTACACCCCAATAACTTCAAGTGACAAAAACAAGGGGGAAATAGTAGAGTGACATGACATGTTAAGTCACAAAGAGGGAGTGGATTCAGAGAGCAGAATCAGATTGAAGAAAGAAGAAATCAATTGTATGACATACTAAGTTTTGTAAATGTGTATATTTATTCGAGTGTATTTCAAGAAAGGAAGTATTATATGTACAAATGTAAATCTTTTTATTTTGTAAGATCGAGTTAAGTTTTAGGGGGAGTATTCTGTATATACTTCTATTAGTACTAAGTACTCTTGTAAATGTAATGAAAATGTCATGACAAAGTGTTTTTGCCACTAATGTCAAAGGGGGAGATTGTTGATCCCTAAAGTTTTGTTGTCTATTAGTGTCTTACACTAAGTCATTTTCTAGGCAATGTTGGTCGGTCATCATTGCGACCGAGTCATCATATATAGGCTGAGTCATGTAGAATGTACATTTACCAAGAAGTAGTCACTGTCGAGTAAAACAGTGATCACCAAGTACTTTTGTATTAGCTGAGTCCTCTTTTGCCAAGTTATATAAAGAAGACAATGCTAAGCACCAAGGTATAAAGAATAGTGAATGCTGAGTGCCAAAGAAATACAATGCCAAGTAAGCCAGAATTGACATGTTTTTTTGATGGCACAAACACTTAGGTAAACCATTTGGATGACATTCATATTTCATTTATCATTTTTTGAGGCAATCACGAAGGTGATTATGCTCTTATATTGTAATCATTAATCCCAATGTAACACATTGAACCAATCAAAATTAGAGAAAGGTTAAGTGGCAAAAATAGATAATCTAGATCGTAGATCTTTGTTGCCTGATTTTCAGTCACCCGTCATTTTTCCATGTGAAGTTGGTCGAGTCTAGGTCTAAGTCTTGCTTAGGTAGGCTTTCTTTGCCAAGTTTCCCTATCATTGCTTTCCTTCTTTGAACCGGGTGGGCTTTTCTGCAAGATCTTGTAACATTGGGTAGGTTATAGACCCCATCCTGGCAAAGAAGATGTGCTCTATTGATAATCTTGTATATCAAGATGGATGGTGTTTGTTCTTTCAGAAGAATCAAGAGGAAAATTTTTCTATATGGAGAGTGCTAGAATTGCCGACTAGTCTGATGATATAATCAGTAGCAAAGGGTGGACAGTCATGGAGTTGATGGTATTAAAAATCTTCCTGTCACGTTTTAGAACCTATGGTAGAAACAATATAACAGGCACCGAGTTCACGTGCATGTGTCCTACGCGTTATCCAGATGCATATCAGAATTGCCTAAGTCTTTACGAGCTCAGCGCAAGAAACGACAGGTAATCTGGTTCGATAATCATGAAGTTTCAGGGTGGCGGAGATACGATAACCTAAATTTTGCATCTACGGTTCCCATTATTCCTCAAAAATACTGAAGACTCATACAGGGTTTGTGGAGATCTTGCCATTTGTCAAGTCTTTTCTCTCGCGGGCCCAGTCCCATTCTTCAGAAGTTAAACGTCGATCCAATCTGATGGTTATCACATTACCTCGATCCTAAGATGCAAATGAGTTAACATCACGGTGTTGCGATGGCCGTCTGATCTCCTTGTTTGAAAGACTGTCTTGATGTCAGAGGCTGGGCCTACCTTTGCTAATTTGGAGGATGCCTGGAATCCATGTGTATCAATGGTAAAGCAGTCGCATGATCGCATGGAATAAAATAATGGTATGCGATCATGCGACAATGTAATTGAGGATGTGACAATGAGGTTGCTGGGCCCCGCAAATGTTAGCAAGCCAGAACATCTTAAGATTCCAAATTGATGGATAGCGCATGATCTTATGGAATCTTGTAAGCTCTTACGATCATGCGACTACCATCGGATCTACCAAGTGTGAAGAAGTGGGTTTGGGATGTTTCACGAACACATAAGCTAGTCTGTGGTTGGTCCACGAGATAATGAGTTGGCAGATTGTCAGAGGGACCTATTGGCATATTGTCAGAAGGGTCCTAACATTGGTAGAGAATCAACGGCGGGTGTGTTTTTGCAAGGGATGTGTCAGACGTATGCGATCTTCAGACAACCGTAGATCTTTCTTTTTCAAGAGTGGTAAAGCTAAGGGGTCCACTGCAGGAAATCTATGGCTGGCGCATGATCGCAAGGAATATTCTTCCCTCTTGTGATCATGTGACCACCGTCCGATGAGAATATTGTCAAGGAGGCCAGAGACTTAAGGAAATCAAATGAGATGGTGACGCGTGTCAAGCATACAATAAAAGGATTAAAACTTATGATTTTAAGGATCTCGGCGATGCTTGAACGTTATAATAAAAGGTGACGGAAGAGAATTGAAAAGAAATAAACGTCAATTTCTTTTTCAAGTCGACTGTCATGGTAAAATAGAAAGCGTCTATCACGGAGTATGTCAAAGGAAGAACAAAGAAAGAGATTGCATGATAACAGATGGTAAAGTTCTTGCCAATAGATGGTGTCTGTTCACATTCTCAGGACAAATCAAAGTTAAGTGACTTCGGAAGCCCAATGAACTCTGGCTTGACAGGTATTGATCGAGAGGTTGAGATATCATGATCGTCTTCCATACCCTCTCATTGAAGATATTCCTTCTTGGTGTATAGTCTGTTTGTATTTGTGGAAGCTGGAAGGTCATGAGTTCTGACGAACTCTATGTATTGTGAAGTCTATAAATACTGGGAAGAAACTCATTGTAATGGTCGGCAAACTGGATATTTGAGCAAAGTAATTCCATTTACTATAGCAAGGTTTCTGGTTTTGTTGTTCCACTAGTAGTCAATCATATGCATTTGAATAGAAAGGACAGTTATGTATGAAGCTGTGATTACATCTTGAATTCCATTTCATGTCGGTGGTTGCAGTAAGTGATTCCATTTACTTGTCATATGTGATTCTTCTCCTATTCATCCTGTTAGTTAAATAGTTGCATACTGGATAGAAAGTATAGTGGTGTGTAGAGCTGTGATGTATGTGTGGATTCCATTTCATGACAGAAGTTGCAGTTAAAACAATTCTATTTGTCTCCTATGCATGATTCTGCTCTTGTTCTCTTGGTTAGACTTTGCATGGTTAAAATAGGTAGATTAGAGTTAGAAGATAATAAGCATAAATCCTTGCCTGAATTATTTGTGCCTACAAGCAATTTGGTTAAAACACATCAGAGACAACCTGGTGATCAAGATAAAAACACATTCATTGTATATCATACATAATTAGGGAGGTGTACCTATCAATTCAGAGGGTAGTGATAGAAGACGTACACTGACCCAATTGTTGGTGACATCCTTTTGTTCTCTCCCATTGGGTAATTTAAGAGTCAAAGATTAGAAATCTTGAAGAGGACAAACTGTTAACCAACAGTTTTTGGCAACTCTACTGGGGACACTTAGAAAGAAAATATATCAATAAGTTCCTCATAATCTAAGACATCCTGGATTCCAGATTTACCAGGAGTGCAAAGCAAAAGGGAAAGGTTGACCCAGTGTACAAAGAACTTAAAGAAGTCAATTTCCCTATTCTTTAAAATACTTACAGGAAAGGAAGGACTAAGTCAAGAAGAGAAGTTGGAGATAACAAGCCTAAAGATTTTCAATTGTCTTCTATAGTACCTTTCAGAATAAGAAGAAGCAAATCTTCTTCACCTCCTGTTGATAGGATTCCTATTTCTACCACTTGCAATTCATTGTTATTGCATGGTATTGCACTTCCCCTCTTGGTTTCAATACAAGCAGTTACACAAAATACAAGTCTAGCAACTATGGCTGTTCCTTGGGGAAATGCTATTGGACCATTGAATCTTGCAGCAAATCATGACTTGCCAAAGGCCTCCAGAAAGAACTTTCCCAGATTCAATGGTGATGGTTTGGTATCTGCAGAACAACATCTAAGTGCCTTTCTTAAAGCTTGTAGTGTGGTGAACCCTCAGCATGATGATGTTGCAGTCAGAATGTTTGTAGACACACTGGTGGGTGATGTAGCAGATTGGTTTCAAGATTTACCTGCAGGTTGTATCACTGGTTGGAATGACATGAGACAGATATTTGAAGAAAGGTATAAGAGTGCTGAGGATGCTCAAAGTTTGTTATTACAACTAGCTCAAATTAAGAAAGAATCATCCATCTCTATGAGAGATTTTAATGCTAAATTCAATAAACTTATTAAAAGGATACCAACTACTAGTGCTCCAACAGGAGACAATCAGAAAACTTTCTATATCAGTTCTATGCCTCCTGAACTTGGTTATCAACTAAGAAGGGCTAATGTGGCTACTTTACAAGCTGCACAAACTCTTGTAGTAGAGATGGAAGATGACATGATAGCCTCTGGGAAATGGAAGAAAGAGTATCATACTGGATCTTCAAGCAATGTAACAATTATTTCAAACAGTACTGAGGCCATGTTACAAAGATTGTCCAATGAGATGATTGCATTAAAGAAACAAGTTGCAAGACCAACTCATTCATTATATCAGCCTTACCGAGAAGGACCAAGGTATCAAAGCAGGAACAAGAACTTACAGCTTCCTCCTACTCAGCAAATATTAGCTATTGAAGCTCCTCCTAAAGGTCAGACTTCTTGTGCTTTTCACCTCAGAGTAGATCATGATGGTGATACCTGTGAAGACATGATCCGGCATTTACAAATGAAAGGAGAAGAAGTGCAAAGAATTGAATATCCAGAAGATGATGATGATCATGCTCCTCATGGCGACTCCGTAAATTTGTATTGTGAGTATGAATCAGATTCAGAAAATGGAGGAAATTGTTTTGCCACCTTGGAAGGACCTCAGCTAACTGTGATGACTAGAGGTTAGAAAAATAAAAGTCAAGTTCCCAATGCTGCTTCTGTCAAGAATCAAGTTCCTCCCCACAAGGCAGCTAAGAATGATAACCCAGCGTCAAGTTCTTCACAAAAGGAAGAAAAAGATAAGTTTCCTCATTCCTTTGATATTATTCAATTTTGTGAAGAAACTAAAATTCAAATATCTACTATGGATTATTTGAGATCACACTCTGATCAATTCCAAAGGTTGATAGATCATTGTAAAAGTGGAGAAAACATTCATATCAATTCCAATGTCAGTGATAAAAGGCAAGTTAATGCTAATGAAGGGAATTCAATTGATGATGATTTCTCAATTCCTAGGTTGTTTCAAGAAGAAGAACCTATGATCCATGCTACTTGTTCATATTTGAAACCAAAGCCTTTTTATGTGTCTCTTTTTATTAATGGCAATAGACTAAGTAATTGCATCATAGACTCTGGAGCTTCAGATAATGTAATGCCTGCGTCAGTTGCAAAAGCTCTAGGGCTACCCCTAACCAAAGTCTTTGGAAAGTGCTATTCAATGGATGCCAAGAAAGTACCTTTGATAGGTCAGATCAAGGATGCACAAGTTGCTTTGGTTGCATATCCTTCCAAGAGATTAAAGCTTACAATTCTTGTTGCTGACATTCCTGAAAGCTATGGTATGTTGCTTAGTAGAAGTTTCTGCAAGGACTTGGGAGGAGAGATTAAACTTGATTGGTCATCTGCTTACATCCAAGTTGGGAATAAGAAAGTAAAGCTTGAACCTGAAGGTAAGGATAAATTTACTATTTTGAAATCAGATGATCCTAAATCTCAGATCTTATATCAAGAAATGCAATTTGGTAATTACATGTTAACATATGATGGACCTAATGCTCAAGAAGAGACCGTAAAGGTAGATTCACAACAGCTGTGGACAATGCAGTTTGATGGTAGTTGTGCTAAGGCAGGCTCAGGAGTAGGAGTAGTCTTAATTGCACCTGATGAAGAAATCACACATCTGGCCTACAAGTTGAATTTTAAGAACACTAATAACACTGTAGAGTATGAAGCTCTTCTCCTTGGAATGGAAGTTGCAAAACAAAAAGGAGTAAAGTTACTTAAGGTACAAGGTGATGCTGAGCTTGTGGTAAAGCAGGTGAGAAATTTATATTCTGTAAAAAATAACAGATTAAGGAATTACAAAAATAAAGTATGGGATGAGATGGAGAATTTTGATGCATTCTCAATAAACTCAGTTCCAAGAGACCAAAATTCAAAAGCTGATTCATTAGCTGTCTCTGCCTCATTATTGTTACCTCATCCTGAATTTAAAGATCAGATATATAGGATGGAAGTTCTTTTTAGGTCAAAGGTACCTGATAATGAAGAATCATGGCAAGTCTTTGATAATGACAAACATATTCAGCAGTTCCTAGAAGGATCAGGCCCTTTTGTCAATATGTGCTTTGAAGATGGTAAAGATGAGCAGTCACTGATTGAGGAGGAAGAATCAAAAGAAGAAATCATTCAATTAAAAGGTAATAAGATCCCTTCTCATTTTGTATCTTTAGAAAAGCTTTTTGACAAACATGATGCTTACGTTAAGGAAGAAAGGAGTGAAAAAGAAAAGACTTGTGGAGAGTATGATGGAATCAATATAGAGACTGATGATTGTCCAAAAATGATTAATATTGGAAAGTGTTGTTCCATTGAAGAAAGGGGTAAGATCAAAGAGTTATTAGTGGAATTTCAAGATGTTTTTGCTTGGGACTATGAGGGTCTTAAAAATTTCATGGATGGAGATTTTAGGCACACAATCCCTCTAAAGGCTGGGGTAGTTCCTGTCAAACAGAAACAAAGAAACTATAACCCTTTGATAGAAGGAGCAATTTTTAAGGAGATTGATAAGATGTTAAAAGCAAAAATCATATATCCTATTCATCACTCCACCTGGATTACAAATATCATCCCTGTGAGGAAGAAGAATGGAGAGATAAGGATTTGTGTAGATTTCAAAAATCTAAATCAGGCTTCCCTCAAAGATAACTATGCATTACCAAACATGGACCATTTATTACAGATGGTTGTAGGTTCAGGAATGATGTCTATGTTGGATGGGTTTTCAGGTTATAACCAAATCCAAGTGGATGAATCAGACAAGTACAAGACAACTTTTACAACGCCATGGGGTACTTTTGCTTATAATAGAATGCCTTTTCGATTGATTAATGCAGGTGCAACATTTCAGAGAGCAATGGATCTGTCTTTTGGTGATCTTAAAAATAAGATTATTGTGATGTACCTTGATGATCTAACTATTTTCTCTAGGCAGAGAAAAGATCACATAAGAGATCTTACCAGAGTCCTGCAGAGGTGTACAGACCAAGGTATTTCTTTAAATCCAAAGAAATCTGTATTTTGTGTTACTGAAGGTAAACTTCTTGGACACATTATTTCTCAAGAAGGAGTTAAAATTGATCCTGATAGAGTTAGAGCTATTCAGCAATTAAGTTTACCTTTAAGTAAAACTGGAATTAAATCTTTCTTTGGACAAGTTAACTTTTTAAGAAGATTTGTACCTAATTTTTCTGAAACTGTGAAAAGTATAGTTGATATGATGAAGGGAAATCAATCTTTCAAATGGACTGATGATGGTAAGAAATCTTTTGAAGACATAAAAAATGCAATTGCTAATGCTCCTATTTTAGTTCACCCTAATTATACAAAAGAATTCATTTTATACTGTTATGCATCACAACACACCATGTCTGGAATACTGATGCAAGAAAACAAGGAGGGGATACAAGCTCCAATTGCTTTCATGAGTATACCCTTGAAGAGCCATGAGTTGAAGTATTCCCAAATGGAAAAACATGCTTATGTTGTGGTAAGAGCATTGAAAAATTTTAGATTTTATGTTCTTCACTCACATTCAGTTGTTTATGTGCCTGATGCAACAGTAAAAAGCATTTTGACTCAACAAGAAGTTGGTTGTAATAATAGAGGAGCTTGGATTGCCAAAGTTCAAGAGTATGACACTAATATTAGGCCAACTAAATTGGTGAGGGGGAATGCACTTTGTAAAGCCATAGCAGAAGGTCAGCCAGATGAGAAGAGTGATCATAAGGTGCTGATGGTGAGTTTACAAGATCCTTGGTTTTCAAACATTGCTTATTTCCTGACATACGATGAGTGTCGAGAGGGATTGACAGCAAAACAAAGGAGAGATCTGAGAAACAAAGCCCTCAGGTATGTTATTTATGATGATGTTTTGTACAAAAGAGCAATAGATGGTACTTTCCTTAGGTGTGTGGATAAAGAGCAGCAAATGCAGTTGTTGAAAACTTTTCATGATGAGGCATGTGGAGGACATTTCTCTTCTACTGTTACAGCATTCAAGATCCTAAGGCAATGCTACTATTGGCCAGGAATGTTTAAAGATGCATATAAATGGGTAGCAAAATGTGAAAAATGTAAGCTATTTTCTGGTAAACCTCAATTGGCAGCTCTACCATTGAAACCAGTTGTAATTGATACTCCTTTTCAGCAGTGGGGTCTAGATTTTATTGGTCCCCTAAATCCTCCTTCAAGTCAAGGTCATTCTTACATTTTGACTGCTACAGACTATTTTAGTAAATGGGTGGAAGCTAAGTCTATGAAGAGGACCACTTCTGATGCAGTTTGTGAGTTTATAAAAGAACAAATTTTAGTTAGGTTTGGAATACCTACAAAATTGATTATGGATAATGCTTCGTATTTCTCATCATCTGAAATTGTTTCTTTTTGTCATGATTATGGGATTCTGGTAGGTCATTCATCAGATTACTTTCCCCAAGGGAATGGGCAAGTAGAATCAAGTAATAAGAATTTGATTAATATCATGAAGAAGTTAGTTGATGACAATCAGAGGAATTGGCATAGGAAATTACATGATGCTTTATGGGCAGACAGGACTACACCTAAAAGAGCCATAGGTATATCTCCTTTTGAAGTAGTTTATGGGGTTGAAGCAAATCTGCCTTTTCCTTTAGAGCTTGCTGCATGTAAATTGAAAATAGTAATTGAAGATGATGTTTTCAAAGATGGTTTAGAGAGAAGAATCCTATACTTGACCAAACTGCAAGAAGAGAGAGAAGAACTGGTTGACAGAATAACTGCACATCAAAACCGAGTCAAGAAGTTGTTTGACAAAAGAGCTAGACCGAGGAAATTTATGGAAGGTGATATGGTGCTGCTGTGGGACAAGAGACATGAACCTAAAGGAATGCATTCTAAGTTTCAATCCTTATGGAAAGGCCCATTCCAGATTGTGCAAGCAAATCAGAATAATTCATTCAGGTTGGCATACCCTTCCGGAGAATCCCTGCCATGTTCCTGTAATGGGCAGGATTTGAAGTTGTATCAAATGCATAATTGAGAAGCAGGTAATCCCTACATAGTGGTTAGTTAGGTATATTTTCTTTTCCTGTTGTAGCCTAGTTGTTTTTCCTTCTGCTGTGTGTAGTTTTGGCTTTGTTAAGTTGTTGGCTATTTTGTGAAACCAGAGATTGCTAGAGTCCTTTTAAGCATGGTAATGCTTAAATCCCCAGTCGGAGCCAGCTGTTGCCTAATTTTTAGTCACTCATCATTTTTCCATGTGAAGTTGGTCGAGTCTAGGTCTAAGTCTTGCTTAGGTAGGCTTTCTTTGCCAGGTTTCCCTATCATTGCTTTCCTTCTTTGAACTGGGTGGGCTTTTCTGCAAGATCTTGTAACATTGGGTAGGTTATAGACCCCATCCTGGAAAAGAAGATGTGCTCTATTGATAATCTTGTATATCAAGATGGATGGTGTTTGTTCTTTTAGAAGAATCAAGAGGAAACTTTTTCTGTATGGAGAGTGCTAGAATTGCCGACTCGTCTGATGATATTATCAGTAGCAAAGGGTGGACAGTCATGGAGTTGATGGTATTAAAAATCTTCCTGTCATGTTTTAGAACCTATGGCAGAAACAATATAACAGGCGCCGAGTTCACGTGCATGTGTCCTGCGCGTTATCCAGATGCATATCAGAATTGCCTAAGTCTTTACGAGCTCAGCGCAAGAAACGATAGGTAATCTAGTTCGATAATCATGAAGTTTCAAGGTGGCAGAGATATGATAACCTAAATTTTGCATCTATGGTTCCTGTTATTCCTCAAAAATACTGAAGACTCATACAGGGTTTGCGGAGATCTTGCCATCTGTCAACTCTTTTCTCTCGCGGGCCCGGTCCCGTTCTTCAGAAGTTAAACGTCGATCCAATCTGATGGTTATCGCATTACCTCGATCCTAAGATGCAAATGAGTTAACATCACGATGTTGCGATGGCTGTCCGATCTCCTTGTTTGAAAGACTGTCTTGATGTCAGAGGCTGGGCCTACCTCTGCTGATTTGGAGGCCGCCTGGAATCTACGTGTATCAATGGTAAAGCAGTCACATGATCGCATGGAATAAAATAATGGTATGCGATCATGCGACAATGTAATTGAGGATGCGATAATGAGGTTGCTGGGCCCCGCAAATGTCAGCAAGCCAGAACATCTTAAGATTCCAAATCGACGGACAGGGCATCATCTTATGGAATCTTGTAAGCTCTTATGATCATGTGACTACCGTCAGATCTGCCAAGTGTGAAGAAGTGGGTCCGGGATGTTTCACGAACACATAAGCTAGTTGGCGGATTGTCAGAGGGACCTGTTGGCATATTGTCAGAAGGGTCCTAACATTGGCAGAGAATCAACGGCGGGTGTGTTTTCGTAAGGGATGTGTCAGACGTATGCCATCTTCAGACAACCATAGATCTTGCTTTTTCAAGAGTGGTAAAGCTAAGGGGTCCACCGCAGGAAATCTATGGCTGGCGCATGATCGCAAGGAATATTCTTCCCTCTTGCGATCATGCGACCAGCGTCCGATGAGAATATTGTCAAGGAGGCCAAAGACTTAAGGAAATCAAATGAGATGGTGACACATGTCAAGCATACAATAAAAGGATTAAAACTTATGATTTTAAGGATCTCGGCGGTGCTTGAACATTATAATAAAAGGTGACAGAAGAGAATTGAAAAGAAATAAACGTCGATTTCTTTTTCAAGTCGACTATCGTGGTAAAATAGAAAGTGTTTGTCACGGAGTATGTCGAAGGAAGAACAGAGAAAGAGATTGCATGATAATAGATGGTAAAGTTCTTGCCGATAGATGGCGTCTGTTCACATTCTCAGGACAAATCAAAGTTAAGTGACTCTGGAAGCCCAATGAACTCTGGCTTGACAGGTGTTGATCGAGAGGTTGAGATATCATGATCATCTTCCATACCCTCTCATTGAAGATATTCTTGCTTGGTGTATAGTCTGTTTGTATTCGTGGAAGCTGGAAGGTCATGAGTTCTGACGAACTCTATGTATTGTGAAGTCTATAAATACTGGGAAGAAACTCATTGTAATGGTCGGCAAACTGGATATTTGAGCAAAGTAATTCCATTTACTATAGCAAGGTTTCTGGTTTTGTTGTTCCACTGGTAGTCAATCATATGCATTTGAATAGAAAGGACAGTTATGTATGAAGCTGTGATTACGTCTTGAATTCCATTTCATGTCTATGGTTGCAGTAAGTGATTCCATTTACTTGTCATATGTGATTCTTCTTCTATTCATCCTGTTAGTTAAATAGTTGCATACTGGACAGAAAGTACAGTGGTGTGTAGAGCTGTGATGTATGTGTGGATTCCATTTCATGACAGAAGTTGCAGTTAAAACAATTCTATTTGTCTCCTATGCATGATTCTGCTCCTTTTCTCTTGGTTAGACTTTGCATGGTTAAAATAGGTAGATTAGAGTTAGAAGATAATAAGCATAAATCCTTGCCTGAATTGTTTGTGCCTACAAGCAATTTGGTTAAAACACATCAAAGACAACTTGGTGATCAAGATAAAAACACATTCATTGTATATCTTACATAATTAGGGAGCTGTACCTATCAATTCAGAGGGCAGTGATAGAAGACGTACACTGACCCAATTGTTGGTGACATCCTTTTGTTCTCTCCCATTGGGTAATTTAAGAGTCAAAGATTAGAAATCTTGAAGAGGACAAACTGTTAACCAACAATCTTAAATCTTGGAGAAAATTGATTGTCTATAAAAGATGTGATCTAAACCCTAAAATGATGCATGAGTGTAAGTAAGAGTGTGTGAGAGAGTATGAAGAAGATCTTATACTATCAAAAAAAAGAAATATCTTAATGATCAAAGATAGAGTTCAGTGACTGAGTAGAACATAGTAAAGTAGTGAAGGATAGAACAGAGAAATATTTGATAGAAGAGATCAAATCTATACCATAAGGAGGAGATCTGTAATCAACATCATAGTGAAAACTGAAGGATCAGGTATTGAGACATTTTAACGGGTGTATCAGAGTAAATCTCTTAACAAAGTGGTTTTGACAAACCTTAGTAAATCTCTTAACCAAGTGCTTACTTAGTTGTAAGTCTTAAACCCTTTTGCAAGGTAGATTATATAAGTCTCAAAGCTCTTAATAGGGTAGACCTCTCACAGGGTAGATCATATTTTGTGATCAAACTTGTAGCCCTAATAGGAAAACTTTATACTGTAGTAGTGAAGATTTGTGGGTGTCGTCCCCACCCCAGTTTTAGCTTTCAAGGGTTTTTGGGTAACCAAAATTATTGTGCTATGTTTATTTTCATGGGTGATGTTTAGCTTATTAGATCCATTACATTTTTGAAGTTTTATGTTAATGTTATACAAGTTTTCATTTATGTCAAAAAGGATAAATCAATGATATCTGATTCAACCCCCCCCACTCTCAGTATCACATTTTCCCACTAGATTTCCAACAATAACAAGGTTTGACATACTCCATCAATTCAAAAACTTTGTTGTAAGAGACCTTTATGCCATCGATGGAAAATAGGCCCAAACCATGTAATGAAGATGGTGTTATGCGATATATCCTCTCTCTAACACAAAATTAGTGTTTATTGAAGGAAGTTCATTGAGGACCCATTGTTTCTTTAGATGTTTGTACCTAAAGGGAACCTTAGAGTCTAATTTTCTGTCATCATCATAAGAACACAACCCCCGTTGAGCAAGGGAAAAATCCATACATTTATTGAATTTCTTTTTGATCTTTTGAGACGATCTCATTGATTTAGACATTAAATGTCTCACTTTCTTCTTCCATTCCTACATTTTCCTCACTTGAGGAAGACAAATATGACAAATACCTATTCATTGGTACTTGCATTTCATGAAATGAGAGAGATAGGTGGAAATGAGAGAGATATTTTACAAATGGTAAAAGACATTAATCTCTATGGGGTGTATTGACTTATGCCTGACAATCCATGAGACTATGTGGGATACCTGACAAATGATAATAGTTATATAATCAAAAAAATAAAGTTCACTCTATTTTGGAGAACAAGGAGAATCCCTTGTGATTTAACATCATTCCTAAGTATTGAATTCCTCACAAAGTATCTGAAACTAAGATGTTTGATGAAATGCCATAAGAGTGGTGTCTCATGCAATGTTGATATATTCATTATATGCTAGTTTGTCAAAATGCTTCAAAGAAATGTGATCTCCTACAATATTTTTAATATCTTAGCATTGCATATAGCTGAACATCTTGGTATTGCATGAGACACCACTATTGTGGCATTTCATCAAACAATTCTCATGCCTTGCTAGTGTTTTTATTACATCTTGTGAAGGACAGTATACATTGTTAAAATTATCTATTTATACTTTTAGAATTAGATCTGTTAGTAATGAATGTTGAATATATCCTATGGGGGAGTATTTTCAGCCATTCTATAGTAGTTATTATCGCATTCATGACTGTGATTGTCATTGATATCAACACATTGATCTACTGAAGTTTAGTAGAGGAGCAGACAGTATTTGAGTTAGCGCACGTGGGATATTGAAGATTAAGCTATATGGAGTTGAGTACTTAATCTATGATACTATATAAGATTTTGGTTAAGAGCGTCCACCAAAATTCATCTATTCATGATAGTTATGTATAAATCAATGGAAGCAGTATTCAGGCAGTGTTCCTGAGTAGCGGTTTGTGGAAATTGAATGATATCTCCTAATCAGGATAGAATCTGAGCATGTGAAGTTGTAAAGATGATGAAGACATGATGATTGTGATGTGGACATGACAGAAAGATCAGAGGTCATATGATTAAAGAGTTATCTTAATTGGAAGCTGACAATTTTGTGTAATTATGGAGTTTTTATGTAATGTGTGAAAGATTTTATTTTGTAATTTGTATGCCAACTCATTTGTAATTATTTGAGTGTGGTATAAAGAAAGGAATGTTTTCCTTATTTTAGTGTGGAATTGGAATGTAATATTGTGAAAGTGAATTGTAGAATTGTGTAATACTTGTTGAAAAAGGATATGCGAAGTATAGAGATCTGGTATTGAGATATGATGAAGCAGTTGGTGCAGTTTGACACAGTCAAAGGAGAAGTGATAAGTTGTTGAGATCAGTAATCTTTTGATATTATTCTATTGAATAATATAGAGATCAGTTGGATAGTGTGTTCATTGATCTTTCCCTTGAAGCTATTTGGACAGTGGGTCCTTCTATCTTCCATAACTTCTAACAGGGTTAGAATCTTTTAGTAGGGATTCAAAGTCTCCTAGTAGGGACTAATATGTATTGAATGTATTTCATAAGACTCCTAACAGAGTCCATCCTCTCACAAGGAACTTTCATATTAGTGCATCTTTTGTGGGCATCATTCCCATCAGGTTTACTCTTTGATCAAGAGGTTCCCTAGTCAACATATCTTGTGTTATTATGTTGTTGTGTATGTATATCTTTCTATGGTTTTTAATTACATTTCTTACATGGTTAAAATCTATTAAAGGTGATAAAATTTGTATTTATCTAATAACTGATTCACCCCCCCACCCCTCTTAGTTATCTTGGTGGACTTTACTTTCTAACAATTGGTATTAGAGCAACGGGTCCTTGAAGGAAAAGTTTAACAACTTGAGGAGATCCATGGAGAATTATTTCAGGAAAGAAATCCCTAAGTTTGATGGAGTGAATTTTGACAACTGGAAAGAAAACATGAAGACACAATTACTTTGTTTAGGACCAGGATATTGGTTAATCACAAAAGAACAAGAAAACTATCATTGATGAAGACAAAATTAAAGAATGTACCACTGAAGAGAGAGATCTATTCATGTGTAACATACTTGCTAGATAAGCACTTTTGCCAGCTCTTTCAGAAAATGAGTACAGTCAGGTAAAATATCTAAAAACATCTCATGAAATCTGGTTAGCTTTACAATCTACTTTTGAAGGTGATGAACATGCAAAGAATGTTAGATTACATAATTGGATATGTGCATTTGAAGATATAAGAATGATGGAAGATGAATCTATTAGAAACTATATTGGTAGAATGTCAGAGATTGTTCCAGGTATAAAATCTCATGAAGGAATCAAGACAGAGAATGAAGTGATATGGAAGATTCTAAGAACATTGACTCCTGCATTTAACCAGACAACATAGATGATTGAAAAAGTTATACCATGTACTGAGAACTTCACCAAAGAAACTCTTCTTGGAAGATTAGAAGTAGCAGAGATGAACTTGAGACAATTAGGAGATTTACCTAGAATGGAGATAGCATTCAATGCACTTAGTATTCACCCTACTTTGTCAAGAAGCATTAGTGTAAGTGGAGACTATGCTAGCAACAACAGATCTAGGAGTGAAGAAGATAGGAAGATTGAAGAAGGAATTTCCTTTCTTGTGAAAAGAGAACTAGATGGTAAGAAATTTTTTAAATGTTGGACTTGTCAAGAATACAGTCATTTTGCATCTAAATGTCCTAAGAGAGTTAAGAAGAATAGAAATAACTTTAAACCTATAAGATCTAAAGAATGTTATTATGCTAACGATGAATAATTTGAAGCTAGTATGGAGAAATCTCTAAGTGAAAGTGATACTGAGAATGATGATATAGGATTTGTAGCAATAAAAGAAGAAAATCTTGAAACAGAAGTTAAGGAAGAAAAAGCCATAGTTTCTCAAGTAGAAAAGAAATCTAATTGGATTATAGATAGTGGTTGTTCACATCATATGACTGGAGACATGAAAAATTTCATAAAGTTTAACAATTATGATGGAGGAATTGTTAGAGTTGGAAACAATGCACCTTGTTTGATAAAAGGCATAGGATCTATTACTCTTGATGGAAAGACTAATACTGATGATGTTTACTTTGTCGATGGATTGAAACATAACGTTTTGAGTGTTGGACAACTAGTTGATAAGAGATATCAAGTTTGGTTTATTGAGAAAACTTGTGTAATCAAAGACAAGGATGGTAATTTGATTGGTACTGGATCAAGAACTAGAGGTAATGTATTTCAATTGAATCCTACTAAGATGACATGCTTGATTACTAAGATTGATGACAGTTGGTTATGGAACATAATATTTTGTCATATAAACTTTGATAATATTGTGAAAGTGAGCACTACACTTGCAGTAAGAGATTTGCCTAAAATTATGAAGCCTACTAACATGATTTGCAAGGAATGTGTGATGGCTAAGCAGAAGAGAAGCTTAGTTCCCAGAAAGAAGTTTACAACATCAGAGAAGTTGGAAATTGTTCATATAGATTTGAGCGGTCCCACAAGGACTAGAGGATTCTATGGAGAAAGGTATTTTATGATTGTTGTTGGTGATTTTACAAGAATGATGTGGATTGCATTTCTTGAAGAAAATTTTGAAGAATTTGATAAGTTTAAAATTATTAAGAACAAAGTTGAGAATGAATCTGGAATCAATATTAAATGTTTGAGATTAGATAGAGGTGGAGAATTTACTATTAGAGTGGGGTTGTTGTTGCACCAAAAGACCAATCTATCAATGCCCGATACAACCACTCAACTTATAGTACACAGGAGGTGGTTAAGCCCTTGTCACAAATCCCAAGGGGAGCACTAAACATTTTGCCAACAATCTCCCCCTCAATGTTACCCAAGGGTCTGAGGATTTGAACCTGTGACCAAGCTCTGATACCACTTGTTAGAGTGGGTTTTCCATTGCACCAAAAGACCGATCTATCAATGCCTGATACAACCACTCAACTTATAGTACACAGGAGGCGGTTAAGCCCTTGTCATGAATCCTGATGGGAGCGCTGAACATTTTGCCAAAATTTACATCAAAGGAATTTAACATTTTTTTGTGAAGTGAATGGCATTAAGAGGCAATTTTCATCCCTTGGGATAGCTGAACAAAATGGTATTGCATAAAGAAGAAACAGGTTAGTAACTGAAGTAGCAAGAGCCATGCTATTTGAAAATGATTTGGTGAAGATATTCTGGAGAGAAGAAGTGAACACAACAATGTATATAGTGAACATAGTGCAAATTAGAGCAGAAATAGACAAGACACCTTATGAACTATCATTTGGACATGCACCATCAATTAAGTATTTTAGAATTTTGGAAGCAAATGTTATATTAAGAGAGATGATGACATCAGGAAGTTTGATCCTATAAGTGATGAAGGTATATTTCTTGGTTATTCATTGAAGAGAAAAGCTTATAGGTGTTATAATAAAATAAATAAGACTATTGTTGAGAGCACAAATGTTAAAGTTGATAAAAAGTTCAAAATTTAGGAAAGAATGCTTGATTATGAATCAGATGAAGGAATTCATCCTAGAACTAATCTAGAGAATACTAAATTATTCTATGAAACTAACAGTGATTTGCAGAATGAATGATACATTAAAGAAATCATAGAAGAACCTACAATAGAAACAAGAACTGAGATAGTGCACCTAACAGGAACCTATCAAGAAATCATCCTGTTGAGTAGATTATTGGAAGTATAGATAGAGGATTTTTGACACAAAATAAGGTACAAGAACAATTCTATTTAATTTCTCAAATTGAACCTAAATCTACTAGTGAAGCCTGTGAAGATGAACATTGAATTAAAGCTATGAAGGAAGAACTAGATCAAATTGAAAAGAACAAGACTTGGGAATTGGTCCGTAGGCCTAAAGATAAGAATGTTATAGGAACTAAATAGGTATTCAAAAAAAAGATGAATGAACAAGGAGAAGTTGTAAGGTATAAAGCAAGATTCATATGTAAAGGACACTCACAGCAAGACGGAATTGACTATGAAGAAACTTTTGCACTTGTAGAAAGAATTGAAGTAGTAAGAATGTTTTTGGCTTATGCAACCTATAAGAAATTCAAAGTGTATCAGATGGATGTGAAGTAAGCATTTCTGAATGGAGAGTTAGAAGAAGAAGTTTACATTGAGCAGCCTAAAGGTTTTCCTTTAACTAAAGAAGGAGATATGGTATGTAAACTAAAGAAAGATTTATATGGACTTAAAAAAGCACCTAGAACTTGGTATGCAAGACTAGATAAGTATTTGATAAAATTAGGATTTACTAAAGGCACAAAAGATAGCAACTTGTACACAAAAGAAATTGAAAATGTTTTGTTAGTTGTTGTTATTTTTGTTGATGATATTATCCTTGGAGGAGAAGATGAAGCTAGTGATAAATTTGCAGATAAAATGAAGACTGAATTTGAAATGAGTATGATTGGTGAGATGAAATATTTCTTAGGATTGCAGATAACATAGAACATTGATGGTATCTTCTTATGGCAAGCAAAATACTTGAATAACTTATTGAAGAGATTTGGAATGGAGAACTGTAAACTAGTTGGAACACCTATGGTAACTGGGAACAAGTTATCTAGCACAGATGGGACTCCTGCAGTTGAATAGAAAAAATATAGATCTATGATCGGAGGATTATAATATTTAACTCATACAAGACCAGATATATCACATGCGGTTGGAATTGTTGCAAGATTTCAAGTTGAACCCAGAGAATCACATTATCCAACAGTAAAAAGGATACTAAGGTACTTAAGAGGAACAATTGAATATGGATTGTGGTATGAAAAATATAATGACTTTACCCTATGTGCATATACAGATGCAGATTGGGGAGGTAGTGTTGATGACAAAAAGAGCACAAGTGGTGGAGCATTTTTCCTTGGAGGAAGATTGGTTTCTTGGCTAAGCAAGAAGCAAAATTGTATTTCATAGAGCACAACAGAAGAAGAGTATGTAGCAGCAACAAACAATTGTAAACAGATAATTTGGATGAAAAAAATGTTGAGGGATATTGGAATAATTTTTTTTGAGCCTTTTGTTATACATTGTGATAAAACCAGCATAGTCAATATGTCTAAGAATCTTGTACTACATTCTAAGACAAAGCATATAGAAATAAAGTATCATGTAGTGAGAGAGAAAGTTGTAGAAAAATAAGTTAGACTTGAGTATATAAGTACAAAAGAGCAGATTGTAGATATATTTACAAAGCCTTTGCCTAAGGATACATTTGAGTATTTGAGAGGTATGCTTGGGGTTATGCCCCAACCTACTTTTGAGAAGTGATGCAGATTGTTGCATTAGTCCAGTGGTATATGAGCCTTATCTTTCTTCTAGATTGGATGTTGGTACTTCCTCTATGGGGGAGTATGTGTTTTAGAGATGAGTCATGAGGACTCTAGTGAATGTATTTTCTAAAAAAATTGTCTTTTGACATTGAAGTTATTGTTGACATAGTGATGTAGCATTTGTCATTGATGTCAATGGGGGAGAAGGATACATAAAAAAATCATCTATTGACAATCTATTGAAGAAAATCTGAGGGAGAAGACTACAAGCAATATAAAATGGAAAACTAAAAGAGTTGAGTAGGAAAATGAAGCAAGATTTGATTGATGAAGTGGACTTGAAAGTATTTTCAAAGCAACAGTGTTGTAGTGTTGGTATTCATGGAACTTGGATATTTTTTTTTTATCTATGTTTCCATCAATGCCAATGGGGGAGATTATTAGGAATGAAATCTAGATATATCCTATGGGGGAGTATTCACAGTCATTCTATAGTATTTATTTGTGACATTCATGACTGTGATTGTCATTGATGTCAACACAGTGATCTACTGAAGTTTAGCAGAGGAGTAGACAATGTTTGAGTTAGCGCACGTGGGATGTTGAAGATAAAGCTATGTGGATTTGAGGACTTAATCTATGATATTGTATAAGACCGTGGTAAAGAACCCACATGGAAATTCATCTATTCATGATAGTTATGTGTAAATTAGTGGAAGTAGTATTCAGGCAGTGTTCCTGAGTAGTGATTTGTGGAAATCGAATGATATCTCCTAATCGGGATAGAATCTAAGCATGTGAAGTTGTACAAATGATGAAGACATGATGATTGTGATGTGTACATGACAACAAGGTCAGAGGTCACACGAGTGACGATTTATCTTAATTGGAAGCTGACAGTTTTGTGTAATTTTGGAATTTTTATGTAATGTGTGGAAGATTTTATTTTGTAATTTGTATGCAAACTCATTTGTAATTATTTGAGTGTGTTATAAAGAAAGGAATGTTTTCCTTATTTTAGTGTGGAATTGGAATGTAATATTGTGAAAGTGAATTGTAGAATTGTGCAATACTTGTTGAAAGAGGATATGCGAAGTATAGAGATCTAGTATTGAGATCTAATGAAGCAGTTGGTATAGTTTGGCACAGTCAGAGGAGAAGTGATAAGTTGTTGAGATTAGTAATCTTTTGATATTATTCTATTGAATAATATAGAGATCAGTTGGACAGTGTGTGCAGTGATCTTGCACTTGAATTTGTTTGGACAGTGGGTCCTTCTATCTTCCATAACTCCTAATAGGGTTAGAATATTTTAGCAGGGATTCAAAGTCTCCTAGAAGGGACTAATATGTATTGAATTTATTTCATAAGACTCCTAACAGAGTCCATCCCCTCACAAGGAACTTTCATATTAGTGCATCTTTTTTGGGCATCATTCCCACCGGAGTTTACTCTTTGATCAAGAGGTTCCCTAGTCAACATATCTTGTGTTATTGTGTTGTTGTGTATGTATATCTTTCTATGGTTGTTAATTACATTTCTTACATGGTTAACATCTATTAAAGGTGATAAAAATTTGTATTTATCTGATAACTGATTCATCCCCCCTCTCTCAGTTATCTTGGTGGACTTTACTTTCTAACAAGATCACTCCATTGCAGGGAACAAAGAGAATCCCATGTGATTTAACATCATTGATGTGCAAGGAAATATAAAATTATCAAAATAAAATCTCATAAGATAGTATTTAGATTAAATGCATTGATATAAAAAAATACCCTAGAAAATGATAAAGAAAAGTAATTTGCTTAATCATGTCAGTAATTTGTGCATGTCTAAATATTGGTGTCTTTCAAGTGATTTTATTCTTGTCATGCCCACTAGAAATGAGAACAATCTTAACTAGTGAGGTTGTTTAAGTATATAGAGACTAAATTGATGCAAGGTAGGGAGCAAGAGGGGCCAAAGGATGGCGCACCCTAATGATCCAAGCCTACAACACACATGCAGAAGTAACAAACAACAAGAGTGAGAAAGAGAATGTTAGATCTTTCATATATTATCATCAATAGGAATCATACATGCTAGGTTGTAAGGCCTTCCCAATTAGGGCCTAATATTATAATGAATCATAGAAGTCCTCAAACATGTGAGGATCTGTCAAAAATTTCCAATCTTATCTCTACTATCTTCTATCCAAAAATGACTCCTAAACTACCACCAAACATCTACATTTATACAAGAAGCTACCGAGCTGAGTTGGCCTTCAAATCCACAATTAACAGAAGTAACTATCAAATTTGGGACCACACGCTTCCCAATGATGGATACAAACATTAAATGTATGATCCAATATAAATGCACAAGTCAAACACAACAAGAAACAAAACTGAACCTGTTGGTAAGAAAGATAATTGAGCAGTAGACAGATAATGCCAAGCGCCAGTGAAATAACCAACCACCCAAGAGAGAACCAACCACACTTGGTAACCAAAGGAAACCAACCAACTACCAACCAACTTGGTCAAAGAAAAAACCAAGCAACACAAATAAAACTCCAAATTATTTTTGGTGACACAGGATTGCCAAGGACCCAAGATGCTACTGCATCAGACACCTGGGGTTATTTTGAAATGATTCTCCAAATCATTTGGTAGGTCTGGTCTGAGCTGTATCCAACTTAGACTATGAAATCCATGAACTATCTTCCATCGGTCTATTCTTCCACTTAACTAGATATTCTATATACTATTTTCCTCTTGTACTTTTGCCAACTCTTTCCTTCAAAATCAGTTCAACTTCATCATTTTGCTTCTTAAGATATTCTATCAGTACTATCACTTCTTCATCAAGTTCATGATACTCATATAAATTAGAAATATTGAAAATCAGTGATATGCTCATGTCATCAGGTAACTCAATTTCATATGCATTTCCACTGTCAAATTTCTTCAAAATCTTGCAAGGTCCAAACTTCTTCATCTTCATCTTTCCATATGTTCCAACAGGAAATTGACCTTTCTTCAAATGAACCATCACTTCATCACCAACATCAAAAGTCTTATGTCTTCTTGATCTATCAGCTTTATCTTTGTATTTCTGATTACTATCTTCCAGCTTCAGCTTCACATCTTCATGTAATGTCTTCATGTATTCAACACACTTTACTCCTTCAACACTTTTCTTATTCTCATCGGCAATGTCTCTCAAATCAGATACTCTTCTCAGTTGTGTGCCATTCACAATCTCAAATGGTGTCTTTCCAGTACTCCTATTCATTGAATTATTATATGCAAACTCTGCTTGTGCTAACACATAATCCCAATTGCTTGGTGGGTCTCCAACTAAACATCTCAAAAGATTTCCCAAACTTCTATTCACAACCTCAGTCTTTCCATTGGTTTGTGGGTGAAATGTAGAACTATATTTCAACTTAGTGCCAAATTTATTCCATAATGTTTTCCAAAAATATCTAACAAATTTACTGTCTCGGTCAGAGATGATACTCCTCGGTAATCCATGCAATCTGACAATTTCCTTAAAGAAAAGATCTTCTACGTGAACTGCATCTGCTGTCTTTCTACAAGGTATAAAAAGTTTCATTTTAGAAAATATATCCACAACAACAAATATAGCATCATTACCTCTTATTGTCTTTGTTAAGCCAAGAACAAAGTCCATACTGATATCAATCCAAGGTTTCTCAGGAACAAAAATCGGTGTATACAATCCAGTATTCTTACTCCTTTTCCAACTTGACAAATACCACAACTTTTCACAAATTTCTGAACATCTCTATACAATTACGGCCAATAGTACTTCTCGTTCAACAAATTCCATGTTTTATCAATGCCAAAATGTCCAGCCAAACCACTACTATGTTTCTCCTTTATCAAATTAGATCTCATTAATCCTCTCGGTATACATAACTGAATACCTTTAAACAACATACCTTCCTGAATAAAATATTCATCCCATTTAGTATCTTTTTTATCTTGAATAGGTGTTTTACACTTTCTCCATGGCTTAGAAAAGTCAGGGTCATTTTCATACAAACCTCTCATCTCATCAAAACCAAGAACTTCAATTTTCATCTCAATCATCAAAGATCTTCTTCTACCTAATGCATCAACAACTCGATTAGTGACTCCACTCTTATGCTTTATCACAAATGTATAACTCTAAAAATACTCAACCCATTTCATATGTCTCTGATTCAATGGCATCATTAAACACATATGCTAGTAATATCAACAAACGTGAATCCAAACATTTGAATATAGTGAATTGATATCCTTGAGTACAAGCACCAATAACATCAAATAATAGAGATATAGCACTAGCTAGGGCATGACACCAGTAGAATGCAGTCATTTCAGAGAGCAACTCCCTCAACAATAAAATGAAATGCATTCAAATATGATGCTAGAGGCTCAAAAGATGAAGAAATCACATACCTTCTCCCACTCTCATCTTTCGCTCCTTTTCTCCCGCTCTCCAATTGAAATAAAAATGATGAGGCTGTTTCACTTTTTTTTTCAATGTATACCCCAAATCTGTCAGAGTTTCAATGGTCAATTAAACACCCATTAGAATACCGACATCATTGGGGCCTATTATAAAAAAAACACCAAATTCGTAAGAAAAAGTTACCCGTCGGAAACTTTTGTCAAAATTTGGCCCCAAATGTAATAGTATTATATTGCATGTTTGGACAGTGAGCTCATCTTGCATACATTTATCTTTTGTAATTCTAACTCCCAACAGGGTTGAGGCTTCTAACAAGGCTTAAGTCCTTTAACAAGGATAGAGATACTATACGGATGTAATAGACTTCTAACAGGGTCAATATCTTTAACCAGATACTTTTGATTAGTGGATCATTTGTGGGTATCATCCCCACTAGGGTTTTCCCTTGCTCAGGGTTTCCTTGAGAACAAACATGGTGTTATGAGATCTTTTATTTTATGGTTGTGTTTATTATTCAGTTTATTCAATTTGGTTTCTTATGCAAGTTACAAGTTAATTTCATATATCCATAAGTGGGAAAAAGTAAAAGTTTGTGAAATACTAATTCACCCCCCCTCACTATTTCCTATTTCTAACAATTTCAATAATCCTTTCCCTATTTTTCTTAAATTCCTAATCACTAAAAGTATTCTAGTCTTCTATTAAGTTTTTCCTTAATTTATAATTACATGAATTGTAATTAAATATAATGGGTTACACTTATGTAATCCTTATGGAAAAATAAAACCCAACTTAAAAAAAGTTGGGCCCATGGATCAATGGTAAGTATATAAGAGAAATTTGAGATACCTATTGGTGAGGGTTAGGGGGAGAATAATATATCTACAATATATCCTCTCCTCTCTTAAGCTATTATTATACCTATTCACACACTTTCCGTAGAGAACCCTAAGTCTATTCATCCTTTTGAGCATCGGAGATTATAGGAGGTGTAGAAGTAGGTAGGTATCTTTGGTAGTCACATACTTGAAGGATGGGAAGAAGTTATTTCAAAAGAAGGGGATGATGAAAAATTTTCTACCATAGTTGACTTATAAATAATGACGTGGAATAACTGATGACTTTAATCTAACCAAGGTGGATCTATTTTAGAGATAGTGAGTATGTGTAGGATCATGGTATGCCAAAAAGTGGCGATGTGAAAAAAAAAAAATTTCACTCATCCAAAAGCACACAAATAGATTTGTTGACTTTTTAGAAGGCATGGGTGTCAGTACACCTGGCAAAGCCAAAATCCAAACCTGAAGGCTTAATCAGATATTTGATAATATCAGATATCTGATATTTTCCAGTAGATATATATCTCTATACCCAGCCATGTTCAACATTTTTTGATTGTAAAAACGTGAACGTAGCTAGCATTTTTGGATATCCACTCCCAAATCCCCTATCCATTTTTTCCTAAATTGCTAGGTAAGTGAAAGCGTCTAATTATTATATTTTTAATTGTTTTTTATTGTTTTTAAATAGAAATTTATAGTTTTTTATATAAAAATTAGGGTAGCAATGAGTTTTTGTATTGTTTTTTAAAATTCATTGTAATTATCTTTTTTTTTCATTGTTATCAGACATGGAATCAAAAAACCCTCCTAATGATCCCACAAACAATCCAGAACCACCTCCCAACAATCCCCCACCTCCAAAAGATGTACCTGTCACAAATCCTCACCATTTAGAAGATCTAATAGGAGATAATCTAAATGAAATTAGAGGATTTCAAACCACATATGCCAATATCCCCACATTGCTCCCCATGTTTACAACATTGAACTTAGTTATTGAAAACATGGAGAAACTTACACATCAACATAATGCTGCACTTCTTTGGCATGATTCCATGCACACCCAGTTTGACAATGGGCTTGATTATGATCAAGTCATGAACCTAAATATAACAAAACATAACATAGCTAATATTTTTGTGGATCCTAAAACCGGTCTAAAGGTAGACCATAAAAAAACCAAGTTTTCAATTAAATGGTGCACGAATAGTACAATACATGACAACTTTTGGGACTGTTGGTGGATGGTTTTTGATAGACCACCTCACAATAATTTGGATGTCCCATTTTATTTTATTAAAAAATTGTATGTTGAATTTGTGCTCAATTACAAGGTGAATTATTGGAGTCTGAGTGAACCAGGGTGTAGGTTTAGGCACTCCGCAAGATAGGCCATGGGAACAATGGGTGAAATCCCACACATATGTCCCCCCTCCCAAGATTTCACCACCTCCCATAGTGCAGCATCCAGACATTATTTTTGAGGTTGGCTCATAGACTATTCGATCCATTCACATGTTGATTGATCTACTGGTTACATAGAATAGGACATTATTGCCTCCTCATCCTGATGCTTGTGGTGCTTCCACATCCTCCACGAGCTCACATGTTTGTGTAGCCCACACTTGCGTTATATGAAAGAATCTGTGCTTTGTTCCCCTGACTGATAGTGATGCATATAATTTTGGCTTCTATGGGGAGGATTCTACACAGAACAATACAGGCACTGAAGCAGCTCATGGAGATGTGCATCAAGAGCCTGCAGTGCCATGGACTCCCATTGTTATGGTAAGGATAAACCGTTCACTTTTTACATTGTTTTTAAATTTTATTGTTCGTATTTTTAGTAGAATTTCCTTATAATAATTTCCCACTTATGTCTTTTTATGTGTTACATTTATGTTTAGTTGATGACAGAGGAGGAGATGGTATAGGTGGAGGGGTCCATGCTTTCGGTCATGTCATTTGGTCTTGACTCTTCCATGATACATATGTTTTAATGTACTCATTGGTTTCCTTTTAAATTATGATAATAGTATATATGTACATTGTTTTCTAATTTTTATGATCATCTTTTACATACTAATGCAGGTGTCACCAGTTGCCAGTAGGAGGCAATGTGAGGGGGTGCAGGTGTCAGTTGTTGATAAAGGAAAGGTAATCAAGTAATTTAGTTTGTTTATGCATACATATATACTTGTCAATTATGCATACTCATTTTTAATTTACATGGTTTATTTGAAAGAGAGTGGCATTTGATGATCCCGTGAGACCCTATCATCATGATAGAGTCACAGGCATATCCATTTAGAGTGATAGCCCCACGGTACGTACATTTATAAACTTATTTGTGTGTATTTTTCTATCAAGTATATATAATATGGTCAAGTTATGATAATATGAAGTATCTGTTTGACTTTTGTAGGTCACTCCTAGTTTGAGGGAGCTATAACAACAAGCGTTTGTATCGCTAATGACTCAACCAACAATCCCTGAAGAAAGTTCAACACGGGTAAGTTTTAATCTTAATTTAGTTATTTTGTAAACATATATTTGCTACCAAGTTTTTAACATTAAATAGTATAACTCATATATCAATCTCATGTTCGCAAACCTATACAGGTGGGAGTTGACATTGGTGGCACTATTCTTGTGCTACCAAGGACATATATTAGGTCTCCTGCCCGCGGGAGGAGACAGAGAGGTGAGGTATATGAGAGTTCAATTTTAGTTTAAATTTTATTTATTATTGTTGACTATGATTCTGAATTTCAATCTAACTTGGGGTTAACCTTTTGCATTTGAATGCAGGATCCATTAGAACTGAAGAGTACTTCAAAGAGGCTCCATTTTGATGAGCCACTAGTAGAATAGGATGTCCTAGAAATATTTGTAGTTGAACTTCTTATTTTGAGATGTCATATGAAATATTTTGAGATGGCGTATGCCACATTGTATCTAGATATGTTGACATATAAATATGTACAGAGTTATTGTTCATTTTGATATATATATCAAACTTGATATTCGATCTAATTTGTTAATTGTGTGTTCATTTATTCATTGTTAGTATGTAAATATGCTTGTGTGTATGTACTCATGTTTATAATTTATGCCTTAAGTATATTCATGTATATTCAAGTACATTATTCATAACCTAAATTCACATGTATGGGATACATGCATGACTTAAGTGAATTCATGTTGTATGCTTTATAATTTATGTGCTACATGTATGCTTCATGACTTAAGAAAATTTATGTGTACTCTTTATGTGCTATGTGTGTTCACATGTGTAATTCATCATTTGAGTTATATAAGGATATCTATTAAAGTGGTTTCAAGGTTTTTAGACTTACCCTTTACTCCCAATGGCTAAAAGACTTCAAACTGGCCTAATTACATAATCAAACACCCTTTTGGCCATATCAAAACATATTGGTCTTTTGGACAAAATATTAGTACTATGCCTATACCCCTGAAAATACACTAGGAACACCTGAGAAACATGGTCTTGTAGCATCTCACGGATCACCGATACCTCTCACGAGGTCCAAGTTACGAGCCTTGATAGTTTGCTGACCAATCGTGCTTAGTGCACCTTGGGGACACTTTGGTCCTGCATGGTCTGGAACATTCTGTTGACTCAGTGGTCAAAATAGGGTTGTCCCTAGTGTTTACTCACCCAACTAGAGCAAATGGCACAGTCCATTCAGTGCTGGGATGAATGGTTTGGAAATAATACATTGGTGCAACTTTCAACGGACCCTCACTGCAAGTTTTGGCATCAAGCGAGACTGGCGTGCCAAATTGAAACAAATCTAAATCTCCCAGAATGGAGAGAGTTTATTGTAGGCCTTAAAAATGCCATCCTATAGCATCTCATGGATCTCTGATACCTCTAATGGGATCTGAGTTACGAGCCTTGAAAGTTTGTTGCCCAATCATGCTTAGTGCACCTTGGGGACACTTTGGTCTGACGTGGTCTGAAACGTTCTACTGACTTAGTGGTCAAAATGGTGTTGTCCCTAGCATTTACCTACCCAACCGGAGCTAATGGCATAGTCCATTTGGTGCCGGGACACATGGTTTGGAAGTAATCCATTGGCGCAAATTTCAACTGACCCTCACTCCAAGTTTTGACATCAAGTGAGACTGGCATGCCAAATTGAAACAAATTTGAATCTCCCAGAATGGAGAGAGGTTATTCTAGGCCTCAAAAACACCATCATGTATCATCTCATGGATCTCTGATACCTCTCACGGGGTCTGAGTTATGAGCATCAAAAGTTAATTTCCCAATCGTGTTTAGTGCACCTTGGGGAAACTTTGGTCCGGCATGGTCTGGAACATTCTATTGACTTAGTGGTCAAAATGGAGTTGTTCCTAGCATTTACTCACCAAACCGGAGCTAATGGCATAGTCCATTTGGTGCTAGGATGCAATCCTTGAAGACTATCCCTTCACCCAAGGAATCATCATTTTACTTTGAACACATTTTACCAATTTTGACTCAATGACTCCAACTCTTACATCATTTGATGATACAAATGTAATGGAATTAAGATAATAGAAATGTAAGGATACAAAATTAAGGATACAAATTATATAAGGATACAACATTCATAGTAAGGAAACATGTTTTTTTCACTTTACATGGCATTAAGATGATACAAATGTGGGTTTTTAATATTTGCAAATCAACCCCATGGGCTCTTTTATATTTCCAATTTTGCATCTAATTTTTTATATACAAAATTTGGCATCTAAATATGCACATCGCATTCGATTTTTGTTTTTATATACAAAATTTGGCATCTAAATATGCACATTGTACATTCGATTATTGTTTTTATATACAAAATTTGGCATCTAACTATGCACATTACATTCGATTGTTCATTTTATATACAAAATTTGGCATCTAAATATGCAAATTACACAGCTATATATAAAAAATAAGTGTCCTTTTTTCTCCAATCCCTACATCTGGAAGGCAGAAAAAAATTTAATAGAGAATATAAGAAGTGCCCTTTTGGCATCTAAATATGAAAATTACAGAACTATATTTTAACTTGAGTTGAACTTACCTACTGAAGTGTGCCTGAAGGGTCATCTCTTTGCTTGAGAGTATTCAGTATTGCTTCATGATCAGCAGTACTAATAGTCAAAAGTTCCTTTGTCTTTGGTTTTCCTTGATGTTTCAACAACTTAACATTGGCTACTATAACAAGGTGTGAATACATGAGAATGGTTTTGTGCTTCTCATAGTCTTCAAATGTAGGAATGCCATTATTTCTAAGCATATATGTGTGCAACCATGTTCCTGCAACAACATGTGATCCTGTTGGATATGTGAACATATCATCATCTATCATCGGTTATGCAAGTTTCTACTTTCCTCATACACAACGTGCTAACTAGTAATCTGATCTCTCATCATTCCCTTCTGGTGCAACCAATGCAAAAACATGTCCTGGCTGTAAAAGATCTGAAACATGGTCATAGTCAAGTGAACAATCCATGTCATCCTTTATTATAGAGACTATGAGAGATAAAGGAGTAAGCTAATGTGGAACCCATGTATCAACCCACTCACTTGACTCACATTGATCCGAATCACACTAAAGACAACTCAGACAATAACAAGCCAACTCTCATGTCCAAATGGTCCATGTACTAGCATCTGAGCTTCAAAATAAATGCATTTTTGAAAAATCTTTCACAATTTGGCAATCCAACCTATCTCCTATTGTGACCAACTCAACCAACCAAAAGAATCTATGCACTGCTAAATCAAGAGTCCCCCCTATGACAATGCTAAAGTACACCAATCAACAATAGAATGGGCATCAATGAGCTCTACACCTAAAATCCTTAGTTGATCCTTAACTAGAGCTCTCTTTATGCATGCACCTGCTCCATCATGCTCCCCTTTTCCATGACCGACCTCAAAAAAACTCCATCATGCTCCCCTTTTCAATTTGACTAGTATATGTTTCATCTTCTGCATCTTTAACAATTGCAAAAACATTTGACATTGCTCAACCAACATCTTGTGCCTAAAATATTGATCAAAAAGTTTTGAAACCCACAATCGAATGGCTCTTTCTGATCTCTTGGCATCGAAATTGCTCATTATGTTCTCATCAATTTCAAGTAACCATTTAGTTCTTCTTGAAGGTCTCAATTTTGAAGTTTGTCTTTCTTCCTCCATAGGGACTTCATTTCTCATATAACTTGGAGATGTGTAACATTGATTATCATTGTTAATTCCTTCATATTCAATTTATGGCTTGTCATTGACAATGTCGACACTTCCATTGGCCATATCTATAGGTTCATTTTCAAAACCTACATTTTCATCTTCAAATTCATGTTCTTCACTTGAAACCACATTCAAAGGTGGCTCTATGCCGACATCTTCATTCATATTTAACATACCTTGTCTCTTGTTCTAATGGGAAACCCTATGCATTTCTCTATACACTTCAATATCTTCATTTGTGAGTCTCCTCTTCTGTTTATGCTTTCAACGACTAGTACTCCCCATAGTTAGACCAAAAAGAAGATGCAAATACCTTTGGTAATAGAGAAAATCACCCCAAAAAAAGATGAAATACCTTTGGTAATAGATAAAATCACCGCAAAAAATGGTTTTTTGTCTTCTCGTTGCAACTAGAATCCCGTAATTCAGGAAAAACATGTGACTCCCAAGAGGGACCTAGAGAATCTTGTTTTTTTAACATCAGTAAACAAAATCAGATATCTGATATTATCAGATATCTGATATCTCCCACCAAAATTTTATCAAAATCTATCTCACTCCTTCTCTCTCACCTTTCTCTCTCCTCTCTTTCTCTCCTCTCTCCTCTCTCTCTATCTCTCACCTAAAGAGAGAGGAGAGAGGAGAGAGAGATAGAGAGACAGAGGAGAGAGAGAAAGATTAGAGAGAGAGGGGAGAGAGAGAGAGGAGAAAAAGGGGTCATGGGGACTTCCTAGGGGATGACCCCTTCTGACACACTTGAAGGTTCCAATGTGTTGAAAGCGGTCATGAGGACTTCCTAGGGGTCCTAATGAGTGATAAGGCATACTAGGACCTCTAGGAAGTCCCCATGACCCCTTTCGACACATTGGAACCCTCAAGTGTGTCCTAACAGGTCCTAAAACACCTTCAAACACACTTGAGCATTCAAATGTGTCAAAAGTGTTCATGGGGAGTTCCTAGGGGTCTTAGTATGCCTTATCACATGTTAGGACCCTTGGGAAGTCCTCATGACCCCTTTCGACACATTGGAACTCTCAAGTGTGCCCTAAGGGGTCCTACGACCCCTTAGGACACACTTGAGCATTCAAATGTGTCAAAAGGATTCATGGGGACTTCCTAGGGGTCCTAGTATGTCTTATCTCATGTTAGGACCCCTAGGAAGTCCCCATAACCCCTTTCGGCACATTTGAATGCTCAAGTGTGTCCTAAGGGGTCATAGGACCCCTTAGGACATACTTGAGGGTTTCTATGTGTCAAAAGGGGTCATGGGGACTTCCTAGGGGTCCTAGTACATCTTATCACACATTAGGACCCCTAGGAAGTCCTCATGACCCTTTTCAACACATTGGAACCCTCAAGTGTGTCCTAAGGGGTCCTACAACACCTTCAGAAAAACTTGATCATTTAAATATGTCAAAAGGGGTCATGGAAACTTCCTAGGGGTCCTAGTATGCCTTATCATGCATTAGGACCCCTTGGAAGTCCTCATGACCCATTTTGACACATTGGAACTCTCAAGTGTGTCCTAATGGGTCCTACAACCCCTTAAGACATATTTGAGAATTCAATTGTGTTGAAAGGGATCATGGGGACTTCCTAGGGGTCCTATTGCATCTTATCACATGTTAGGACCCATAGGAAGTCCTCATGACCCTTTTTGACACATTGGAACCCTCAAGTGTGTCATAAGGGGTCCTATGACCCCTTCGAACACACTTGAGCATTCAAATGTGTCAAAAGGGGTCATGGGCACTTCCAAAGGGTCCTAGTACATCTTATCACATGTTAGGACCCCTAGGAAGTCCTCATGACCCCTTTTGACACATTGGAGCCCTCAAGTGTGTCCTAAGGGGTCCTACCCCTTAGGACACACTTGAGGGCTCCAATGTGTCGAAAGGGGTCATGAGGACTTCCTAGGGGTCCTAGTACATCTTATCACATGTTAGGACCTCTAGGAGGTCCTCATGACCCATTTCAACACATTGCAACCCTCAAGTGTGTCCTAAGGGGTCCTATGACCCCTTCAGACACACTTGAGCATTCAAATGTGTAAAAAGAGGTCATGGGGACTTCCTAGGGGTCCTAGTATGCATTATCATGCATTAGGACCCTTAGGAAGTCCTCTCAACCCCTTTCAACACATTGGAACCCTCAAGTGTGTCCTAAGGGGTCCTATGACCCCTTAGGACACACTTGAGCATTCAAATGTGTAGAAAGGGGTCATGGGTGTACACACTAAATAGTGCACTTCTCTAAGTCATTATATCCAATGGAATCCATGAAGACAAAACCTTAGAAAGTGACATAGAGCTCTCTATGCATGGAGTTGCAATATTATTTGAAGTTTGCTCTCAGCTAGAGCTATTAAGCTAATGACCTTGCTATTTAACCACACAGTGAGAGATTCAAATGAAGACAAGGACAAGAATGCCAATATCCCCAAGAATCACTATGAAATGCAAATGCAAACTAGATTAAAATGGATATGCAAGCTAGAAATGAGAGGTGCAAGCTAAGCTATGGAAATGAAAGTACAAACTAAAATATGAAAGGAAAGATGCAAGTGTTACAAATCCTTCCTAATTAAACTAGATGAGTTACTCTAAAGCTTGAAAGGAAATCTAAACTATGAAAGCATAAACATGAAGCTACTATGCATGAATGAAACTAAGAATGGAATGTAGATGCAAAAGCCAAGAATGCTACAAATCTTCAAAAGCTACAAAGTGACCTAGAAAACTTGTAGCATAACATTAGCATAAAATATTGATATGCAAATGAGGAAGAGAGATCTTCTTTTATAGGAAATGAGAAAGAATGGACCATGGAGATTAAGAGGAAAAAGATTTAATCAAGGGTGGAGCTTGAAAGTAGAGCAATCCATGTGCACAAATATCCTCCAATGAGAAAATAAGAGTTGAATTTTGTGCCCATATGAGACAAAAAGTGCTTTTCTTCTTTTTATAAAATAAGAATAATACTTTATTTGTGCAACTTAGGATAAGAGGAAAAGGTGAGGGCTTTTTATTTAATAAAAGGGGAGGTAATATTATTTTTAATAAATAAAGACTTTAGGATAAAATGGTTAGCCCAAGGAATAATCGAATAAATGATAACATAGGATTTCATCAAGGAAATTGATATTGAGCTGAAAATGTTGATTTTTGGAAATATTGATTCAGGGATTTGATAAATTGCTGAATGGGGGCCCAAAGTCTAGGTGACCATTTTAGGGTACATACATTTTCCCCTCTTTGACTAATGTGAGATTGGTTTGCGATCACATGTGGTCAAAGAACAATTGAAATTTGAGATCGATTTGGGATCAGAAAATAATCCAGACATGTGATCATTCTAGGAACACGCTAGGACAAAAATAAACTAGCTGAAAGACAAGACCAACACCGTTGCTGTTAAGTGATAGTCAAGTCTGAAAATAAGAGATAAGAATCAAAAGACAAGATCAACACCATTGTTGTTAAGTGATAATCAAGTCTCAAAATAAGAATCTCAAGCTGAGCTGAATGATAAAGCTGAATCAAAGATTAAAGCTGATAGGTACTGCCCCCTCGGAATCGAAATCAAAATCAGGTAGAGGAGAATAAAAAATTGATAAACTTGATCAAGGCACTAGAAATCATAATTGAAGGTGATAGGATAACCATCAAGTAGTGAAGACATGCCCCATATTGACTAAAAATATATAGGATAAAGATAAATTCAAACCTCAGAGAGATGAAGCGAATGAAAATGAATGACAGAATAGAAGTTTGGAAGAGATGGGGGTGAAGAAATGAAGGTGCCCCAGCGAAGACCAAAGGATCAGGCCTCAAATGGTCAGATAACTACGCAGAAGAAGGGGAAAATTTGAAATGCGATTTTGACTATCAAGATTAACTTGAATTTCAATTTCGAGTCCGAAAATGGATCCAAGACATCGAAATTAGCTAGGGGTGCAATTTTCACTCAATTCTGAGGTGTTTTGAGAATTAGATCAAAAAGTCAAAATGCTATAAAAGGGGTAAAAAGGTAATTTTCAAAATCATTTATCTTTTAGCGATTTGAGAATTTTGAGAGCTTAGAGAGAGAAAATGGATCAGCAAGTAACAGTTTCAGTTCACAGGCTCTGATTTGAGCACTCCCGGTTGCACAAACGACCTCTGCAGTATGGTGCCCCGGTATATTTTCAAAAAAACTTGCCCCTGGTTGAGTCATTATGAGCTTGTAATCCATTTTAAACATGTTTTTCAAATTTTTTAATTTTCAAATTTTACACTTAGGCAAAAAGTCACGCGATACTTTACAAGTATCGCCTCCTTTGAGAATATCTATCGCGCGATACTTTGCGGGTCCATATAGTATCGCGCGGGTATATAAGCCAGTATCGCATGATAACTGGAAAACTATCACACGATCCTATGCGAAGTATCACTTGAGAAGATATTATCACCCTATTATTAAAGAAAGTATCGTGCGATACTTTAGCAAAAAATAGTATTGCCCAGTAAAAATTTGACATGTTTTTAGTGTTTTTTGAGCAAAAATGACATTGGTCTAGACAATGTTCATTTTTAAGATATTTTGTATTGATTTTATACATCCATCATGATATTGTTAGAGTAGTCATATTATAGCTAATAATTAATTTATTTAATTATTAGTGTATTATACTCTACACTTAAGTTAGACTTAGGCATCTTATTATTCTTTAGGGTTTTCACCTTTAGGGTTTCGGTATCCTTTTATAAGGATTCCCTCTTTGTATTTTTTAGCAACTCAATGCATTGTTCATAATAGATTGTTCATTTGAATGTGCATATGATGTCTCTGGCTTTTTGGCCTCCATAGTTTTTTCTTGCTTCTATGCTTTGCTTCTTCCATGTGACAGGGTTATGCATGCAGGTGTTCTTGGGAGATTAGCTTTTCACCTAATCTAACAGATATGTGCTGATATCTAGTTGGGGTTAATGGTTTGTAGGAGCACTTTTTGGTGCTACACATTAGAGCACCGAAGGTGAAAAGGCTATGATTTGTTCGAGATCTAGATGATCTGGGCAAGGTAGATCTAAGGGCTATGGGCTTTGGTTACTTGCTACAGTTACCCTACATTAGAGCTAATCATGGGTTGTTGACTGTGCTTGACGAGAGATGGCATAGTGAGCCCAACACCTTCCATTTGCCTACTAGAGAGGCATCGATCACCCTAGAGGATGTGTATCGGATACTCTGAGTACTGAGCCATGGTGATCCTATAAGTATAATCATGTTTATAGATAGTCTTAAATGCAGATTTTCCATATAATAGAAACTAACATGATTGTTTGATGCCACAGGTATACTATGATCAGTATGCTAGTGAGGGACAGCGGGCCATCCAAGGCATGTTCCAGGATGTCACCATTATAGATAGACATGTTAGCTGGGATCAATTGATGGATGATTTTGGCAAGGACTTCCCAATACCTTGCATTTTTGCTTCTATTATCGCACAGGCCCTTATTACTGATAGGAGTTAGAAGGGTTTTCCACTAGGATAGGGCAGATTGTTAGTTGATCTAGTAGCACACCCACATCGAATGGCATGGGGCTCGGCAATACTAGCGGACATGTACCACAAGATACATGAGATTGTCTACCACAACATCAAGACATGGGCATGTGGTGCTATCTTAGCATAGGTGTGGGCATGGGAGCACATGACTCTGGTGCACCCCTGAGTATAGCCGAGGGAGAGGAGGCATCCCTTCATATATAGGTATGTAGGATTCTTATCACATCCTCATAGTGGGGATGTGACATACTATAAGAGGATACTAGATGAGCTTACCTCATGCCAATGGAGGCCATATAGGGTTGTGGAGGGATGGAGAGATGTTGAGGACAAGCTTAGTTACATGTTATGTAGCCAGCCACTAGTAGGTCAGCATACAGAGATCGTTGAGAGATTTTTCATCACTCAGGTATGGTGGTAGTTCGGGCGGCAACAACAAGTATCCACTGAGACTACTACATACACCCGAGCTAGGGATGAGGAGGGCCAAGGTTGGCTACTGATTCTAGATTACCAGCAGGTAGTATAGGACACATCTGTGATCAAGAGAGAGCCCTGGGAGTACCTCCCAGACATGGCAGACACAGGGGCTGATGCAGCCTATAGAGTAGAGTGGCAGAGGGTTCCATTCCCTCGATTCACAATTCCTAATGTACAGCCAGCAACTCAGGGGGATGATGGTGATGATGACAGGGATGGAGGAGATGGTGGAGGGAGAGGGAGAGGAAGAGTTAGGTAGATAGGGGAGGGTTCATGATTAGGTGGCCAGAAATGGTCATGGGGACAAAGCTCTATTGATTAGAGCGAAGATGTGGTGAGATCTATTCGCTGACAGGTAGAGGATAGGCAGGATCAGCCTATAGGAGGAGAGGACTTGAGAGCCAAGATACAGGCTCTAGAGATAGAGATGCAACAGTTGAGGATCATGATAGTTGTTAGAGAGCAGCAGTTGACAGATCTAAGGGTGGAGAGAGATCAATAGCTATCTGATCTCAGGGTAGAGATAGCATTCCGGGAGAGATTAGCACAAGTGGATGCACTAGAGATTCTATGAGAGGCAGCGAGAGTTGCATACTATCATGGGCTCTATCTTCAGGCTTTTCCAGAGGGTTAGAGAGCACCAGCATACTCTCAAAGGGTAGGGATGTCAGATATGGTACCAAATAGGGTAGTGACACCACCTCCTCCCCCACTAGCTCTACATGATGGGGCTAGTGAGTCCTAGGTTTAGGGCTTAGGTTCTTAGATGTTTGACACATATCATGAGACTTTGATCCAAATTTTGGGATCTCATTTTGTATATTATACTATGACATTCATATATATATGAGATTACTAGATTTTTTGATGTATCTGTGTTATTTGTCTCACTTGTGATGGATGTATTAGTTTTTATATTGTCTTGTCATATTGCTCAAAATGTATGTTTATATGCTCATGTATATTCTCTCTCATAGATGTATGTTTAATTCTCATGTGTATGATATAGACTCATGTTTCTGAAAAATGATAGGAATAGGATTTGATGTGAAAGACAAGGAGTGAAAGACATGATCAAGAATAGGAAAGGTGAGCGCAGTTGACCAACTAGTCCATGAAAGATAAAAGGAGAGCTCTCTCCATATGCAAGGTGCAAAAATAAACTATCATGAACCTACAAATGCAAGCTACTATGAAAGTGGTTGACTTGCAAGGTCACAATGCCAATAGACATCTAATAATCATCATTGAGCTTTATTGGTAGCATCATAAGATCATACAATACACACTAGTATAACTATGGGTATATGAATATGATCTATATTAGATAAAAATGTGGGAATCCCACCTAGGCACCAAAGACATGTAGGTCAGGATGACTAGTGCAGTGAGATTACCTAAGTTTTATATAGCGAGATTATGTTTGCATCAGGACATAAGAAGGTCAAGATGGCTATAAGCATGCACCCACATAAAATAGTCAAGGATAATACCTTGTAGATCCTAGGTGTCAAGTGGATCAAGCATAAATGCTAATGACAATTAGGACCAAAAAAATATACCCACAAGTAGAAAAAGCAATAAAAGATGTTCTCATGCCCTCAGTCTTCTAGCTATGCATCATTGAAAACTATCATAGGGAGAGAACACTCATCAAAGAAATCATCATACACAACACACAAAGAAAAAAAAGTCAAACAAGTCTCAATGAGTCAAGTGTTTAAGTGCATGTGTGTAGGTCATAGAATCAATCTTTGAGTATCGCATTGGCTAGTGGAAATATCACATCATTCTAGACTGCAGGTAGGATATCTGATAAGTGTTGAGAGACACTTAACGCTAGGGTAGTGTTGAAAAACACAATTGGAGTGGTGTTGAAAAACACCATTTGCAAGATGTCCTAAAGACCAACACATCCTAGAGACCAAAGCTAACAGGGTTATGCCCCCTAGACAAAGACAAAGACCAATTCCAAACCAAGGAAACAAGGTCAAGGCATGATGGAGAAAGGCTAAGTGTCAAGGACACATGCTAAGAAACAAGGGTGCAAAGGCCTCAAGTAGCGCCTGTTTCCAGGTTTTCACCACTTGGATGATTTTTATTTATTTATTTCAATTTTTTTGTATTTTTTCTACCAAGGCGCCTGTTTCCAAGTTTTCACCAAGGCATTTTTTCTATTTTTTTGAATTTTTTGCCCTTTTTTTGAATTTTTTTGTATTTTTCAGGACTTTATATGCTTTTTAGGATTTTTTCAGCATCATATATGAATTTTTTTGGAATTTTTTCAAGATCATAAATTATGTACAAAGGATGCCCCCAGACAGAATAGGCATCATGGATAGAACTTCTTGAGGTGCAAAACATTGATAGGGTCAGGGAGTTGTTCCCCCTCTAGATCAGATAATAAATAAGCACCTATACCAAAAGCTGTAGTAATAATGTATGGTCCAAGCCAGTTAGGTTTAAACTTCCCTTTTTGTTCTCTATTTTGTTGGTTCTTAGGGTTTTCTCGTAAGACAAGATCCCCCACTTGAAATTCTCTAGGGAGAACCTTCTTGTTGAATGCTTTGGACATACGCTTTTGGTAGACTCTCATGTGATCAAAAGATGCTTTTCCCTTTTCATCTAGAAGTTCTAGTTCTTGCAACCTCATGGCGTGGTAGTCTTCATCTGTTACTAAACCTTTGAGAGAGACTCTAAGTGAAGGGATCTCGACCTCTAAAGGTAACACTGCTTCAGCACCATAAGTGAGGGAAAAAGGTGTAGCCCCTGTTGGAGTATGAATACTCATTTTGTAGGCCCACAAGGCCAGATTTATTTGTAGGTGCCAATCTCTACCATTCTTGTGAACTGTTCAATGGAGGATTTTGAGAATGGTCTTATTTGAAGCCTCTGCTTGTCCATTTCCTTGCGGGAAGTAAATGGAGGACCAATGCTATTTTACCTTGAATTTCTTGTAGAGATGTTTAAGGTCCTTATTTTTTGATTGACCCCCATTGTTAGTGATTATCTCAAAGGGTACTCCAGACCGACAGATGATATGATTTAAAATAAACAAAGAAACTGTCTTGCCTAAGGCAACAAAAAGTGGGACAACTTCTACCCATTTGGTAAAGTAATCAGTAGCAGTAATAATGAATTTGTGTCCACCTGATGAGTTGGGATGAATCTGCCCAATGAGGTCAAAGGCCCAGCCCTAAAATGGCCAATGAGAAATAGAGGGAATAAGCTCCCTATCTGGAGCATGTATTAGGTTTCCATGTTTCTAACACTTGTCACAAGATTTAGCAAAAGCTACTGCATCTGTCTGCATGGTAGGCCAATAGTACCCCACCCTAAGCAAATGTCGAGCCATGGCAAGACCATTAGAATGTCCTCCACAAATTCCCTCATAAATGTCAACTAATGCTTGGTTGGACTCATCCTTTTCTAAACACCGAAGAAGTGTCCCATCTAAACCCCTTCTATACAGATCACCAGAGATAAGGGTGTGGCAAGAGGCATCACATACAAGGTTTCTTCTTTCAGAACAATTGAAGGTTTTGAGAATAGTACCATCATGAAGATATGAATAAATGGCACCATAGTGAGATGATTCATGGCTAACCAAGGTACAAATGACATGGCTTTCTTATGAGTCAAAAATAGGGTAACCTAGCTCTTCCACCAAGGATTCAAATCTGGACTCATGTTGTTCTAGCTGAAGAAGTGAAGCTAATGTAGCCATACCATCCACCACTTTATTTTCTACTCTAAGGATTTGTTGAAATGTAACAAAGGTAAAGTATCAATGCAATGAATCAACCATCTTATTATAGGGTATCAGTTTGTCATCCTTTGTTTGATATTCTTCATTAACTTGGTTGATAATCAATTGCGAATCCCCATAAATGTGCAGCTCTATAATTCCCCATTCTATATCCATTTTCAATCCATTTGTCAAGGCTTCATACTCAGCAATGTTGTTTGTGCATGGGAACAATAACTTATAAGATTTAGGAATAGTATATCCATGAGGAGAGACAAACAACACTCCAGTCCCTAAACCATTTTGCATGAAAGAACCATCAAAGAACATCTTCCAGGTTGTTGTCGTTATATACATGATGTGCTCATCTGGAAATTCAACTTGAATTGGTACTTTGTCTTGAATTGGAAAATCAGCCAATTGGTCTGCAATGGCTTGTCCTTTTATAGCCTTATGCTCAACATACTCTATGTCAAATTCTAAAAGAATCATCATCCATTTAGCAAGTCTACCCATGAGAGCAGCCTTACTGAGAAAGCATTTTAGAGGATCAATTTTTGCAATGAGGTGTATTGTATGTGTAAGCATGTAATGTCGCAACTTTTGGGAAGAAAAAACCACCACTAGGAAAGATGTTTCAATGCTAGTGTAGTTGACCTCGTATGAAACAAGTGTTCGGCTGATGTAATATATGGCTCTTTCTTTTCCAGTATCGTCAAGTTGAGCCAATAATGCCCCTAGGGAAGATTCTATTATTGAGACATATAATATAAGTTGTTTTCCTAGGATAGGAGGCATTAAGATTGGAGGATTAACCAAGTACTGTTTGATTTGATCCATGCTTTGTTGACATTCCTCATTCCAGACACATTTAACCCCTTTATGCAAAGTCTTATTAAAGGGTTGAGCTCTATCAGCCAGTTGTGAAATAAACCTCCTTATAGACTAAAGATGTCCTTGAAGACTCCTCATTTGACTGATGTTTTTAGGAGGTGGCATATCCATTATTACTTGAACTTTTTTTGGATCCACCTCTATTCCTTTAACTGAAATGATAAATCCAAAGAGTTTGCTAGAGGTAACTCTAAATGCACACTTTTTTGGATTTAATCTGAGTTGAAATTGTTCCATACGATCTAGAATTACTTCCAAATCACCAAGGTATGTATCCCTTTTCTTGGATTTTGCCAAGGTTTCATCCACATAGTCTTCCATATTCTTATGCATCATGTCATCAAAAATAGTAGTCATAGCTCTTTGATATGTAGCTTTGGCATTTTTTAATCCAAATGGCATGACATTCCAACAATAGGTTCCCCATGCACAAGTGAATGTAGTTTTATCTTGGTCTTTAGGAGCTATTTTGATTTGATTATACCAAAAAAATCCATCCATCAAAGAATAGATCTCATAGCCCACAGTCATGTCCACTATCATGTCTATATTTGGAAGTGGAAAATCATCCTTTGGGCATGCTTTATTAAGATCTCTAAAGTCTGTGCAAATACGAATGGACTTGTCATGTTTTAAAACTGGTACAATATTGGATATCCATTCGGCATAATCAATAGCTCTTATAAATTCTACACTGAGGAGCTTTTCTAATTCATCTTTGACAAGGAGAGCTATGTGAGGATGCATTTTCCTCAATTTTTGTTTTACTGTTTTGATTCCTAGAGCTATGGACAAATGATGCATAATGAGACTAGTGTCCAATCCTGGCATGTCTGAGTAAGTCCAAGAAAAAATATTTTTCTTTCTTTGTAGGAACTTGGTAAATGCCTCCTTTTCCTGTGTTGACAATGATTGAGCCAAATGAATTATTTGTGGAGCCTCTGGTGTATTCAGATTAATTGGCTATGTAGGCTCAACAAGCATTGAAGACCTATCCTAAAAATAGCTTGGAAGATTATCAAGTACCTCATCCTTAGGCACCTCAAGGAGGTTTTCACCTTCGGATATGTCTTTTATTTTTACTTTTTTCAGTTTTGACACTGCCACATAGTCATTTTTGCCATCAGAACACCTATTTTTTGTTTCCTTTCTTTTTATTTTTTGACTAAGGTACTTGATATCTAGCTCTATCGTACTTGTAGTTGGTTCACTGGTGGAAGAGACTACAGGTTCAAGGACATTCAGGTAGCATGCTATCTCATAGTCATTTTGAAAAGTTAGGAGTTGAGGCTCTTGATAGCACTGAGACCAATCAATTAAGTGCAGATTGGCAAGGGGTAGGTCAATGGCTGGTTCAATATTGTGTATGTGAATGGCATCATCTCTGGTGATTGTAGAGTTAGGATCCATCAAGTATCCCTCTAAGGTACCCAGATTAGGACTTATCCTACTAAGTGAAGCATCATCCACTAAAGTGACTCGTGGATTCCAATCTTCTAATTCTACACTAGACTCGTTACAATGAGAAAGAGTCTCCCACTCATACTCATGTGAGTTTGTATCTAGATCCTGACTAGGATGCTTACACCAACCATATTTTTTAGACTTTGAGGTAGAAGTGTTGATGTCACCAAGGGTAACACCTTCTTGAATGCCATTTATGTGTTGGATAGGATCCTCAACATGATCTTCAATAGTGGATTGTTCTTGTTCTAGTTCTGAAACTATTGGATTATCAACTGTAGTATCTAAATCTCCCCAAAGGAGATTGGTGGAAGGGACCCAATCTTCACACCTATGTTGCTGATTTTTCACATTGGGTATGTATTCATCATCACTATCCGTTGTAGCTAGGATAGGGGTAACTTTCTTGTTCTAACTTTCAAAACCTAGGCCAATTGTAGTCTTAGATCCGTGCCCAAAAAGAGCATGATTGAGTGGTTCAGCCTTATCATCTAGTCTATGACTGAGAGGACCATGACCTGGGTAACCCATATTTTTTACCAAAGTATATCCTCTCCCATAAGTTTTAGGAGATGGAGAAAAATTTTCATTGTGCTTGTATTTTCCCTCTTTGTAAATCCAGTCTCTAACAGCTACTTCCTCTTTTTGATCCTGAACGGGTATTGAAGACTCTACAAATGTATCAAATAGAGTCATTGCTAAGGATGAGGGATGATTCTCCTATGAAGGTTTACTATAGGACCTAGGTGAGACCGGCAGCTTTGTGAAGGAGTCAATGTGATAACCCCCCATACCAAGGTCTATGGTTTTGAACTTATTCTGACATTGTGCCAAAGTTGCATCAAAATTTTTTGCTTCCCGATTAAGAGGAACATGGGTCCCTACTGAAATTGCATTAACAGATAATATGCTATCCCTGGGTATACAAACCTCTACTCCATTATAGGGGAACTTGACACATTGATGGTAGGTGGACGAGACTGCTTGCATGTCATGGATCCATGGTCTACCAAGAAGAATATCATAGGCTAAAGGACCAGCATCAACAATCTAGAACAAGATGTCCTTTTCAATGGGGCCAATCCTAACAAGAAGGATGGCCAAGCCTTTGGAGCTTCTCTCTACCTCATCATAGGCTTTGATGGTTATTTTCTTGTGAGTATCAATAACTTGCTCTGAGTAACCCAGTATTTTCAACAAACTCAAGGAACAAATATTGAGCCCAGCACCCCCATCAATCAACACACACCTGACACAAGTCTTGTGAATCATGACTTCAATGTGAAGGGAAAGATTATGCGGATGGCTCAAGGCTTTGTCATCTTCTTCTGAGAATGTGAGGTAATGTGGGCTGGCAAGGTGATTTACCATGTTTTGGAACTGATCAATATCTATGTTGTTAGGGACATTAGCTATATGCAAAGCATCTTCAAGGACATGCTTATGTCTTGGAGACAACTCTAGGAGCTCAAAAATTAAAATTTGAGCTGGTGTTCTTTGTAACTGATCAACAAGATTGTAGCTCATTTTTGGATTAACTGCTAACTTGTTGGTGACATTTTTGGATGTCACTTTCTTTGGTTTGCTAGATTGGTTAGAATTAGGACCTCTAATGACCATAGGACCTTGACCTTGGCTTCTAGTGACAACATTAAGAGCTTGAGATGACCTTCAAAAGTGAGGACCTCTAAGCACCACCACGGGTTTGTTATCAAATATATGAGAGTCCACATCATGACTATAAGAATATTTGTTTCACATCATGTTGACATTTTCATCCATAGCTTCAAGCATAATGATAACATTCTCTGCAGATGTATAGGTGTAGTTGATTGCAACTTTTCCATCTTTGGGTTTAAAGGTTTCCCCCTTATCATATTTAGGCAAAGGTTCCTTAAATGCTTTATGATCTGCATTGGTTTTCAACCCATCAATCTCAAGCTTTCCATTTTCAATAAGATCTTGTATGAGATGTTTAAGTTTCCAGCAGTGTTCTATGTCATGTCCAATGCCATTATGAAATATGCAGTAAGCTTTTTCATTCCACCAATATGGCTTAATGTCAGGTATGTGAAATTTTGTTGGATATTGTGGTTGTGCAAGATTGTTATCAATAAGCATTTTGAAAACATCCTCATAAGAATCCCCAAGCTTAGAGAACTGCCGCTTCTCCTTTTTAGGTCTTTCTTGATATCTTTGTTTATGCTCTTATTGGTTATAGGATGTGTTAAGCTTCATATCTTGAACTACACTAGATAAATGGAGGACACCTTGATCCTTTGGTTGGTTAGAGTCAACAACTCCATCATTGACTACTTGCTTATTTTTATTCCAGTGTAAGTTCTTTCCTTTGTCCTCATGATTGTTGTTATTATTTTGACTATTGTTGTTATTATGTTGTTCAGTCAAAATACCTTGCTCTTTTAAGACATCCTCTATTCTACATGTGGTTTCGACCATGGTATTGAATGAATCAAATACCATCTTTCGAACCTCATACCGCATCTTGGGTACTAAATTTATCACAATGATATCAATTCTCTCCTGTTCAGGAATTGTCCTAGAATACCGAGAGCATAATTGTCTCCACCTTTGTAAAAATGTAACAAAGGATTCCCCTTGATTCTATTTTAAATTGCACAAATCCAGCATGGTGACTGATCTTGATAAGTTGTAGGCAAAATGTTGCACAAATCTGTGGACCAGTTCTTTAAAATTTTTGATGAGAGGGGTTATGTTGGTAAACCACTCCATAGCTTGACCTTTTAGACTCCTTGGGAATAATCTCATCAGATAGGAATCTTCATGATGGAATTCAAAACTCATGGTATAAAACTGACACACATGATCATGTGGGTCACCATTACCATAATATTTGTCATATTGGGGAAATTCAACTTTCCTAGGAAAATCTGTCATGCTCACATTCCTATCAAAAGGATTAGGACAAATAGAGTCAAGGTTGAAGGAACTCTTAGGATCCATCATCTTCTTGATTTTCTTAATTTCCTCTTCTTGTGAGGGACTCTGTTTCTTTATTTTCCAATCCACATCAAAGTTATAAGGGACCCTCGCACCCTTGTTGATTAATCTCTCTAGGAACTTATCTTAATTTTTCTCAACATATTTCTCCACATATTGTTGGAAAAGTGGTTCTTGTTGCATTCTCATAAAGTCTTGAGCTTCATAATTTGCACTAGTTCCTCTATGTTGAGAGCCATGATGAGCTCGTTGGGAGGGTTGTCTTGAGTTCCTAGGAGGCATCTATCTCCTATAGTGAGCATTTTATAAAGTCCTTCCTCTAGGACTAGGAGATCTTGATGGTGACCTTGAATATTTTCTACCTCGTGGGGTGCCCAAGGGAGTAGATGGTGGGGATTTGGTCCCACTGTTGGTACCCCTATTGTTGAATTGTGCATTAAGTTGTTGGGCTAGGAGCCTTCTTGTTCTTCTTGTGTAGTCCTTCTCTCTATGTCCAACAAGGCTTGTTGTTCCTCTTCTAGGAGCCTAAATCTTTCTTCTTTTGTAGCTTTTTCATTTAAGAAGGCTTGTTTTTCTCTCTCAATACTTTTTAGCCTCTCACTTGTATATCTTGCAGTTGTTTTTAGTGGACAGCTTGGCCTTGAACAATTGAACAAGTTAGCTGTGTTCACATGAGCATCACAAGATTGGTTGTTTTGGTCTTCATGTTGTGACTGTGCATCTTGATGAGCTTGTGCATAGTGTCTTTCGGCTCATTGATGAACATCTAGATATCTTGAATTAATAGGAGGTGATTCAGGTTGATTGTCATCATTGAACCACATGTTATTCCTATGTCTCTAAAAAATGTCATCAAGAGTTTGATCTATTGCTTCTCTTTGTCTCCTAGTTAAAGTGTAGCTCATGTCCATATTTGATTAAGAGGATGGTAGAGAAGTTCTCAACTAGCTAAGGCTACTCTTAGGCTCAAACCAAACTTTTGAAGCACTCCTAGGAGATTGATCAAAGATGGGTTCCTTCCCCTTTCACCTTTGACGATTTTGGACTAAAGGTAATTGTTCAAAAACTACTTGAGGTTGTTTTCCTTGACCCACTTGGTATCTTGTTGTAACCAGCATGAAAGAAAAAAACCCTTAGTGAGAAAATAACCTTATGAATCGCTAATTGTCAAACTAGGATAGTGAAAATATTCAATTGTCCAAAAAGAGATATGGTGAGATAGAAAGCTGACAAAAGGTATAAATCAACAATGCCACAGTGATGCATAACAAAAGGATTCCAGTATCCTAGCACATATGGATTAGGAGGATGATTTAACCAAAATATATTGAAATTGAATTTATATGAGAGTGGATTTGGACAAAAGAGTACTCAAACTCTCCAAGTGTGCAATCAAAGAATCTAAAGGTGAATCTTGTCAACAAGGATGGTTCCTAACTTACCAAAGACAAGAATTTTTTTTGAAGTCAAAGATTACTAACTCAAGATGTCTAGAGCCAAAAACCTGAGGTAGAAACAAGCTTTTAGTTGCAGGGTGTGAAACTTACTAAAATTTGGTCAACTAAGAGAAGATTGAAAATTGCATGAATTATGCAGATAGCAAAAAAATTTTGGGTGATAGTTTCCAGGCTAACAGGGCGACAGTTTCAGACCAGGTGATAGTTCGTGTTAAGCAGGGTGATACACTCTAGGCAGCCCAGGCAATACTTTCCAGGCAAGCAGGGCGACAATCCTCTAGGGGTGAACTATCATGTGATATTTTCTAAGACAAAGAGTGATACTACTCTAGTGTCATACGATTCTTGACTAGTGAGTGTCAAAATCTCAATTTTTAAGGAAAATTTGGTCCAAATTTCAGTTTGAGGGTTGGTTTTTTTAATCTCAATCATAGTGACAATAGTAAATTGATAGGTTTGCAAACAATAGGTGATCAAACATGTCTTCAAACACTTGAAACAAGGGCAAAAGAAACCTTTCCAAGATAAGAAATTGTGATAACAAAATTGAAAAACTTCTATGAGCACTACCGAGGTGTTGAATATGCAAGAACATTTACATGGGTATATCACAACGAGAACACTTCAAGAACTTTTTAGCCTAAAATGATAATGACTCAATACTTAACAACTTGGCCCACACTTGATGCTCCATTGCCTCACACAAAGTGGTTTCCCACAATAGATATTGGCTTTGTCGTGGAAGTGTCAATGACACAACCAAAGGAACACAGATGGTGAGTAATCTTGGGGTGATCCAGGTTATTCCACTTGGATCAATCCTTGCACCAAGAAGCTAAGTGGAAAAATAGGGTGGCCTCTATCTATGGTTCTTAGTAAGGGCTTCCGTTCGTAATACCCCTCTTGCTTCCCAAAGGGACTCTTTACCTTGCGGCAAGTAACGGACCTCGCGGCCACAAGAGTACCTTAAGCATTCTTGCTCAACATTTTCTTCATGGTCACAATCCCACAAGTACTCACATCAAGTGAAGATAAGTACTACATCTACCAAGGTTTTATGTCCTTGATAGCCTTGATTTTATAGTGGGTTGGAATAGCTAGCAAAAGGCTTGTCCCCACTTGGGTCATTCCTCTTGATTGCTCAAGAGCAGGCCCGATAAAGGACCCTAAAGATCTAAACAAAGAGTGGATCAACTTATGTGGTTCAAGGTTTGTGTTTCACCACAAGGATGAAGAGCATACTCCACTATCTTAAAGTTTTCTCCCAAACACACCAAGAAAATCATTCAATTACCCTCTTGCTTTCAAAATCCAAAGATGGGTCAAGATTTTCTAGTTCATCACAAGGGTGAAGAGCATACTTCTCCTACCACCTAAGAATTCCTACAACAAGATATTATGTTCCTATTAAATGAAACAACTAGTAATTGCCACACTTGAAAATGAAATAAACAAAAAGCACTTGATTGGGTTTTTATGCTTTGGGCAGCCCTATAAAAACCATTAGTAGCCCTTGTGCATTTGAAGCTTTTACATGCGTTCTTTTGGAAAAATATTTCAAGCAATGAGAGCACCTAAAAGCACAACTTGTTAGCCCCAAAATGGTTAGAAAACCCAAAATCCAAATGAAATCTGCAAATTAAATCTATCTAACCATAGCAAACTAAACCAGCAAGCTAACTAGATCCAAATTTGGCAAGAAAGAACCAAGAAACAACTCACTGCCTAGTACAGGTGATAGTATAGTCACCAGAAATATTGCATGACACTTCATAGTATACCGAGGTGATAATATATTTCTGGGCGATACTTTTCTTTACTACAGGCAACAGAATGTCTGAAACAGGGTGACAGAATGTCTCAAACAGGACCATACTTTAACTAGTAAAGTATTGCACGACCACACACGAACTATCACATGATACTGGAAAACTATCATGCGATAATTTATGACTGAAAAACCCGAGAGCTGAAAATGAAGCTAAAAATTGACAAAAAAATTGATGGAAATGAAGAAAATTAAGGACAAAAAAATAATGCTCTACCCCACGGTGGGCACCAAAAATGTACACACTAAATAGTGCACTTCTCTAAGTCATTATATCCAAGGGAATCCATGAAGAGGAAACCTTAGAAAGTGACCTAGAGCTCTCTATGCATGGAGTTGCAAGATTATTTTAAGTTTTCTCTCAACTAGAGCTATTAAGCTAATGACCTTGCTAGTCAACCACACAATGAGATATTCAAATGAAGACAAGGACAAGAATGCTAATATCCCCAAGAATCACTATGAAATGCAAATGCAAACTAGATTAAGATGGATATGCAAGCTAGAAATGAGAGGTGCAAGCTAAGCTATGGAAATGAAAGTACAAACTAAACTATGAAAGGAAAGATGCAAGTGTTACAAATTCTTCCTAATTAAACTAGATGAGTTACTGTAAAGCTTGAAAGGAAATCTAAACTATGAAAGCATAAACATGAAGCTACTATGCATGAATGAAATAAAGAATGGAATGTAGATGCAAAAGCCAAGAATGCTCCAAATCTTCAAAAGCTCCAAAGTGACCTAGAAAACTTGTAGCATAACATTAGCATAAAAGATTGATATGCAAGAGAGTTCTTCTTTCATAAGAAATTAGAAAGAATGGACCATGGAGATTAAGAGGCAAAAGATTTAATCAAGGGTGAAGCTTGAAAGAAGAGAAATCCATGTGCACAAATATCCTCCAATGAGAAAATAAAAGTTGACTTTTGTGCCCATATGAGACAAAAAGTGTTTTTCTTCTTTTTATAAAATAAGAATAATACTTTATTTGTGCAACTTAGGATAAGAGGAAAAGGTGGGGGCTTTTTATTTAATAAAAGGGGAGGAAATATTCCTTTTAATAAATAAAGACTTTAGGATAAAATGGTTAGCCCAAAGAATAATTGAATAAATGATAACATAGGATTTGATCAAGAAAATTGATATTGAGATGAAAATGTTAATTTTTGAAAATATTGATTCAGGAATTTGATAAATTGTTGAATGGGGGCCCAAAGTCTAGGTGACCATTTTAGGGTGCATACAATGGGGACTTCTTAGGGGTCCTATTAAACCTTATCACATGTTAAGACCCCTAAGAAGTCCTCATGACCCCTTTCAACACATTGGAACCCTCAAGTGTGTCCAATGTGTTGAAAGGGGTCACGAGGACTTCCTAGGGGTCCTAACACATGATAAGACATAATAGGACCCCTAGAAAGTCCCCTTGACCCCTTTCGATACATTGAAACCCTCAAGTGTGTCCTAAGGGGTCCTACAACCCCTTAGGACACACTTGAGCATTCAAATGTGTTGAAAGGGGTCATAGGGACTTCCTAGGGGTCCCAACGCTTGATAAGGTGTACTAGGACCCTTAGGAAGTCCCCACAACCCCTTTTGACAAATTTTAATGCTAAAGTGTGTCCTAAGTGGTTGTATGACCTCTTATGACACACGTGAGGGATCTAATTTGTCGAAATGGGTCATGAGGACTTCCTAGGGGTCCTAACGTGTGATAAGATGTACTAGGACCTTAGGAAGTCCTCATGACCCCTTTCGACACATTAGAACACTCAAGTGTGTCCTAAGGGGTCCTATGATGCCTTCAGACACACTTGAGTATTCAAATCTGTCAAAAGGGGTCATGGGGACTTCCTAGGGGTCCTATTATGCCTTATCACACATTAGGACCCCTAGGCAGTCCTCATGACCCCTTTCGACACATTGGAACCCTTGAGTGTGTCCTAAGTGGTCCTACGACCCCTTAGGACACACTTGAGAATTCAAATATGTCAAAAGGGGTCATGGAGACTTCCTAGGGGTTCTAGTACATTTTATCACGCATTAGGACCCTTAGAAAGTTGTCATGACCCCTTTCGATACATTGGAACCCTCAAGTGTGTCCTAAGGGGTCCTACAACCCCTTTGGACACACTTTGAACATTCAAATATGTCAAAAGGGGTCATGGGGACTTCCTAGGGGTCTTAGTATGCCTTATCCTGCGTTAGGACCCCTAGGAAGTCTGCATGACCCCTTTTTGTTAGCTTGTGGTGACTAATCAGGAAAGTACTATCTAGGAAAGTACTGTACACTTTTCCTCCCGACCTCGCCGGGGTTCAGGGCCGGGCCGGGCCCCGAGCGGGGGTTTGGGGGCGGTAGCCCCCAAGAGCAGGGGTTCGGGGGCGCAGCCCCCGAGGAAATTTTTTTGAGGCCGACTAATTTTTCGGTTATTTGGGCCGACTACTTATAACTCATTCTAACCCTAAAGCGGGAAAATATTGTATAATATGGCTTAGCGTTAGGGATTTTTTATGAGGTATGATTTTAGTACTTGCGGTAGAATTGGGCTGTAAGGGATTACGAATTGTAATCAGGTTGTAATCACTGGATAATAATAATATTGGACTCACTGTTGGTGGACGTAGCCCAGGGATTGGGTGAACCATGTTAAATCTGTGTGTCTTGTGTTCTATTCTGTGTGGTTTATTATTTTCTGATATTAGTTATATTTGCACATAATTGTTATTTCTACCTTGTTAATCCTAACAAGTGGTATCAGAGTGAGGTTATTTCATTCGTTCTTTCATCTATTTTCTAAAGTAGGTCTCAGGAGTTAGTGGGAGAGTCTCTTGGTTAAGTGGGAGAAATGGCCGACGAGGGTAGGCTGAAGGTTGATAAGTTTAATGGGTAGAACTTCCAGTTATGGAAGATGAAAATGGAGGATTATCTCTATCAGAAGGATCTATGGCGGCCATTAGAGGGAGTAGCCAAGAAAGAGCAATCAATGTCTCAGGAGGATTGGGATATTTTGGATAGGAAGGCACTGGGGAGTATTCATCTATGCCTGGCACAATCGGTGGCATTCAATATTACTGAAGCAAAGACAGCTAAAGATCTGATGGAAACCCTAGCGAAGTTGTATGAAAAGCCTTCAGCTTCAAACAAGGTATTTCTTATGAAGCGTTTATTTAATATGAAAATGGTAGAAGGTGGATCAGTTACTGATCATTTGAATGAGTTTAATACAATTACAAGTCAATTAACCTCAGTTAAAATTACTTTTGATGAAGAGGTTAGGGCTCTCTTGATTTTGTGTTCTTTGCCAGAAAGCTGGAATGGCTTGGTAATGGCTGTTAGTAATTCTATTTCTGGTTCTAATACCCTAAAGTATGATGATGTTATTGGTGTTATATTGAGTGAGGAAATTCGTAAGAAAAGCTCAGGGGCATCCACATCGGGTAGTGTATTGAACACAGAAAGCAGAGGCAGAACAAGAGATAGAGGAAACAACTCTGGAAATCATGGGAAATCAAGAGGAAAATCAAAGGGAAAGAGGTTCGAATCTAAAGGGCCAAATGATTGCTGGTACTGTGGAAAACCAGGTCATAAGAAGAAAGATTGTTGGTCTCGGAAGAAAGATCAAGGAGACAAAAATGATGGAAACAAGGAGGCAAATGTGGTAAGTAACAAATCCGAGGAGGATGCTTTGCTCTTGTCCTTAGAAAGTATTGATGATTCATGGGTTTTAGATTCTGGGGCTTCATTTCATGCTACACCCCATAGAAGTTATTTTGTTGATTATGTCCAAGGGGATTTTGGGCTAGTTTATTTGGGAGATAATGAACCCTGTCAGATTGTTAGAAAGGAAAAAATTAAGATTAAGTTGCAGAATGGGAATCATTGGCTACTACAAGAGGTAAGACATGTTCCAAGGCTGAGTAGGAATTTAATTTCAGTAGGGCAACTAGGTGATGAGGGTTGCATAGTTACTTTTAATGATAAAAATTGGAAGGTTTCAAAAGGTTCCTTAGTAGTAGAAAAAGGTGTGAAAGTAGGCACCTTATATCTTTGTACAGGTCATACTGTTCCTTCTACTTTAATTGTTTCAGAAGATAATGAATGTTCAGGAACAGTGGCTGCAGTTGAGCAGGAAGAACATCAAACTGTTGTTGTAGATTCTGACACAGCACTGTGGCACAACAGACTTGGGCACATGAGTGAAAAAGGTATGAAATTACTTCATTCAAAGAAAGTTTTACCTGGTCTAAAATGTGTCAATATGGATTTTTGTGAAAGTTGTGTTTATGAAAAACAAAAGAGAGTTAGTTTTGTGAAGAGTGGGAAGGAAAAGAAAAATGAGAGATTAAAGCTTGTGCATACAGATGTATGGGGACCAGCTCAGGTATCTTCCCTTGGTGGCTCTCTGTATTATGTTACATTTATAGATGATGCAACAAGAAAAGTATGGATTTATTTCCTTAGACAAAAATCTGATGTATTTCAAACTTTTAAGAAATGGAAATGCTTGGTTGAGAATGAGACTGGTAAAAAGTTAAAATGTCTCAGATCTGATAATGGTGGTGAGTATTGCAGCACAGAATTTGAAGAATATTGTTCCTCTAATGGTATTTCTTAGGCAGAAAACTGTACCAAGGACTCCACAAGAAAATGGAGTGGCTGAACGCATGAATAGGACAATAATGGAGCGTGCAAGGAGTATGAGGTTGCATGCTAGGCTGCCCAAAAATATGTGGGTAGAGGCAGTGAACATTGTTGTTTATTTAATCAATAGAGGCCCTTCTACTCCTTTGGACTGTGGTATTCCAGAGGAAGCATGGAGTGGTAAGAAGGTGAGTTATTCTTTTCTCAAAACCTTTGGTTGTGAAGCTTTTGCACTTATAGATTTTGAAAATAGAACCAAGCTGGTAGCTAAGTCAAAGAAATGTGTATTTGTTGGGTATGGCATTGATGAATTTGGTTATAGGCTTTGAGATTTTGAAAATCATAAAATTGTAAGAAGCAGGGATGTCATATTCAATGAGAAAGTATTGTACAAAGATCTGTTGTTGCAGCATGAGAAGAAAGAAAATGACTATGTAGTACTGGATGATACTCCATAAGTTCATGTTCCAGTAGTTCCTTATGCTCCGCAACAATAGCAACAACAAATACCACACACCCCAGTGAGTGTTAGACGGTCAACAAGGCTAAGTAGACCTCCAGAAAGATTTTCTCCATCTTTGTATTCTATTCTGTTAATAGATGCTGGTGAACCTGAATGTTATAATGAAGCTGTGTAGGTGGATACAAAGCTTCAGTGGGAGTCTGCAATGACAGATGAAATGGACTCTTTGCTGAAAAATCAGACATGGGATTTATGTAAGTTACCTGCAGGTAAAAGGGCTTTACAGAATAAATGGGTTTACAGGATCAAAGAAGAGGATGGAGGTACGAAAAGATTTAAAGCCAGATTAGTCATAAAAGGATTTGCACAGAAACATGGTATTGATTTTGATGAGATATTTTCTCCAGTTGTTAAAATGACTTCTATTCGTACTGTTTTAAGTATTGTGGCTACTGAAGATTTGCATTTAGAGCAGCTTGATGTTAAAATAGCCTTTCTTCATGGTGATTTGGATGAAGAAATATATATGGTTCAGCCACAAGGATTTGAGGTCAAGGGTAAGGAGAATTTGGTGTGCAGATTGCAGAAAATTTTATATGGCTTGAAGCAAGCACCTCGGCAATGGTATATTAAATTTGACACTTTTATGAATGGGCATGGATATAGTCGGTGTCATTCTGACCATTGTGTTTATTTTAAGAGGTTGGATGATGACAGCTATATTATTTTATGTTTATATGTTGATGATATGCTTGTAGTTGGGTCTAACATGAATCACATTAAGGGGTTGAAACAACAGTTAGCAAAATCTTTTGCTATGAAGGATTTGGGGGCAGCAAAACAAATCCTTGGTATGAAAATTTGTAGAGATAGGAAAAATAAGAAATTGTCTCTATCTCAGGCTGATTATATTGAGAAGGTGTTGCAACGTTTCTCTATGGAAAATGCCAAAGCTGTCAGCGCACCTTTGCCTGGTCATTTGAAATTGACTAAGGATATGTGTCCCAAGACACTAGAAGAAGAGACTAAAATGTCTAAGGTACCTTATGCTTCAGCTATAGGGAGCTTAATGTATGCTATGGTATGTACTAGGCCAGATATTGCACACGCAGTGGGAGTCGTTAGCCGTTATATGAGTAACCCTGGTCTTGAGCATTGGAATGCAGTCAAATGGATTCTCAGATATTTGAGAGGCACATCTAGTAAGTGTTTACACTTTGGAGGTTCTACTACTACTGTACAAGGCTATGTTGACTCAGATTTGGCAGGAGATATAGATAGAAGGCGGAGTACTACAGGTTATATATTTACTGTTGGTGGGATAGCAGTGAGTTGGATTTCTCAACTACAAAAGGTGGTTGCTTTATCCACTACAGAGGCAGAGTATGTTGCTGCTACAGAGGCAGCCAAGGAGATGATATGGCTTCAATTCTTCATGGAAGAATTGGGACATCCACAAAAGGATAATTTTCTACATACAGATAGCCAAAGTGCCATTCATCTTGTAAAGAATTCTGCTTTGCACTCAAAGACAAAACACATACAGTTGCGGTACCATTTCATTCGATCAGTTTTGGATGATGGATAGTTAAGGCTGGAAAAGATTCATACTGATGATAATCCAGCAGATATGTTTACAAAGGTAGTAACAAGGGAGAAGTTGAACTCATGTTCAACTTCAGTTGGTCTTCTAGACTGAACAAAATAAAGGAAAAACTGAGTCCAAGGTGGTTCAATCCAGTGGGAGCCTCATGTGGGTAGCGGTATTGCTACAGGATCAGTCTCCAAGTGGGAGGTTTTTTAGTATAGTGTGGATACTGATCAGTCACCAAGTGGGAGATTGTTAGCTTGTGGTGACTAATCAGGAAAGTACCATCCAGGAAAGTACTGTACACTTTTCCTCCCGACCTCGCCGGGGTTCGGGGCCGGGCCGGGCCCCGAGTGGGGGTTTGGGGGCGGCAGCCCCCAAGAGCAGGGGTTTGGGGGTACAGCCCCCGAGGAAATTTTTTTTGAGGCTGAATACTTTTTTGATTATTTGGGCCGACTACTTATAACTCATTCTAACCCTAAAGCGGGAAAATATTGTATAATATGGCTTAGGGTTAGGGATTTTTTATGAGGTATGATTTTAGTACTTGCAGTAGAATTGGGCTGTAAGGGATTACGGATTGTAATCAGGTTGTAATCACTGGATAATAATAATATTGGACTCACTGTTGGTGGACGTAGCCCAGGGATTGGGTGAACCACGTTAAATCTGTGTCTTGTGTTCTACTCTGTGTGGTTTATTATTTTATGATATTAGTTATATTTGCACATAATTGTTATTTCTGCCTTGTTAATCCTAACACTTTTGACACATTGAAACCCTCAAGTGTGTCCTAAGGGATCCTACAACCCCTTCGAATACACTTGAGCATTCAAATGTGTCAAAAGGGGTCATGGGGACTTCCTAGGGGTTCTAGTACACCTTATCACGCATTAGGACCCCTAGAAAGTCCTGATGACCCCTTTCGATACATTTGAACCCTCAAGTGTGTCCTAAGGGGTTGTACGACCCCTTCCAACACACTTGAGCATTCAAATGTGTCAAAAGGGGTCATGGGGACTTCCTAGGGGTCATGTTACACCTTATCACACGTTAGGACCCCTAGGAAATCCCCATGACCCCTGACGGTACATTTGAATGCTCAAGTGTGTCAGAAGGGGTCGTAGGACCCCTTAGGACACACTTGAGAATTCAAATGTGTTGAAAGGGGTCATGGGGACTTCCTAGGGGTCCTAGTATGCTTTATCACACATTAGGACCCCTAAGAAGTCGTCATGACCCCTTTCAACACATTGGAACCTTCAAGTGTGTCCTAAGGGGTCCTACGACCCCTTAGTACACATTTGAGCATTCAAATATGTCAAAAGGGGTCATAGAGACTTCCTAGAGGTCCTAGTACATCTTGTCATGCGTTAGGACCCCTAGGAAGTCCCAATGACCCCTTTTGACACATTTGAATGCTCAAGTGTATCCTAAGGGGTCGTAGGATCCCTTAGGACACACTCGAGGGTTTTAATGTGTCAAAAGGGGTCATGGGGAGTTCCTAGGGGTCCTAGTACATCTTATCATGCGTTAGGACCCCTAAGAAGTCCTCATAAACCCTTTCGACATATTGAAACCCTCAAGTGTGTCCTAAGGGGTCCTACGACCCCTTTGGACATACTTGAGCATTCAAATGTGTCAAAAGGGGTCATGGGGACTTCCTAGGGGTCCTAGTATGCCTTATCACGCGTTAGGACCCCTAGAAAATCATCATGACACCTTTCGACACATTGGAACCCTCAAGTGTATACTAAGGGGTCCTACAACCCCTTAGGACACACTTGAGTGTTCAAATGTGTCAAAAGGTGTCATGGGAACTTCCTAGGGGTCCTAGTATGCCTTATCACACGTTAGGACCCCTAGGAAGTCCCCATGACCCCTTTCAACACATTTGAATACTCAAGTGTGTCAAAAGGGGTCGTAGGACCCCTTAGGACACACTTGAGCATTCAAATATGTCAAAAGGGGCCATGGGGACTTCCTAGGGGTCTTAGTATGCCTTATCATGCTTTAGGACCCCTAAGAAGTCCTCATGACCGCTTTCAAAAAATTAGAACTCTCAAGTGTGTCCTAAGGGGTCCTACGACCCCTTAGGACACACTTGACCATTCAAATGTGTCAAAAGGGGTCATGGGGACTTCCTAGGGGTCCTAGTATGCCTTATCATGCATTAGGACCCCTAGAAATTCCCCATGACCCCTTTCGACACATTTGAATGCTCAAGTCTTTTCTAAGGGGTCGTAGGACCCCTTAGGACACACTTGAGGGTTTCAATGTGTTGAAAGGGGTCATGGGGACTTCCTAGGGGTCCTAGTACATCTCATCACATGTTAGGAACCCTAGGAAGTCCTCTCTCTCTCTCTCTCTCTCTCTCTCTCAGATCTAGAGCTTTCACCTCCACTTTTCAATGTATATTTAAAGGTTTCATATACTTTTTTGTGGATACTGTACCTTAAATGTTCTTACATCAATTTTTATGCCACTATTAGTTTCTAGAACAGATGATGAGCGTATGGTGGTTCTACATCTGTGTGAAATTTCTTTTCAAGAGTTAAAAAATCAATTGATTGTATTCAATTGAGGGGAAGTCCATTGACATCTACTTATTCAGTATAGTCAGACCGCTGAAATTACAAGGAGTATGTAGAAAAATCCTGTGCTGGATACTTTCCAGAGGATTTGGGCTGAAACTGTCTATCCTCAAATCAACTATGCAGGTATTTTTTTGAAATCATTTTGTATATCAAATAATATAATACATACTAATATAAAAATATATTTTAATATTTATGCTATGCTATTAGTATTTAATATTAATATTTAAAATGAAATTAATATTAATATAACAAAAATATAATTTAATATGAAACTTGAATTAATATTAACATAAAAAGAATACAACTTAATTTATAAGACAATTAATATTACTATTAAAAAAATACATTTATTATGAAACTTGAATTTGGGAAAAGTGGGGCAATTGAAATTCAAAATAGGTGGGCTTTTTCGGATATCCGATAAATATCGGATATCTGATTGTATCAGATATCCAATTAGGCTTGGTATTTTCTTTGGCATTACCAAACGTGGGCGGTCAACCCTTTAGGCGTGTTTCAGGAGATAGTTCTTGATACCGAGACTTTGACCATGTAGCTGACGACTATTTTTTCACTCGAAATTGATGAAATGAAAAGGGTTTCTTAAAGACATTATCAACTTTCCATCAATATAATTGTTGTCAAATTTTGACTTCAGTAAGTAATTATTACTTAGTTTTCAATTGAGTTATCTTTAAAGTCATAATTGACATATTGATTGAAAAACAAGTATAACTTTCAAACCGTTTAACCTCTTTGAAATCTGAAACATGTGTCACATTCTATGCTTTGCCTACTATAAGAATTTTTTTTTTTTTGAATTTGGTAAAATTTTGAATTAGTTAAGGTGGTCAGACACGAGAGTTTTTTTATTCTGAAAAAGTTGTAGCATAAATTTCATAATTAATTATTTATTTAACCAAAAATTACAAAAAAATATGCGTCACATCCGGGCATGAGTCTACTACTTATATCTAGAATCTTGAGAAAATATATCATGATTTGATTGTGATTAAGGTGGTCAAACATACACGTACTTTTTATCTTTTCCCTCAAATTTTTGTAGTACTGCATTGAAATCTAAAATTTTGAACAATTAGACAAAAAAAATTTCAAACAAGGGCTAGTAGTTTAGAAACTAGATTCAATTTCCTACAAATTCTACTCTTACAACTTTTCCACATAAGGTTCATAAGATGTTCAACCTTTTACGTCAAGTTGACTAACCCTGATTTTCTGATTTTTCATTGCCACTTAAGGTCATAGTTTGGTATACCATGATCCTGTACATACCCTAGTGTTCCAAATACTCCCCTTACCCATCTTTAATAGTCACTTTAATCATATGAGCCTACTCAAGGGCTTCATATATCTTACCTATGATAGGAATAGTCTTCCTCATTTAGACCTCTTATATGTTGTATAGGAGGATAACTCTTATGCATTCTCTTCCTATAAATAGTCATTATTTGAACTCAACCCTAGAATAAATCTTTGTAGGTACATATAACCCAAGTTACAACTTGATCTCCATATAATGAAGATGATTGGTCCAATTGATTTTGTTTTGAAAATTTCACCGAAGAGTAAGAATTTATGAATTTATGAAAGCAACTATAAAACATGGTATTTATGAGGTTTATAAAGTAGGATGTTGGTTAATCCAAAGGACATTACCAAAAATTCATAATATCCTTCATGAGTACTCAGCCTATATTTCTTTTACCAACTCTTGTCTCTATATTTTCAATAGTTATTTTTCTAATGACCTTTTTTCTCTCCCTCTTAGAAGAGAAAGATAATGTCATTCACATCTTTCACACTCTTATATTTTTTTGTCTTTCTTCCATCTCTAATATGTAGTTATTTAAAATACTCTATGGTTTCATCAAATTAATCATTCATTCTCAAGAATTTTTATCTAGATTCTTTCTAGTTGGAAGTGGATTAACCATTGGTAAATATCTATGTTTTTTTGGCATACCCTTACTTTTTAACTTCTTCACATCATATTTAGTACTATAGGGTTTCAATAAGGGTTAGCGATTGGGATTATGGTTAGGATTATTATTAGATTAAGCATTTACATAATGGTTAGTTTTATAGTAATTAGGATTAGAATTATGATTATAATTTAGATTAGGGTTAGGGGTTTACGAAGGGATTAGTGTTAGCGTTAGGGTTTACATCATGGTTAGTATTAGATTTAGAGTTATGGTTTATGGTTTAGAGTTAGAATTCAAAAGTTGGCCTAATCCTAGAAGGATAAAACCTGATGAAATCTACAGAGGATCAAGTCCTGGTTCTGAAACCTTGAAAGTTCAGATTTGCAACTGCACACATGTTCCTGCACACATGAAAAATATAAAAATTCTCATGGAAAGGGGTTTTCCTTGGTCAAGCCCTTGAATAGGAATTAGCCTTGAAAGGAAATAAATAAAACATGTAAAACAAGACAAATGTAAGTATTCAAATTTCTTGTCAAACCCTCGTGGATGGATACAGATATGATAAACCCACAAAGATGTATGCTTGAAATGTGTATTGTAGTTCATCAAGGATGGCTTCACAAATGTGATTGATCTACACTTGCCAAATCTTTGGATCTTGGATGTATGCATGCTTGATCACTTCAATGGAGACGAGGAGGAAGAAGGAAATAGATGTGGATCTTGTTTCTTGCTTGTGAGTTCCTCTACTTGGCCACCATGAAGAGAGAAATGTGCATCAATGAGAGAAGATTTTGTTTGAATGAATCTTGAATGGAAGAAGACTTTGAGATCTTGAGTTGAAAGCCTTGTCTTCAAATTTTGAATCCAAAAGTGCACTTGAAATCACCAATTGCTTTCACATAGATTGCTTTTAACTGTGTATCATCATGTATGTCAACATGAGAAGCTTGAGTGTCCTTCTCTAGTCAATTCAAGATCCAAAATTGACAAGCTGACAACAACTAAGAGTGGGAAAAGAAGCAACCTCGCATTGGGCCCAGAGCCCATTGAAAAATAATCCCCAAAGACTAGGCTCAATTGACTTAGCCTAGTCCAGGACTAGGCCGAATTTGGCCTAGTCCCAAAGAGGTTCCTTTTACAATGATCTACAGAATGTGGAAAGTGTGGAGAAATTTGAAGAGAAAGGAAATATGGAAGTGGAAAATCAAGCATGAACACATTCGAATCTAGGAGATAACTAAAATGGGCCCAAAAAGATCCTAAAGGAATCCAATTATGGGTGCAAATTTTAGGATGGTACACTTTCAAATGCAAACCTTGAGATCTTCTTTTTCAGCATCCCTCGAAGCTATATTGCTAAATCCATCTGTATTTATAGCTCTGCCTCAATAAAAGATACCTTGTAATCTGCTATTGGGAGCAATGTAAATTCATTACATTTCTTGGGATGACATTGTTGTAATTGATTAGGAAAATAAAATGACATGTTGCATTGTCTATACTTCCATATTTAGGATGCATACCACACAAGCAACAAGAAAACGAGCCCATACAACTACCCCAGGCTCGATCGACCTCATATTAATACAGTTTTGGGTGTCTCCATGAAAACCAACACAAGCATGGAAGAAAAGCATGGGATTAAAGAATATTTATTTCACATCCACCAAAACGGCAAGACTGCGTGCATTTAGGGCAATGAGTAATTACAATATTGTGAAATGTTCCAAAGTGCAATATTAATTCAGAAATTCTTAGAGATTCTTTACATAATCCGTTTTTTCCATATTTTGCAATCATTTGAGTGCATTTTAGTGCACGCGCAGCCTTGAACTAAATATTGATGACAGGAACCCTTCAGTCACATTTTGTTAAAGTGCTTTTGTATAATGGTGAATTATTAGAGACATGTACTGCAATGTATTGCTAAGAAGAACCTTGCGAACTTAGTGAACAGAAGGATGTAGATCAACCACAAAGACATTTCTCATATTACAAATCTGCATAAATTTATGACTACAATTGTTCCAAACAAGCTACATAAAATTGCATCATAGTCCAGCTTTTTCGTCATCCTCGGCCTTGTGGCTTGAAACTCATACAGACGTCCACACACAGCCTTGAAATGAAAATGCAAAGAGTTTTTATTAGATAATGTAGTTGCAGAAAGCTTCTAGAGAACTTTTACATGTCTATGTTGTTCGATGCTTGGCAATCAAGGCTTCCAGATGACTCGAACCGCAGGAGCTCATGCCCAAAAAAGAAATTGAATGGATTGTTTTTTGGAATCAATTTCCTGTTGAATTTCTAATTTGTCAGGAGTTTGATCTAAGTATTTTGGAATTTATGTTGGGTGGGAGACGGTTTGAATTTATGTTGAGTGGGAGATTGTCGTTGGGAGGCACGACATGAGTAGAAGAAACGGAAATACAAATATGTACACATTTTAGTCAAATATTCCGTATATGTAATTGTAAATATTTAAAGATGCAGAGAAATGGAATTAAACATAACAAAGAAGATAAACACAATTGACACAATATTTATCGTGGTTCGGCAATATGTTTATGTCCACACTTGAAGCAAGGAATCGATTATATTAATCAGTCTACAATAAAATACAATCCAATCTTGGTTCAATCCATGACCTTACAATATATGGCTACACCATAATGATTTATATAGAGCTCTTCAAATAGGAAGAGGTGGGAGAAAATGAACGGTCATGTGACTGTTGGGCTTCATATTCCAACAATCTCCCCCATGAAGTCCAACCGGCACAGCCATGTTGTGGCATCTCCTATTGCCTGTTCTGAATCTCAGCGAACAATGAGTCCTTGAGAAGATGTCAAGGCTACCAAACTCTGCTCTAGCACACTCCGATGGGCCTTCTCCAACTCAGATCGAAGTCAAAAATATCTTCTCCTTGGACTTTACCAAACACTAATTTGCCCATCAGTCCATGAAAACTGCTACTTGTTGCATATTCAAAATACATTTCTCCATCCACAACATT